>OFHU01001369.1:0-568833 GCA_900245905.1 Lacerta viridis | reverse complement strand
CCCCTTAACCTTCTCTTCTCCAGGCTAAACATACCCAGCTCCCTAAGCCGTTCCTCATAAGGCATCGTTTCCAGGCCTTGGACCATTTTGGTTGCCCTCCTCTGGACACGTTCCAGCTTGTCAGTATCCTTCTTGAACTGGGTGCCCAGAACTGGACACAGTATTCCAGGTGAGGTCTGACCAGAGCGGAATACAGTTTGATTTAAATCACTAGTCAGTAAGACTTGATTTAAATCCTTATTTATTTTTTTTTACAGAAAGACTCATTCTTGCTGTTATAATCTTAATATTTGCAACCAGAGGAAGGTTTCATTTTTGGAATAATACATCTTCAGAGTAGTTTTTACAGTTACAGTATATCAAACATTTGCTATCAAGAAATACAAAGGTAATTATGAAATGATTGTTTATATTTGGACAACTTTTCTGCTGTACTTTATTGGAAGGAGAAAAAATCATTTCCTTAATAACAATTTAAACAATTTATTTAACTAAAACAATAACATTACAGCATATGTATCCATGTTTGTTAACTGATGTGGTTAAACAATTTAAAAAAAAAAACAACTTAGACTGAGTTTAGCCATAGCTGTCAACTTTCCCTTTTTTTGCGGGAAATTCCCTTATTCCAGCGCCGTTTCCCATTGCAAAAAAAAAAAAAAAGGTTGACAGCTCTGAGTTTAGCACACATGAAAAACTTAAACAAATCCTTATTTCCTGATGAATAGCCTTTGGACTATAATGTAACTTAAATAGAAAACTATCTTTAGAAAGATTTTTCCTCCAAAAGCATTTTATTTTAAAAATCCAATTAAAAACCAACAAACTTATTTATTTTATTTTTTTAAATCATTGCTTTTTATCCACCCTGATTCTGACATAAATGAATCATGGGATCATAGAATTCTCCTGCCCACAAAACCCAGGAGAATGAATGGGGAGCTCAAGCGAGGTCCCAACCAAAGAAAAATTGGCAACTTGAACTTTTGGAATATGAAATAAAAAATAAAAAATAAATCCTTCCAGTAGCAACTTAGAGACCAACTAAGTTTGTTCTTGGTATGAGCTTTCGTGTGCATGCACACTTCTTCAAAAGCTCATACCAAGAACAAACTTAGTTGGTCTCTAACTGGTCCCATCACCTCCTGGCAAATAGAAGGGGAAGAAATGGAGGCAGGAGAGATTTCACTTTCTTGGGCTCCATGATCACTGCAGATGGTGACAGCAGTCATGAAATTAAAAGACGCCTGCTTCTTGGGAGGAAAGCAATGACAAACCTAGACAGCATCTTAAAAAGCAGAGACATCACCTTGCCGACAAAGGTCCGTATAGTTAAAGCTATGGTTTTCCCAGTAGTGATGTATGGAAGTGAGAGCTGGACCATAAAGAAGCTGATCGCCGAAGAATTGATGCTTTTGAATTATGGTGCTGGAGGAGACTCTTGAGAGTCCCATGGACTGCAAGAAGATCAAACCTATCCATTCCTTAAAGAAATCAGCCCTGAGTGCTCACTGGAAGGACAGATCCTGAAGCTGAGGCTCCAGTACTTTGGCCACCTCATGAGAAGAGAAGACTCCCTGGAAAAGACCCTGATGTTGGGAAAGATGGAGGGCACAAGGAGAAGGGGACGACAGAGGATGAGATGGTTGGACAGTGTTCTCGAAGCGACTAGCATGAGTTTGGCCAAACTGCGGGAGGCAGTGGAGGATAGGGGTGCCTGGCGTGCTCTGGTCCATGGGGTCACGAAGAGTCGGACACGACTGAACGACTGAACAACAACAACAACAAAGGTGCTAGGTATCTGAAGAAGTGTGCATGCGCATGAAAGCTCATACCAAGAGCAAACTTAGTTGGTCTCTAAGGTGCTACTGGAAGGATTTTTTTTTTTTTATTTTGTTTTGACTATGGCAGGCCAACACGGCTACCTACCTGTGATGTACGTTAGCTTGCAGATCTAACTTACAGAATAAGAGAACAAGCAGAACATTCATTTAAAGAAAATCGGAAGATGTGTACTGAATGTGCAAGGGGAAACTGTGTACACTTGAAAACATTGGCAGCGTTAAGATAAAATCAACAGTGCAAATAGATGGAAGTAATAATTGAATACTGACTGGTTTAGTTTAGGCCTTTGGTCAGGGTTCAGTCTGATTCTTCTCTTTCTGTATAAGAAAAAGCATTACAGAGGCCTTCTAGCCCGCTCACAGGTCCTTTATAAGACCAGTGGTAACAGTTGGCCCTGGAGAATATTAACCACTCTCAATTTTACCCATGGACTGCCATCTGTCCAGATTTTAATTTGCTCTGAACTAATTTTAAGATGTATTTTAATTAATTGATTGCCTGTTTTTATGTTCTTTGTATACTGTGTTAGTTTTATGATGTGGTTGGGGAGGGCAGGGTACAATTATTATTATTATTATTATTATTATTATTATTATTATATAAAATATGCAGGGATTTATGCCGTGCAAAATGAACCATGGAAAGAGAAAAAGGGAAGTCATTGATATTTTAAGGCTGTCTAAATGAATATTCTAAATTGTAAAAGATAAAATTTAATTATATATATATATATCTGAGAGAAAGAATGGGGAGCTGCCGCACCCGAACTCTGAAGGCTCCCCGCATATCTCAATAATTATGCCATTCCTCCCCTGCCGCTGTAAAGGTGGGCGTTGCGAAAAGGGCATCTTGCGAAATGCTCGTTGCGAAGGATGATGCGGGGACTATGTGGCAATCTTAACCCTGTCTCAGGGAAGAGGTGGAGGTAGCAGGAATCCAGCTGTTAATGATCTTCGGAGGAAATCAAGGCAGCATTCCAAAGTCGCACATGCCTGTCTTTGCTCCCCTGTCTGCCTTCGTGAAGAAACCCACGAGAGGGGCCTGTCTCCAAGGCCTCCCTCACCCTTGTTCCAGTTACGATACCTCCCGCTATCTCTCGGCTCAGATCCCCTTCCTTAGCGTGATGCAGCTGATAAGGGGCAGCCGTGCTTCCTTCCAGGAAGGATCGTAGAAGCACAGCAGGGACCCGAGGGTCATCTAGTCCAACCCCCTGCAGTACAGGAATCTCAGCTGAAGCATCCATGACAGATGGGCCATCTGACCTCTGCTTAGAAACCCCCAAGGAAGGAGAGCCCACAACCTCCCAAGGGAATCTGTTGCACTGTCGAATTACCCAGGGCTTAACCATATGTGGCGCTGGGGTGCAAAGATCTGCCCACTCCCCCCCCCAGGTTGTCCAGAGTTGTCTACCTTTTTTAAGGGGGGGACCCCAAAGTTGTTGAGCTATTTTAAGGAAAGGTTCCTCAGCGCTCCAAACGATGGGCGGGCTCCAAGTCTCGGGCCCCGGACTCTCGGCCTGGCATCCCTGAGAGCCTGCCGCCCAGGTGCTCTGCACCCCTGGCACCTATGGTTAAGATGGCCCTGGAATTACCTTCTGGAGATCTGCCGTAACGTTTGGTCGGGATCTCCTTTCTTGAAATTAGAATCCCTTGGTTCGGGTCCTACGCTCTGGAGCAGCAGAAAATGAGCCTGCTCCATCTCCCATTGGTCAGCCCTTCAGGAATTCGAATATCTCTTCTCAGTCTCCTCTTTTCCAAGCTAAACAGACCCAACTCCTTCAACTGCTCTTCATAAGGCTTGGTTCCCAGGCCCCTGATCTTCTTGGCCACCCTCCTCTGCACACCTTCCACCTTGTCAATCTCCTTCTAAAAATAAGGTGGAGTCTCACCAAGGCAGAACTGGTCCCATTCTATTCCACCATCAGCCACCCCACAACAGCTGGTCAGTGTTTTGCTCCTGCTGAGCATGGCTCTCTAAAGCCAGTTGGTCACCTCCTTATTGTGAACGGAGTGGCACTGTTTCGGCAACATGTTGTTGTCCTTTATTTAGTCTTGTCTGACTCTTTGTGACCCCATGGACCAGAGCACGCCAGGCACTCCTGTCTTCCACTGCCTCCCGCAGTTTGGCCAAACTCATGCCAGTCGCTTCGAGAACACTGTCCAACCATCTCATCCTCTGTCGTCCCCTTCTCCTTGTGCCCTCCATCTTTCCCAACATCAGGGTCTTTTCCAGGGAGTCTTCTCTTCTCATGAGGTGGCCTTGGAGCCTCAGCTTCAGGATCTGTCCTTCCAGTGAGCACTCAGGGCTGATTTCCTTAAGAATGGATAGGTTTGATCTTCTTGCAGTCCATGGGACTCTCAAGAGTCTCCTCCAGCACCATAATTCAAAAACATCCATTCTTCGGCGATCAGCCTTCTTTATGGCAACATAGGTAAAGGTAAAGAGACCCCTGACTATTAGGTCCAGTCATGTCCGACTCTGGGGTTGCGGCACTCATCTCGCATTACTGGCCGAGGGAGCCGGTGTACAGCTTCCAGGTCATGTGGCCAGCATGACTAAGCCGCTTCTGGTGAACCAGAGCAGTGCACGGAAACGCTGTTTACCTTCCCGCCGGAGCGGTACCTATTTATCTACTTGCACTTTGATGTGCTTTCAAACTGCTAGGTTGGCAGGAGCTGGGACCGAGCAATGGGAGCTCACCCTTCGTGGGGATTCGAACCACCGACCTTCTGATCAGCAAGCCCTAGGCTCTGTGGTTTAACCCACAGCGCCACCCATGTCCCTTTATGACAACATAGCCAACTGCAATTAACAGAAAACATGTGGCAGTCATCTACCCCCATTTTGGGGGGTTCAAGTTAAAGTTGTTGAGCTTTTTTTCAGGGAAGAGGTAAAATGTTGAGCTTTTTTAAGGGGAGCCACAGTTGTTCAGCTTCTTTGGGGGGAGCCAATGATATACCAGTGATCTACTGCAGACGTCCAGTGATCTACTGGTAGATCACGATCTACCTGTTGGACATGTCTGCCCTACGCCAAAGGATAAATGTGACATCAGGAATCACGAGACAGAGAAGCCAGAAGGAGAACACTTCAATCTCCCAGGACATTCAATACAGGATCTCAAAGCAGCTGTCTTATTACAAAAGAATTTCAGAAATAGATTTGAAAGAGAAGTTGCTGAATTACAACTTATTACTAAACTGAAAACTATGGAGAGACCTGGTCTGAATAGAGATATTGGATTCCTGTCTCATTACATATGCTAATCATCTGCATACTATCCCTTGCTTTTTCCTGTAGGACTAATTGCAGTCGTTAACAGTCGTCAACAGGTTTACCATACCCATTGAGTCAATCACCCATCTCCTACTACCCTTCTGAGAAAAACCCCACCCCACCCTCCCACTATATATAAGGGTCTGGTGACTTCTGTTTCAGTGTATCTGAAGAAGTGTGCATGCACACGAAAGCTTATACCCAGAACAAACTTAGTTGGTCTCTAAGGTGCTACTGGACAATTTTTTATTTTTTATTTATTTATTTCGACTGCATCAGACCAACACGGCTACCTACCTGAATCTGCAATGAATACAAGAACATTAGAAAACCTTGCTGCATCAGCCCAGTGGCCCATCCAGTCCAGCATCCTGTCCTCGCAGTGGCCAAATACCCCCAAAGAGCCTAGGAATCTGGATAGACTGCCTCTGGAGCTGGAGGCTCCATAAGAACATACGAAGAGCTTGGCCGCTAGATCAGGCCAGTGGCCCAACTAGTCCAGCACCTCACAATGGGAAACTCGGAGGGAGGACCTGAGCGTACCAGCACTCTCCTCTCCTCAGGTTTCCAGCAGCTGGTATTCAGAAGCATTATTTAGTAGCCACCAAATAGTCCTCTCCTCTTCCATGAAATTGCCCAGCGCGCTTTTATATTATTTTATTTTTGTCAAAAATTTATTGATTTTAGTATAACACAAACAAAACACTACAAAACACTACATACAATAAAAAAAACAAAATACGGTAACAAAATACAAAACAGAAACACTTATTTAAACCTATCTATCCTTCTTTATAACATTGTAGATTGACTTCCTCTCGCCCTCTCTGTCTGCTTCCCTTGTAAATCATCTTTAGTAATTTCTTTACCTTTTTCTATTCACATATTAATACACAAATCAACTTCTCTCATTTAATAATCTTAAAATTACTTCATCTAATCTCTCTTATCTATCTTCGTAATTTGAAACCTGACTATTTCCTCCTGTTTGTTTTATATACTAATTTTAGCATACTTCTTCAAATATAATTTAATTTATTCCAATCTTTTTCCACCGCATCTTCCCTCTGGTCTCGGAGTTTCCCGGTCAGTTCAGCAAGCTCCATATAGTCCATTACTTTCATCTGCCATTCTTCGATTGTTGGTATCTCCTCTGTCTTCCAGTTTTTTGCTAGTAAAATTCTTGCTGCTGTTGTGGCATACATAAAGACTGTTCTATCCTCTCTTGGGATTTCATGATTTAAAATACCCAATAGGAAGGCTTCTGGTTTTTTACTAAATGTATTTTTCAACATCTTTTTCAACTCATTATATATCTTCTCCCAGAAGCCTTCTACTTTCGGGCACGTCCACCACATATGAAAAAATGTCCCTTCTACTTGCTTGCTAAATTGCCCAGCCCGCTTTTAAAGCCATCTAGGTTGATGGCTTTTGCCACCTCCTGTGGCAGTGAGTTCCACAGTTTCGCTGTGAACTGCGTGAGGAAACCCTTCTTTTTCTCCGACCTGAATCTTCCAACTCCTATCCTGAGCATTAACAAAGATTCGGTGACGATAACAATGAAGATCCTGCCGCTTATTTGGAGGTGGTGCTTCGACGACTGCATTCTTGGACTATGTTCTGAGAGCTGTGGCTAGCATTGCAGAGCAATTTCAGAATCAGCCCAGGCCATGGCTTTGTGCCACTCTGCAGAGAGACAACGCCTCTCCTTCCATATCTGTGTTACAAGAAAAGATCTGCCACCGACATGACACATTCCTCGGGGTTTTGCTGAGATGGAGTCATGATAACCTCTTCCCTCCCAATCCTATGCACTTTTACACAGAAGTAAGAGCGCTTCCAGAAAGTCACTGTTTGGGGGCAGGATTCAGTCACAGACCTGCGAATTCAGGTATCTGAAGAAGTGTGCATGCACACGAAAGCTCATACCAAGAATAAACTTAGTTGTCTCTAAGGCAGTGTTTTTCAACCTTTTTTGGGCAAAGGCACACTTGTTTCATGAAAAAAATCACGAGGCACACCACCATTAGAAAATGTTAAAAAAAATAACTCTGTGCCTATATTGACTATATATAAAGTAATTCTCTTGAATAGGAATCAAATAAACACAAAGAAAGTATTTTATAATTATAATAGTAAGTAAACAGAAATATGAAAAATTATAAAATACTTTATTCAGTGCGCAACCAGGGCCTGTTTGGCTGAACACAAAGCTGATATTCTGGCTGGAATTTTTCCCACGGCACACCAGGCAACATCTCGCGGCACACTAGTGTGCCGCGGAACAGTGGTTGAAAAACACTGCTCTAAGGTGCTACTGGAAGGATTTTTTAATTTTATTTTGTTTTGACTATGGCAGACCAACACGGCTACCTACCTGTAACTGCGAATTCAGGTTGTACAATTCAAGCAACAATCCTGCTCCAACCATGCACCCAACTCCAAAATTGGAGTTGTTGTTTTTTTTGTGTTTTTTTTGCAATAAGGAAACAGAGCGGATTGTCTGGACTTGTGTACAATATGAAATCTGACATACTATAATCGATTACAATATGGCACCTAACATACTGTTGGTATTCCTGAGCAAAATATTCTGCAGTTGGTTGTATAAAAATACTGCACAGCAGGTCTTTTTAAAGAAAAGGGAAAAAAAAGATTTAAATCAAGTCTTACTGACCACTAGTCAGTGATTTAAATCGTTGATTTTTTTTTTTTTTACAGAAAGACTCATTCTTGTTGGTATAATCTTAATATTTACAACCAGATGAAGGTTTCATTTTTGGAATAATAAATTTTCAGAGTAGTTTTTACAGTTATATCAAAAATTACTGATTTGGTTATACTTTTAGAAATACATGGACAGATAATTATGAAATTACAGTGGTACCTCTGGTCACAGGTAGGTAGCCGTGTTGGTCTGCCATAGTCAAAACAAAATAAAAAATAAAAAATCCTTCCAGTAGCACCTTAGAGACCAACTAAGTTTGTTCTTGGTATGAGCTTTCGTGTGCATGCACACTTCTTCAGATACTTAATTCATTCTGGAGGTCCGTTCTTAACCTGAAACTGTTCTTAACCTGAAGCACCACTTTAGCTAATGGGACCTCCCACTGCGCTGCGCCACCAGAGCACAATTTCTGTTCTTATCCTGAAGCAAAGTTCTTAACCTGAAGTGTTATTTCTGGGTTAGCGGAGTCTGTAACCTGAAGCGTATGTAACCTGAGGAACCACTGTATTGTGGGGTTTAATAAGTTAACTGTTTATATTTGGACACAACTTTTCTGCTGCACTTTATTGGAAGGAGAAAAATAATCATTTCCTTAATTACAATTTAAACAATTTATTCAACTAAAACAATAACATAGGTATCCATAACAAAATAAAATAAAATAAATCCTTCCAGTAGCACCTTAGAGACCAACAAATTTGCATTAAAAGTGGACCTGCCCAATTCACCCTTTCTGGAAAAAAATCACAAACCAAAGCCAAACCAACCATCACCATTCTCTGAATTTTTCAATGTAGCTCCTCAGCCAAATCTCATGTACAAAATTACATATACCAGGACCTGAATTGTGCACGGAAATGCATTTGTCCGTGCAAATAACTCGCAGGAACGCATTTGCATCAAGGGAAATTGCTTTGCATAAATTGTGTCTATTAGGCATACCACTGCATACGAAAATGTGTGCATCGGGAAACTTTTGCACGAAAATGCTGACGAATTGTCGGGAGGCCTTACAACAAAACCCTCGAACTGATTTGGAAACGTGCGCCGTGGAATTTAAGATTGGGGAAAGGAGAAAACCAAAGACAGTGGTTCCTTGGGTTAAGAACTTAATTCGTTCTGGAGGTCCGTTCTTAACCTGAAACTGTTCTTAACCTGAAGCACCACTTTAGCTAATGGGACCTCCCGCTGTGCCGCCAGAGCACAATTTCTGTTCTTATCCTGAAGCAAAGTTCTTAACCTGAAGCATTATTTCTGGGTTAGCGGAGTCTGTAACCTGAAGCGTCTGTAACCTGAAGCGCCTGTAACCTGAGGTACCACTGTAGACAGATCAACACGTCCCTCGCATCATTTCCCCCCCCCAAGAGAAAAAGGGTGTGGGTGAGAAAGAAGCCCCCAGAGACTGGCTGCAGTTCAGGATACTGTCACTAAATATGAGCTGGGGTTTCGCTGGGGGAGGGGGCCTGAGGCACGCTGCCCCCCCCCCGCCGAACCCCCACTCTCTGTGCCTTCCCCACAAGCTGCAAAACGGAGGAATTATAAACCAGGCCCACCTTACAGGGCCGTTGTGACAGTTATACACATTTTGGGGAACGCTGGAAGCTTAGCCAAAATATTGCAAATCAAATGGTCCTGCAAAACAGGCGTCGCTCTTACCGTGTTCTGTTCTCTTCTTGCAAAGGAGGGTCCGGGAAAGAGAGAGGGGAAGGGATGCTGAATGCCGGCCTGAGCAAAAGAGAGCGACAGACCAGTCTCTCTGGGTGTCCAGTCCTCCTTCCTTCCTGGACTCTGGTGGGCTGGTCAGAAGGCAGTAGTGGGTGATGCCTCTCCCCATCCTTGCCTCTTGCATCCAATGTCCTGGAAGGGGGGGAGGGGGCTGGCTGGGAGCTCCCAAGTCCTTGCGAACCATTAGGAGGGGGGTGGCAATATTTCGTCAGCTAAGCAAGCAGGAGGAAAGGCCCCTTCTCCTCACCTTGTTCCTTTCCAGCTCTCGGAGCTCTTTTGCGGGTGGTCAGGTGGCCAACAGGGAGCAGTCCTCTCTCTGAAGACCGGCTTGGTCCACAGATCAGGGGCGTAGCAAGGGGGGGCGTAGGGGACGGGTCGCCCCATGTTCCATCATGGAGGGGGTGACAAATTATCAAGGAACAATTACTGCCCTACTAGGTACAGGTGGGTAGCCGTGTTGGTCTGCCATAGTCAAAATAAAATAAAATTAAAAAAATCTTTCCAGTAGCACCTTAGTTGGCCTCTAAGGTGCTACTGGAAAGAATTTTTTTATTTTATTTTGTTTTACTAGGGCGGTTCATTAAAAAACTTTTTTTTTTTTTTTAAATGCCTGCTCCGAAGGTCTTATCTTACTATACTAGGGATTATATAGCTATATATGAAATTTCATGCATATCTTGACCCTCCTCCACCAAAATAGCTGTTCACTTGGCTGTTTTCCTATGTCATGAAGGCTGAAATTTCAGTTCAGTGGAGCACTTACTGTTCCCAACCCTAACCCTGTGGAAAGCCATCTAATTAGACTTTAATTTGATTTTGAGATGTTTTTAGGAGGTAATTTAATTATTGTTTGATTTTATACCAATGTTATGTATCTGATGTTAGCCACCCTGAGCCCGACTTCGGCCGGGGAGGGTGGGATATAAATAAAAGTTTATTATTATTATTATTATTATTATTATTATTATTACTTGTTATTATTCCTTTGTAAGAAAATATGAAATAACGTAAAACCATTTTTTGGGGGGGGCGAATCAATGGGGGGGTGACAAGAAATTTTCCACACTGGGTACCACCTGACCTTCCTACCCCTCTGCCAAAGATCAAAAACCAGAAGAAGGGGAGGAGAGGGCTTGAAGCTCCCCCCCCCCCCGGTGAGCCAGTTTTTAACATGTGCAAATAAGCCAAAAGACCATGCTGGTTGCCATTTGGGGGGGGGGATTTTTAATTAGGTGCCAGAATGTTGATTCTTTTGGGTCTAAATCGCTTCCAATTATTGGATGATGTTCATTCAGGTCATGCTCCAAGCAGGCGTATTGAAACCAGGAACGGTTGAGGAAGACACATTAGCAAAAGGAGCATCCACATTTAGGAGCAGTATATCTTTGAATGCCAGATGCTGGGGGGGGGAGGGCCAAGGAGGGCTGTTAACCTTTCATGTCCCGCTTGGTGCATTTCACAGAAGCATCGAGACTTTCTGATGCACACACACTCAAGGGTCTGGAAACCAAGCCTGGTGAGGAACGGTTGAAGGAGCTGGGTATGTTTTGCCTTGAAAAGAGGAGGCTGAGAGGAGATAACATAAAGGGTTAAGGTAAAGGGACCCCTGACCATTAGAGGTCCAGTCGTGTCCGACTCTGGGGTTGCGGCGCTCATCTCGCTTTACTGGCCGAGGGAGCCGGCGTACAGCTTCCGGGTCATGTGGCCAGCATGACTAAGCCGCTTCTGGCGAACCAGAGCAGCGCACGGAAACGCCGTTTACCTTCCCGCCAGAGCGGTACCTATTTATCTACTTGCACTTTGATGTGCTTTTGAACTGCTAGGTTGGCAGGAGCTGGGACCGAGCAACGGGAGCTCACCCCGTCGCGGGGATTCGAACCACCGACCTTCTGATCAGCAAGCCCTAGGCTCTGTGGTTTAGACCACAGCGCCGTCTTCAAATATCTAGAGGACTCCCACATGGAAGACGGAGCCAGCTTGTTTCCTACTACTCTGGAGGGGAGGGCCTGACTCAATGGATTCAAATGACAAAGAGATTCCGACTAAACATTAGCGAGATGTTTCTGATGGTAAGAGCTTTTTTTGGCAGTGTCCCCCAGGAAACGGTGGACCCTCCTCCATTGGAGGTTTTTAACCAGAGATGGGGCGGTCATCTGTCAGAGATTCTTTAGCTGTGACTCTTGCATTGCAGGGGGTTGGACTAGATGACCTTTGGGTGTCGCTTCCAACTCTACGATTCTATCACCCACAGATTATCCCACATTTTTTAAATATGAGATAGGGCTGTGGTTCAGGGGAAGCGCATTTTCCTTGCACGCAGGTGGTGCCCGATTCAATCCCCACTGGCAGCATCTCCAGATAGGGCCGAGAATATCTCCATCCTGAAACCCTGGACAGCTGCTGCCAGTCAGAGTCAGGTCTACAGGGTGGACAAACCTCGACCTCGACAGAGCCATGCTTCTGGCTTGATGAAAAGTAGCCTCCAGTGGCGCCCGACGGTTTTCTGTTCGGAGGCTGCTTATGCCTCTTTCAATTTCGCTCCGTACAAAACCCGCAATTATTATTATTTCATTCATCTGTTTGGCAAATGACGACTCCGGCAATCATTGCTAATTTCCTGTTGCTCATGTTGTCGTGTTGCTGAGCTGCGGAACCTTTTTCTTGCATCTGTTACTTAAACCTTATTTTTTGTTATTTTTTTTAATAAAAGCATCCCTATGAAAACTATGATAAATAATTTGTGGGGGGGAATGACAAGTTGCCGAGTCCCAGTTCTTGAGCTGTACATTTATAACCAGGAAGGAAGTTAGAGGCAGCTGGACTGGTGATGAATTATGAATTTTGTGACATCACAGAAGTACCGTCATCGAGAGGCTCTCTCCATCGCAAAGAGAAGGAGCAGATTGAATAACGCTTTGGGGGAGGCAGTCCAGGAGGGCTTATCATTATTGACGTACGACTGATATGGGGTAAAGCAAATGCGCCTTTAAAAGAATGTGGGGGGTTGAATTTTCCTCGCACATTCTGAACAACCCACAGCAATGTATTCAAAGGTCATTCTGTGCAGGAAACTTTTAGTTAAAAGTCAGCCATCAGCCTCAAAGTCGTGCATTGGAGTGTTTCTGCTCTGTGTCCTTACGATAAATATATTCCCTTAAGGAATAAGGTCCAACTCCAAGCAAACGAGGGGGTGAAGATTTCTGACCGGTACGATGCAACTCGCATGCAACCACACAGTAGTGAAATGCGAGAAGCTGAGACAGACTCTCGCCAATTACGCCGCCGGTATCGCCACGTGGAAGCCTGGAAGCACAAAACTTTATTCCAGAAGACAAGTATACCCGGTACAATAAGAAAAGAAAAAGGAGGCCTCGGAGACAACCCGGGAGGTTCCAGAACGTTAAATATGTGGATATTTGCAAATACAACTTCCCGACGCAAGAGGAAAGGGTATCTGTGCAGGTGATCATATGAGAGAGCCACAGGGATCTCAGAAGAACTAATTTTGGAACCTGTTTTCAGTGTCCTGGGTGCACAGATAAGCGGAGTGTCTCTGAACATGTGCAGAGTGCCCTCATGACACTTTGGAGGAGCCCCAACCAGCTGCCACACCTGGGACAAAGGTGAAGGTCGTCCACACTAATGAGAATGTCCCCCTGCAAGCAGACATGAATCCCAGCCCATGTCCGTGTTAGGAACAAAGGCCTCCATTATTTATGGACAGTGTACAGGGCTCAGAAAAAAATTTCAGCAGGGGGCCGGTCCACTGTCCCTCAGACCTTGTGGGGGGCCGGACTATATTTTGGGGGGGGGTGAATGAATTCCTATGCCCCACAAATAACCCAGAGGTGCATTTTAAATAAAAGGGCACATTCTACTCATGTAAAAACACACAGATTCCCGGACCGTCCGCGGGCCGGATTTAGAAGGCTACTGGGCTGGATCCGGCCCCCAAGCCTCAGTTTGCCTACCCATGGCGTAGTAGGTAAGGTTGGAGACCGCCTTACCCAAAATACGGCCACTCGACCGCTTCAATCTCCGGAAACGGCACTGTTCCAAGTGCCATGTGTAATACCCATCCCAGATTTGCAAGAAATTGACATTTTAGTGTGGAAGCACAATGGAACTCCCGGCCTTTTGACATCTCGCAGGAACTTTCACAGTCCTATTTTTGGCACCTGTTTAGGGCAAGCCTCTCCAGGTGTGTAGAACGTCGATGCATGCTCTGATCTGCTTTTTTTTTTTTTAGTTTCTTGCTGGTTTTATCTTTTGAATGTGGCAAAGAATTGCTATTACTGACAATGCCATTGTTTCATTCTCTTTGTAAACTGCTTTTAGGTGTGTCTCTCCCCAAACCAAGCAATGTATGAATCTTGTGAAATAATAATAATAATAATAATAATAATAATAATAATAATAATAATTATTTATTTATACCCCGCCCATCTGGCTGGGCCTCCCCAGCCACTCTGGGCGGCTTCCAACACAATATTAAAATACAATAATTCATCAGACATTAATTAAAAGCTTCCCTAAACAGGGCTAAAACAAAGACTGGTGCAAATTTTGCTGAATGGAGCAAAAATATTAGAAACCTGCCCAGCCAAGGACTGTATTAGTGACCCAATGACTTGAGCTGGCATCATCTATAGGCAGTGCTTCTCAAACTTGGGTTTCCAGCTGTTGTTGGACTACAACTCCCATCCTCCGTAGCTAGCATGAACAGTGGTCAGGGATGATGGGAGTTGTAGTCCCCAAACAGCTGGAGACCCAAGTTTCGAGAAAACACTGACGTATATGCAGGCAGCATTTTTCCTTCTGATAAATTCCAGGGGTGGTGATGACTCTTGCAAGTCTTTATTGTCGAAATGCAGTGTTTAAAGAAGCAAAACTCATTTCCAGGTGAGAAACAAAATGCATGATCTGTTCTAACATGGACTGCCTTTGTCTTGAGTGCAAGCTGTTCCTCTCAGTCCACATGGTGTTTTTTACCCTGGTAGTGATGGGGAAAGGTAGCCCCAATGCGGCTCGCCCCACCCCATCCATTGTCACCCGGCTTCCTAAGTTTGCCCAGAAATCCTGGTCAGATTTGCTCGCCAAGCCTGGTCTCTTTCGCAAAAGGATGTCTTGGCATCGGCGGTCCAACCCGCACAGCAGAGCGTTCAATCCGAGGCAGCATTCGCACTGGGGGCCTGAAATGAAGAAGGGCAGGGAGAAATAAGAACTTGGTTGGAGCGCCACGGTTTGGGAAATTGTGTCGAAATGCGAGCAGCCACGTTCCTTTTAATCGATTGCATTTTCTGGAAACTTGAGAATCGGTGGTGTGGAGCAATATATAAATCAAATCTTTCAATTAAATCGAATCAAAATTAACCAGCTGAAAAGCAGCCTCCACCACCACACTTTCACAAGTTCCCAAAAGTTTATTTGGGGCAGCTTAGCAGATGGTTAGGCTGCTTTGAAACTGGTTTAAATTTGTAGAATCGATAGCCAGGAGGCAGGAAGGCACAGAGCAGAAGAAGAGCACCTGCTGGATCAGACCAATGGCCCACCCAATCCAGCATCCTCTTCTTACAATGGCCAACCAGATACCTGCAGGAAACCAGCAAGCAGGATCTGACCCCAAGAGCAAACTCCCTTCCTGGGGCTTCCAGCAACAGAGAGATTCAGAAGCATGCTGCCTCCCACGATGGAGACTGAGAGCAGAGCCACCGAGTGCCCTCTCCTCCTCCGTGGATTTGCCCTATCCTCTTTTAAAGCCATCCAAATCGGTGGCCATCACTGCCTCCTGTGGCAGGGAGTTCCCTAGTTTAACTCTGCTACATGAAGAAGGAATGTTCTTTTACCGGCCCCGAATTTTCCAAGCTTCAGAACCTAGTAGTCTGGTGTGGTGGTGTCATGAAGAGAACAAATAACCCTCAATAACCCTCTGGGTCCCCTATAACGCCTACAGACAGTTCAATAAGATCCGGGGGTTTCTTACCGGGACTTCTTGCTCCTCGTGGCTCTGTTTCACCCGCTGATAAGCCTCCATGATCACAGCTCTCCTGCGAGAGGAACAAGGCGGTCACTTCCTTTCTTTGTAGAAAGAAAAGCTTCTGAGCATAAACAGAGCGCTTTTCATGCAACCACAGAGCAAACACGGCCACAGATCTGGGGTTAGGGGGCACCCACTTTTCTCAGCTTATGCTAGGCCTGTAAATGGCCCTTCTTGACAAATCAACTGTAGTCTATGCCCTTTTAAAATGTGGCTCCTTTTCGCGGGGTGCTATTGGGTTGTTGCAATGACAAACCTAGGACAGCATCTTAAAAAGCAGAGACATCACCTTGCCGACAAAGGTCCGTATAGTTAAAGCTATGGTTTTCCCAGTAGTGATGTATGGAAGTGAGAGCTGGACCATAAAGAAGGCTGATTCGCCGAAGAATTGATGCTTTTGAATTATGGTGCTGGAGGAGACTCTTGAGAGTCCCATGGACTGCAAGAAGATCAAACCTATCCATCCTTAAAGAAATCAGCCCTGAGTGCTCACTGGAAGGACAGATCCTGAAGCTGAGGCTCCAGTACTTTGGCCACCTCATGAGAAGAGAAGACTCCCTGGAAAAGACCCTGATGTTGGGAAAGATGGAGGGCACAAGGAGAAGGGGACGACAGAGGATGAGATGGTTGGACAGTGTTCTCGAAGCGACTGGCATGAGTTTGGCCAAACTGCGGGAGGCAGTGGAAGGATAGGCGTGCCTGGCGTGCTCTGGTCCATGGGGTCATGAAGAGTCGGACACGACTGAACGACTGAACAACAACAATTGGGTTGTTGCTGAAACCTCCAGGGTATGGCGGTATATACAGATGAAACTCGAAAAATTAGAATATCGTGGAAAAGTCCATTTATGTAAGCAATTGTTTTCATTAGCTACTGGAGTTTAATATATGAGATAGACTCATGACATGCAAAGCGAGATATGTCAAGCCTTTATTTGTTATAATTGTGATGATTATGGCGTACAGCTGATGAAAACCCCAAAGTTGAGATTGTTAATTTGGGGTTCTCATCAGCTGTACGCCATAATCATCACAATTATAACAAATAAAGGCTTGACATATCTCGCTTTGCATGTCATGAGTCTATCTCATATATTAGTTTCACCTTTTAAGTTGAATTTACTGAAAGAAATGAACCTTTCCACGATATTCTAATTTTTCGAGTTTCACCTGTAAATTCAATAAATAATAATAATAATCTGGACCCCACCCCGAACTCCAGCCACAGGTCCGCACTAGGCTCCATCCACTGGCCCAGAAGCCCCACCCAGGCCCCAGAATCCTTTAGGTTTCGAAAGCTGGCGATCCTTCTTACTGGAGCGCACCTCTGTGTTTTAGAAGAACCGGACCCCCCTGCAGATATGAGAGCGGGGTTTGTGATTCCCAGGGAAGGGGGGAGATCATCTTACTTACTTGCTAGCCAGGCCTCCCCCAGGGGGAAGGTTAGGGTTCCCCTCTGTAGCCAGACGTTGGAAGACGGAGACGAGGCTGGGACCCCCGTCCTGTTCCAGCAGTTCATGGTAAAGCTCTGGGGTGATATTTGGGGTGGGGTGAGAGAAGTGTAGTGGCTGGTTACCCCAGTGGCACTGGCGGATAATTGCCCCACGAGCGACTTCTAGGTCCCCATCGCCCCACCCAGACACAATAATATCATCTTTATTCGAGTCTGCAGAACAGGCACCAAAGGACGAGAGTTCAAATGATCAAAAGAGAGCCCTATGCAAAAGAGCTCAGCTCCCCGACCTGCTGTTTGGCACGAGCCTTGCAGAACCTGAGCTGCACCTTTGCAGGACCTCTGTAACTCTGCAAGACTCTTTCTTGCCTGAGTGCTGAGTTCAGTTTCTCAGATCTACAGTCGTACCTCGTGTTACGAACGCTGCGTGTTGTGTTCGTCACGGGTTACAAACCCGCCAAACCCGGAAGTACCAGAACGGGTTACTTCTGGGTTCGGCAGTCCACGCATGCGCAGACATGGCAAATGATATTACATGCACGCGCAGAAGCGCCGAATCGCAAGGTGAGAATGCGCAGACGCGGCGCTCAGGATGCGGACTGCTCGTGATGGGAACGGGGCTCCGGAATGGATCCCATTCGCAACTAGAGGTACCACTGTATAGCACTGCATGTAGACCAGGCATCCCCAAACTGCGGCCCTCCTGCTGTTTTGGGACTACAACTCCCATGATCCCTAGCTAACAGGACCAGTGGTCAGGGATGATGGGAATTGTAGTCCAAAACATTTGGAAGGCCAAAGTTTGGGGATACCTGATGTAGACCACTAAGCCAAACAAAACGGTGTCCTTGGCAGAAAGGACAGCAGAAACTGTGGTGTCTTTAGTATATATGGTTTCATTTATCCACATGCACAACCTGAGCTTAGCATGGAGGGCTCAGGGCATTCGCAGCCCAACAGATCTTGTGTCTCCATTGGTCTTTGGATCCAGCACAGAGCAAGCAGGTCTCTCTGTCTCCGGCTTCCAGCCTCCTTCCAGCCCAGCTCACACCTCAAAGCACTGGCTATTGTTCAGATAGGTGAGGGGTCTGAAGGATAGCCCCACCCCTCAACTGCAACTCTTGCAACCTAGCTCATTCTTTTGGGATGCGGATGAGGACACTTTAGTTCAGGGGGTCAGCAAACTTTTTCAGCAGGGGGCCGGTCCCATGCCCCACAAATAATCCAGAGGTGCATTTTATCATCATCATCACTTTTAATTTGTATACCACCTTTCTATCTTACAATACCCAAGGTTTTTTACAAGATGAAGAAACGAAGAATGCACACCTTACAACAATCTAATGCAATACAAAAAATGTGATAATAAAACATAGCTTTAAAATAAACAACCTACATCAAATAAAGAAACATTCAACCATCATTAGACATCAACAAATCATTTTAAATAAAAGGACACATTCTACTCATGGTAAAAACACCAGGCAGGCCCCACAAATAACCCAGAGATGCATTTTAAATAAAAGCACACATTCTACTCATGTAAAAACACCAGGCAGGCCCCACAAATAACCCAGAGATGCATTTTAAATAAAAGGACACATTCTACTCATGTAAAAACACCAGGCAGGCCCCACAAATAACCCAGAGATGCATTTTAAATAAAAGGACACATTCTACTCATGTAAAAGCACACTGATTCCTGGACTGTGCGTGGGCTGGATTGAGAAGGTGATTGGGCCGGATCCTGCCCCGAGGCCTTATTTTGCCTACCCATGTCCCATGCTTTAGCTCATTGTTGTGCAAAGAAACCTGTCCGTGCAGCTCACCAGAATCTTCTGTTAGATTCTAACCCTCACTTGGGTACTGGACCCCAAGAACTGGAAGGGACCCAGGGCATCATCCAAACTGACCCCCCCAAACCCCATCACAGCACTAATTCCCCTTCTGTGATTTTTTTCCTCCCCGTTCTCAAAATCCCACTCCTCCCTTTTGCCTGCGGCCAATGAGGCCTCCCAGCCTCGCTCCATCATAGCGGAAACGCCGTACGCACCTGCCACCCTCTTCTCCAGGGAAGCGTCCAGCTCCTGCTCCTTCTGCAAGGCCTCCTGGGAGACGCCCGGGGCAGCTGGGAAGCAGACCACGATGCAGGTCATGTTGTCACGGCTGCCCTGCGGGGAGAGCGTAGAGTCGTCTGAGGATTGTTTCCTCCCGCCTGCTTAGCAAAGCAATTTTTTGCAAGGGGGGCGGCCATCTCCTTCAACCTGGAGGGCCTTATTCTGCCTGGTGGCACCCGCCCTGTGGAACGCCCTCCCATCAGATGTCAAAGAGAACAACAACTACCAGACTTTTAGAAGACATCTGAAGGCAGCCCTGTTTAGGGAAGCTTTTAATGTTTAATATATTGTTGCATTTTAATATTCTGTTGGAAGCCGCCCAGAGTGGCTGGGAAACCCAACCAGATGGGTGGGGTATAAATAAATTATTATTATTATTATTATTATTATTATTATTATTATTATTACTACAATTCTATGATTCTACGGCTGCATCTTTTCCATTTTCTTTAGAGCAGGGACGCGACAGTTCCCTGGAGCCCAATGAAGTCCAGAGGGACACATGCTCCCCATGCCTGCTGCTTGAACCTCCTTCAAGATGCTCCACAGACCGCAGCTCTTTAATGAACTCTTTTGCAACTCACCTTTCCTGAAGCTCCTAAATTACTTCTTGATGCTCCACTGTCCTGCTTTGCTAATCCTGGACCTCCAGTGCCCTCAATTGGCAGCTGCTTCCTTAAGCCCTTTGGGAATGAGGCTGATGTGTGTCAGTCGTGGCTGGGCCCAGGGATGGAGATAAATGCCCAGCAGGAGAAGGAGAAGGTCTCCGCAGGGCAGCGGCAGTCTTAAAACTGAATGCGGAGAGTTCATAGAATCCTAGAATCCTAGAGTTGGAAGAGACCCCAAGGGCCATCCAGTCCAACCCCCTGCCAAGCAGGAAACACCATCAAAGCATTCCTGACAGATGGCTGTCAAGCCTCCGCTTAAAGACCTCCAAAGAAGGAGACTCCACCACACTCCTTGGCAGCAAATTCCACTGTCCGAACAGCTCTTACTGTCAGGAAGTTCTTCCTAATGTTTAGGTGGAATCTTCTTTCTTGTAGTTTGAATCCATTGCCCCGTGTCCGCTTCTCTGGAGCAGCAGAAAACAACCTTTCTCCCTCCTCTATATGACATCCTTTGATATATTTGAACATGGCTATCATATCACCCCTTAACCTTCTCTTCTCCAGGCTAAACATACCCAGCTCCCTAAGCCGTTCCTCATAAGGCATCGTTTCCAGGCCTTGGACCATTTTGGTTGCCCTCCTCTGGACACGTTCCAGCTTGTCAGTATCCTTCTTGAACTGTGGTGCCCAGAACTGGACACAGTATTCCAGGTGAGGTCTGACCAGAGCGGAATACAGTGGTACTATTACTTCCCTTGATCTAGATGCTATACTCCTATTGTATAGGAGTTCCACAGATCCAGTTAAGCCAGGCTGCTGAAGAAAGATCTCAGGTTCCTCTAAACTTGGGTTGGTTGGTTTAACGCCCAGCTTCCCTAAAAGTCACTGGGAAATACTTTTCTTCAGCCTGCTTAATGCTTTAATTATTTATTCTGGGGAAGGGGAGCAGTTTTTACTTTCCTTTCAAAGAGTTGCGATTCCTGCATTGCAGGGGGTTGGACTGGATGACCCCTGGGGTTCCCTTCCAACTCTATAATTCTATGATACTATTTCTGTGGTTACTTGCCCTTCCCCCTAGGGTCCCAGGGTGGGTTACTGGATTAAATCACAATATTAATCGGAATTCAGACCACCTTGCCATCGTCAAAATGAGGTGGGTTCTAAAAAAGACGCACCTCCTGTCGCTATTTCGGGAAGACCTTTCTGGCTGCAAGAGCTGTTTGACAGTGGAACGGACTCCCTCGGAAGGCAGAGGGCTCTCCATTGTTGGAGCTGTTTAAACAGAAGGTTTGGAAGGCCATCTGTCAGGGGTGCTTTAGCTGTGATCCCTGCATTATTGCCGGGGAATGAAAAAAAGCCTTTGCAGTTCTGCGGTTCCATTCTATGCACATTGCCCTAGCTGAAGGATGCTATTTCCAGATTCCTTATGCAAAGAGAGTCCTCCCATTCGGAGGTAGCATGCCTTAAGAGTTACGCCACTTACTTACTGGTTTGCTCAAACTACGAAAACTTGGAGGCAGCCTTGTTCAATGATTCACATCTCCCAGCTGGGAGAAGAAGAAGAGGAGTTTGGATTTGCTATCCCGCTTTATCACTACCCTAAGTAATCTCAAAGCGGCTAACAATCTCCTTTCCCTTCCTCCCCCACAACAAACACTCTGTGAGGTGAGTGGGGCTGAGAGACTTCAGAGAAGTGTGACTAGCCCAAGGTCACCCAGCAGCTGCATGTGGAGGAGCGGGGAAGCGAACCCGGTTCACCAGATTACAAGTCCACCGCTCTTAACCACTACACCACACTGGCTCTCCACTCTCAAAAATATCGATTGGATATTTTTATTAAGAGAAGGTCTCCCTACACCTCTGAGAAAGGGGCCTGTTTTGCCTTTAGAGTGGCAATTTTAAGGACTCATCGAATCGTAGAATTGTAGAGTTGGAAGGGGACCCTGAGCATCATCTAGTCCAACCCCCTGAAACGCACGCAGTTGTCCCATACAGGGATTGAACCTGCAGCCTTGGCGTTATCACCACCGAGGAAACATTTGTAAGGGATGATAAGTTACATTTTTTCAGGGGAGCAAATGCTTGTCTGCTTTTAATAATTATTTTAACTGTGTAATGCGTTTTATTTATTTTGTGTTTTACAAAGGCATCAATAATAATGGGGGGCTGGACTAGAGGGGCACTGGATGTCCCTTCTAATGCTATCATTAGAATCAAAGAATTGTACTGCTGTATTGCTGGAATAGACGCCGAGGGCTAACCCCTTCAATGCAGGAATCTCAATAATCTGAGACATCTAGAAATCTAGTTGGGCGCAATTTCCACGATACTGATAGCCCCTTGGAAGGTTTTGAAGCCGAGGTTGGTTGGCCGCCTGTCATGGATGCGTCAGCTGAGATTCCTCCATTGCAGAGGGTAGGACTGGATGACCCCTGGGGGTCCCTTCCAACTCTACATTTCTATGATTCTAAGTGAGAACCACCTGTCCCACTCACCTTGTAGAGGCAGGAGTCCAGCACGCACTCGCAGACGTCCCTCGGGCTGCCAGTGAGGCAGAGGCGCGAGCGCACAAAGGCACACAGCCCCGCATTGTCAAAGGTGTCCCAAACCCCGTCGCAGGCCAGGACCAGGAACTCGTCTTCGTCGGGGCAGCGCACCAGCTGGTACACCTCGGGCTCCGGGGACACCGGCTGCTCGGTGGGGCCACGCCAAGACACGGCCTTGTAGCCGAAGTCGCCCAGGGCCCGGGAGACGGCCAGCGACCCGTTGACCCTTTGCAGCACCACCGTGCCGCCGGCGTTCTCGATGCGCCGCCGCTCCCTCGGCTTGGTGGGCTTGTGGTCCTCGGTGTAGAACGTGACGGCGGCCGAGCGGCAGAGGAGGGCCCTCGAGTCGCCCAGGTTGATGAAGTACAGGTGCCGGGGAGACACCAACACGGCCACTGCGGTGGAGCCGGCGTGCTCCCAGGCCTCGGCCCGCGACAGGTCCTGCATGCGCCTGTCGATGGCCAGGAAGGCTTCGCGCACGGCCTCCTTGACGGCTGCGGGGTCCTCCTCCTGGCTGGACAGGGCCTCTGCCTCCAGTACATACCCGAGCAGGTGCCTGGCGCAGAATTGAGCCACCGTGCTGCCCGCGTGGCCGTCGTACACGGCAAAGAAGGCCCAGCCAGCCAAGGCGCCGGGCAGCTGCGGCTGCGCGGTGTGGGCATCTTCCATGTGTGCCCGCCAGCCTTGCATGGAGCCCAGGCCGTACCTCAAACCGCCTACTTCTCCTTCCTCCAGCAGTTTCTCCGTCTGGGGCTTGTCCAAGAAAAAGCTGGGGACTTCCTGCGCCTCCCCCGCCTTGAAGAACAACGAGACCCTCCTCTCGGCTTCAGACACCAGGAGCCTCACAAAGGTGGCCATGCTCAGGAGCTTTGCCATCAAGCGCAACGTGTCCCCCGAAATGTCAAGGGGGCTGGAGCCTCCCCTGGGGATCCTGTGTCGCTGCTGTCCTCGAAGAGCAGGAAAACAGCAGGCCAAGGGCCCATCTACTCCTGCATCTGGTTCTTGCAGAGGGCAACCAGAAGCCCCAACTGGCAACTGGAGAGCAGACTCAAGAGCGCTCTCCTTGAGGTTCGACTCAAGCTGGCATCTTGAAAGAAGCGCTAGGGATCTCTCTTGTCACCGGCGACCGTCCGCTCTCGGTCGCCGGTGGCTCGTAGCTCCTATCCTCTTCCGGAAGGCTGCACGATTTGCTGCCCGGTGGTCCCCGAGCTTTTGACGCCCGTTGTGCGATGGGTGCTGCACCCAGCACGAAGGCGGTTAGCCGAGGAGGGTCGTTACAGCGTTGCAGCCTCAGTCGCTGATGGTGGGTCGCCCATGGGACCACCGTTGGAGTCTAGCTGGTCTTCCACTAAAGTCCTTCCTCTTTAGAAGGTCTACACACCATCCCCTCTTCCGAAAAATAGCATCAGCTGTTCACCCCTAATGTTCCTGCTGGCTGCTTCCAGCATAGTCTCTGGGTCACTCCCGCAGCTTCCACCCCCCCCCCTTGCGCTGCACCCATCTGCCCTCACCCTCCGGGGAAGCCGTTCCCGATTGGCTCTTGGCTTCGGCATTAGCCCTGCGGCTCATAATCTCTTCATCCAGCGCTAAATATGGGGTTTAAAAACCCCTAATCCTCGCCTGTGTCGGAGGCGGCTTTTGCAGGGACTCCCACTCGGGATTCTCCTGCCCCCCACTCCCAACCCACTCTGGCCACCAGATGGTGCCTTTCGTAGCAGCCAGCTGGAGATA
This sequence comes from Lacerta viridis, assembly GCA_900245905.1. Classification (NCBI taxonomy): domain Eukaryota; kingdom Metazoa; phylum Chordata; class Lepidosauria; order Squamata; family Lacertidae; genus Lacerta; species Lacerta viridis. Next base: position 544,767 of record OFHU01001369.1, on the reverse strand, counting down.
CGGTTTCTGTTTTTAAAGCCATGCGCCTCTCAGGGCCGGTTACGAAACAGAAACCAGAAGGGCGCAACCTTTATCCTTTGCAAACGGCCCAAATACGTTTCCTTGTGCATCACCTAAATTGTAAATTGGTGAATTGAATTTGGGGAACGTAAATCGGTGCAAGATGTTTTGGAATTTCGTTTTGACGGAAATAATAAGGAAACACCGCCCAAGATTAATGTTACCGAATGTTTCCGATGACACCAATGTAGATTGATTGTGAAAAGAACCATTCTTCTGTATGATATGGGCAGCTCAGATAGTCTTTGCAAGTCAATGGGAAACAGCCCCAAATCTTACATATCTGGACTGATACCTTATAATTAGATAAGGCTGATATTCTGTTACTTGGACTTTGTTATTTTAACCCATGGGTAGGCAAACTAAGGCCCAGGGGCTGGATCCAGCCCAATGGCCTTCTCAATCCAGTCTGCAGACAGTCCAGGAATCAGCGTGTTTTTACGTGAGTAGAAAGTGTGCTTTTATTTAAAATGCATCTCTGGGTTATTTGTGGGGCATAAGAATTCGTTCATTCCCCCCCCCCAAAAAAAATAGTCCCCCCCCAAGGTCTGAGGGACAGTGGACTGGCCCCCTGCTGAAAAAGTTTGCTGACCCCTGTTTTAACCCATACTTTTATTCTATGTGCCTATTTTATAGCTTTGCTTTTCGGTTTTTAATTTTCACCTGTTTAATTTTCACCCTCTCTTCCCTCTCTTTCGTATACTTTACAAAATGAGAAACAAAATCTTTACCAACCACCCTTATCCTGGGCAGCTCTGCATGTTCCACAGTGACTCAGAAGCCAGCTGGGCTGCAGGAACCTCACCTCTCCAGAACCCTAGTCTTCCTTGTTTCATTCTGTTTCACTTTTAACGCAAGCCTCAAGCCTACCAACTTTTCATGTTGTGCTTTTTAGACATCCATCATTCCGCGACACAGTAATTCAGTTTCGCAAGCAAACCAGAGGTTAAGCTAACCCCTTTTCTGGCGATGCACAGTTTGGAAAGCTCTGCTCTAGTTCTTATTATGACGCAGCCCGCGATGCTTGTATGTGGCCTGGTGTGACCTCATGGGGCAGAACTGAGTTATGCTGTGGGAGAGAAGGAGGTGAGGACGGATGACTCCACTCCGATGAGCCACAGCTCTCCACACCCACTCCCAATGCAAATAGGCGCAGATAAAAGAAATCCCAGCACATGAGAACACAAGAGGAGCCCAATGGCCCACCTAGGCCAGCATCCTGTTCTCACAGCAGCCAACCAGATGCCCCAGTGGGAAACCTGGAAGCAGGATCTGACCAAACAAGGCCCCTCTCCCCTCCTGTGGTTTCCATCAACTGGTTTTCAGAGGCCTTGCTGCCTCCGACTGTGGAGGCCAGAGCTGCTGCTTCTTCTTCTTTGGCGATCCCTCGTAGCCGAGTAAGATTGTCTTCCATAAACACAGTTTTAACAATGAATCATAGAATCATAGAATCATAGAGTTGGAAGAGACCCAAGGGCCATCCAGTCCAACCCCCTGCCAAGCAGGAAACACCATCAAAGCATTCCTGACAGATGGCTGTCAAGCCTCCGCTTGAGTCCGTAAGTGACTGCGGAGGCCAATTCTGGACCCACACGCCCTTCCACAGTGGGGACATTGGTTTCTGGGCGGGAGTTGATCATGGCGTGGATTTGCCAAGCGTGCCTTCCTCTTGGCACGTTTCTCCCTTGTGTCCTGAGTTAGAGTGTCTTCAAAGCCCATGACCCCTTTGATAAAGGCTGTTCTCCATTGGAGCACTCGCAGGCAAGTGTTTCCCAGTTGTCGGTGTTCATACTACATTTTTTAAAGATTTGCCTTGAGACAGTCTTTAAACCTCTTTTGTTGACCACCAGCATTACGCTTTCCATTTTTAAGTTTGGAATAGAGTAGTTGCTTTGGAAGACGATAATCAGGCATCCGCACACATGACCAGTCCAACGAAGTTGATGTTGAAGAATCATTGCTTCAACACTGGTGATCTTTGCTTCTTCCAGTACACTGGTATTAGTTCGCCTGTCTTCCCAAGTGATGTGTAAGCACAGCCATCCTGGCCAGCAGTTGTCAACAGTCCTCCACAAATCCTCTTTCGGATTTATCCATCACAACCTGGAAGTGAGTTCCATTGTCCAACTGTGCCCTGAAGAGGGCAAGGCTATCAGCATAGGAGCCAACTCCATGGGGCCGAGGTCCTTTTGTCTCCCCACAAAAAAATACTTTGAGGGGGGCCAGGGGCATTGCCTTTCAAACTGTGTATGTGCACCCATGTGGTGCGGTGGTTTTTGTGGAGCGGTCCTTACCTGCTTCCCCAATATTTAATTCAAGGTGGCAATTTAAGCTGGCACCCTTTGGCCTATCAGTGGCTACTAGTATGCCTCTGAACTGGTATGCCTCTGAATACCAGTTGCTGGAAGCCACAGGACAGGAGAGTGGCCCAGTATACCTGAAGGAGCGTCTCCACCCCCATCGTTCAGCCCGGACACTGAGCTCCAGCTCCGAGGGCCTTCTGGCAGTTCCCTCCCTGCAAGAAGTCAAGTTACAGGGAACCAGGCAGAGGGCCTTCTCGGTAGTGGCACCCACCCTGTGGAACACCCTCCCATCAGATGTCAAGGAAATAACTATCTGACTTTTAGAAGACATCTGAAGGCAGTCCTGTTTAGAGAAGTTTTTATTGTCTGATGTTTTATCGTGTTTTTAGTATTCTGTTGGGAGCTGCCCAGAGTGGCTGGAGAAACCCAGTCAGATGGGTAGGGTATAAATAATTGCTGTTGTTGTTGTTTAGTTGTGTCCGACTCTTCTTCGCGACCCCATGGACCAGAGTACCATAGCTGTCAACTTTTCCCTTTTTCTTCAGAGGAATCCTATTCAGAATAAGGGGATTTCCCTTTAAAAAAGGGAAAAGTTGACAGCTATGCAGAGCACGCCAGCACTCCTAGAATCATAGAATAGAATCATAGAATCATAGAGTTGGAAGAGACCCCAAGGGCCATCCAGTCCAACCCCCTGCCAAGCAGGAAACACCATCAAAGCATTCCTGACAGATGGCTGTCAAGCCTCCGCTTAAAGACCTCCAAAGAAGGAGACTCCACCACACTCCTTGGCAGCAAATTCCACTGAACAGCTCTTACTGTCAGGAAGTTCTTCCTAATGTTTAGGTGGAATCTTCTTTCTTGTAGTTTGAATCCATTGCCCCGTGTCCGCTTCTCTGGAGCAGCAGAAAACAACCTTTCTCCCTCCTCTAGATGACATCCTTTTATATATTTGAACATGGCTATCATATCACCCCTTAACCTTCTCTTCTCCAGGCTAAACATACCCAGCTCCCTAAGCCGTTCCTCATAAGGCATCGTTTCCAGGCCTTGGACCATTTTGGTTGCCCTCCTCTGGACACGTTCCAGCTTGTCAGTATCCTTCTTGAACTGTGGTGCCCAGAACTGGACACAGTATTCCAGGTGAGGTCTGACCAGAGCGGAATACAGTGGTACTATTACTTCCCTTGATCTAGATGCTATACTCCTATTGATGCAGCCCAGAATTGCATTGGCTTTTTTAGCTGCTGCATCACACTGTTGACTCATGTCAAGTTTATGGTCTACCAAGACTCCTAGATCCTTTTCACATGTACTGCTCTCAAGCCAGGTGTCACCCATCCTGTATTTGTGCCTTTCATTTTTTTTGCCCAAGTGTAGTACTTTACATTTCTCCCTGTTAAAATTCATCTTATTTGCTTTGGCCCAATTCTCTAATCTTCATATAAATAATAATAATTAATAATAATAATAATAATAATAATAATAATAATAACCATTTGCCAGGGGTTGTTTTGCTGTGATTAATGCATTACAGGGGGTTGGGCTAGAAGACCCTTGGATCCCTACATCCACCTTATTGACCTGGTGGTGTTTAGCCCTCCCAGCATGTGATGATTCCCCTCCCCATCCCCCCAATTCTGCTCTGCAGCGAAAGCAGGAGGGCGGGACTACATGTTGAGTGGCAGGGAGGCAGGCAGGCAGGCAATCCACCCAACCATCCATCCATCCATCCTTCCTCCTGCCTGGGCGGGCCTTCTCCCTCCTAAGGCGAGCAAAACCTCTCCCTCTCCACGACCACCCCTCCTCCCTCACCTCACCCTAAAGACCCCCCCCCCAGGCGACCTCTCCCTCCTCTCTTCCTCCCTCCCTCCCTCCCTCCCTCCCTCCTCACCTGCCCCTCCCTCCCTGCAAGGTAGGCTCCTCCGACCCCATCCTTCTCTCCTCCTGCATCCTTTGTCCGCATCGCTTCTTTGTCTCCTCGCCCGCCTCGCCTTTGCGGCCTCGCCCAGGCGGCCCGCGAGCCCCCGGCCGGCCCCGGGCCCCCCCTGCCCTCGAGGCGGCGGGCGCGGCGGGGGCAGGATGGGGCCGCGGGGAGATGAGCGGCGGCGGGAGGTGGCGGCGGCGGAGGCGCAGGGGGGCAGCGCGGCCGCAGCGCGCATCCCGCATGGACCACGAGGCGGGCGATGGGGCAGGTCCTGGGATTCGCCCATTGCAGTAGGTATCTTGTGGGGCAGGGAGAGGAGGGCGTGAGGGAGGGCAAGGCTCCTTATATCTCTCCCCCCCCTCCCAAAAAACCCCAACCGCCCATTTTAGACGCCTCTTATTTAGTCATCGATTTTTCAAAGCATCGCCCATTTCCTCCTAGGCAGGTGGGGGAAGGAAAAAAACAACAACAGTATCCATTCAATAGCGTAAAAAACCGTATTTTGGGGGGAGGGTGGTTTGATGACTTTCCATGTGGGGGACAGGGGAGTACCACTCCCTAGTGGGGGATGGGAAGGGTTTGCCAGCGCTCCCCCCCCAAAAAAAACCCACTTTCGTTGCCCCCCCCATGCATCTCCTGGACCTGATGTTCAGCTGGTCCTGAGAGCCATGCTCATTTCTGAAACATTTATTTACTGACATGTTTACCCACCGTTTGTGACTCCTGCTGCCCCCCCCCCCGTGTCATGCACACACACACAGAGACCTCACAGTGTTCAGGTGTGAATGTGTGGAGGGGGGGCGGTTAATTGTGTTTGCGCCTGTGAAAGCAGTTGTGGAAAGGGTCCGGTTCCTAACTGCACTCTGCATGCGCTCTTGGCTGCTGTTTGGTGTGTCCCAAGGTTGAACCCCCTGCAGCTTCTGGGAGATAAACCCATGCCACCCCACCCAACGATGTAACTGTAGGGCTTTTCCAGAGATTAAAAGGGGGGGGGACAGCAGTCGCGAGAGATTCCCTTTGATTTGAAAAGGGTGCATAGAACCAAGTGTTTGGTGCAAGGCCGGGGAAGTAGAGGTCATTCGTTGTGTTTTTCCGGAAGGATAAAGGAGAGGGCTGTGGGGAGGAATCTCTGGGCAAGACTGTGATGCCAGATAAGTTTAATGAGGAAGCCCCATGGAGACTTACTTTCGTGTAAGTTTGCAGAGGATTGTATTGCAAGGTAACAGCCGGACACGGACAGAATCACAGCAAGGCATTCTCATGGATTCATAGGACAGCTGGCATGGATTCATAGGACCCCTCCCCATGTGGGGTAAGTTAGGCTAAGGGATGCTGCCCCCCACCCCAAGGTCACAGCCGCTGAGCTTCATGCGGCCAAGTGTGGATTTGAACCCGGGTCTCCCACATCCTAGTCCTCATTAAACACCCACAGCAACCCTGGCGAGGTAGGTTAGTAGTCTGAAAGGGGCAGTAAGGGGGCCAGCAAGATCGCGCCCAGAGAGCTTCGTGGGGCTGAGTGGTGGGATTTGAACTCTGAATCTCTCCAGGGTCCTGGCTAGAGACTTGAACCACGGCACCTCACTGGTGTCTCTGCTCAGAGCAGGGCAGGCCATGGATTCCCACAGTGCGAGAGACAGAGAGGGAAGAGGCAGCTGGATAGAGGACTGAGCTGAAGTCTCCAGCAAAGTCAAAAACCTGCTGGCAGGGACTGTGATGGCGCAAGAGGAAATTGCTCCCTTTCCCCTCCATTAACCTTTTGTAGGGAGTGAGGCCTGCAAGGCATTGTGTGAATTAAAGCTTGGGCTTCTGACACCCGGTGGACTTTTTGGGGGGGGGGGCAAATAAGCACCCAGAGCAGAATTCTCCAGCATTTGGAGCTGTGGAAGTGCGGTCGTGTGCAGCTCCTAGCACGCCGCTGGGACGTTGGCATGGGAGCAAAGTGTCTTTTCTACGGCATTTCTGGAGAAGTGGGGTTTCTGTTCTATGAAAGTGGCACCTCCAGCATGTTTGCAGCTGAAAGTGGACCTGGGAACACAGGAAACCGCTTTATCTGGGCCCTTGGGTCTATCTAGCAGAGAATTGTCTACACTGACAGGCAGCGGCTCAGCAAGGTTTCGGGCAGAGGATGCTCCCCACCCTACCTGAAGATGAAGTTGGGGAACCTTCTGCTACAGCCCTTTTCCCAGGAGCTGACCCACTTGGATATTGACTCTTTAGGGAAGCTGCATCTCCTTGAAACAGGAATTTCAAGGTCTAAAACGGAGGAGCTGAGCTTGGCCCGCCTGGGGGATTCCTTGGCATGGCCCAGGAGAGGTGCAGAGGCCTCAGGGGAGCTGAAGATCAAGGGGAGCCTGGTGTGGGCAGGTGGTCTTCTTTTTTGCCTGCGTAGCTCGGTGGGTGGGGTGCCTGGCACGCCTGGGAAGCTAAGCAGGCTCAGCCCCGGACAGCTTTTGGATGGGAGACCTGACCAGCGGCCCGGGCAGAGGCGCCACTTCCGCGTAGCTCGCCAAAGGCTCCCGAATCCACTAGGATGTCAAGTGCCAACCCCTCGGGGTCACAACTGGAAATCAAAAGTGGAGGAGGAAAAGGAAGACCCCTTCGACAAAATGATCTCCCGCACCGGTTGCGCCTCTTTCCGCTATGCGGTGCAGCAGGACTGCCTGGCTGAATACCAGGACTGGCGGAAGTGCCAGGAGCAGGTGAAGAGCTTCAAGGCCCGCATGATGGAACATGAGAAGCAGAGGGTGACAGAGCAGCACAGGAGACAGAAATGGCATCAAACCACAAGCTGACAAGAGCCAGCTTTGCACAGCACAATGGGTCGCGTTCCCATGCTTAGCTTGGCAGAAGTATTTAAATACTGGCAGTGCAGCACAGGGGTTGAGTCCTGGGGGAAATGTGTCTGTGGGAGGTGGTTCAAAGAGGTGATAAAGGGGAAAGCCCTGTTTTTTTGAGGATCAGCTAAAAGTTTTGCAGCTTTTTTTGCAAAGAGGCAAAGCCCCATTTTTATGGGGTTCAACTCACATTTCTGCAGCTTCTAAAGGAAAGGGAGCCTTTTCTACAGTTTCCAGACAGATAATCTAATCAGCCAGTCACATGTCGCTGGGGAAACAAACAACCTCCCTCTGCAGCACATTCAACAATGGAGGAGGGCGGGGCTGAAAGGGAGCTGGGACTCTTATCTCTCTCCCGATCTCTTGCTGATCAGCTGCTGAGCGGGGTCCTTTCAACACCCCTTTTCTCTTTGTAAAATAAAAAGCATGATCCTCTTTTGGCCCCTGGGCAATTCAGCTCCAGGGACCACCATTCGCTCCATAAGACGCACAGATATTTCCCCTTACTTTTTAGGAGGAAAAAAGTGTGTCTTATGGAGCAAAAATACGGTAACTTCATCCATTACTCTTCCAGTAACCCGCTGGCTAAACTCTTCTGGTTTTTAACAGAACAAGTAAAACTCATTTTCTTGCCAAAAGATAAAAGGTGGAATTTAGAAAACAAAAACAAAATGGAAGAGCCTTTGTGCTCACACAGTGGAAGCAGAGAAAGGGAGAGGGCAGGAGAAACTCCACACACCTGGGATGTTTGTGACTGGGCATGCTTACCTGTCTGGCCCCAGAGCATTCTGGGTAAAAAAAGGTAAAAGGTAAAGGACCGCTGGACAGTTAAGTCCAGTCAAAGGCCACTATGGGGTTGTGGCACTTGTCTCACTTTCAGGCTGAGGGAGCAGGCATTTGTCCACAGACAGCTTTCCGGGTCATGTGGCCAGCATAGAATCATAGAATCATAGAGTTGGAAGAGACCCCAAGGGCCATCCAGTCCAACCCCCTGCCAAGCAGGAAACACCATCAAAGCATTCCTGACAGATGGCTGTCAAGCCTCCGCTTAAAGACCTCCAAAGAAGGAGACTCCACCACACTCCTTGGCAGCAAATTCCACTGTCCAACAGCTCTTACTGTCAGGAAGTTCTTCCTAATGTTTAGGTGGAATCTTCTTTCTTGTAGTTTGAATCCATTGCCCCGTGTCCGCTTCTCTGGAGCAGCAGAAAACAACCTTTCTCCCTCCTCTAGATGACATCCTTTTATATATTTGAACATGGCTATCATATCACCCCTTAACCTTCTCTTCTCCAGGCTAAACATACCCAGCTCCCTAAGCCGTTCCTCATAAGGCATCGTTTCCAGGCCTTTGACCATTTTGGTTGCCCTCCTCTGGACACGTTCCAGCTTGTCAGTATCCTTCTTGAACTGTGGTGCCCAGAACTGGACACAGTATTCCAGGTGAGGTCTGACCAGAGCGGAATACAGTGGTACTATTACTTCCCTTGATCTAGACGCTATACTCCTATTGATGCAGCCCAGAATTGCATTGGCTTTTTTAGCTGCTGCATCACACTGTTGACTCATGTCAAGTTTGTGGTCTACCAAGACTCCTAGATCCTTTTCACATGTACTGCTCTCAAGCCAGGTGTCACCCATCCTGTATTTGTGCCTTTCATTTTTTTTTTTTGCCCAAGTGTAGTACTTTACATTTCTCCCTGTTAAAATTCATCTTGTTTGCTTTGGCCCAGTTCTCTAATCTGTTAAGGTCATTTTGAAGTGTGATCCTGTCCTCTGGGGTATTAGCCACCCCTCCCAATTTGGTGTCATCTGCAAACTTGATCAGGATGCCCTCAAGCCCATCATCCAAGTCATTGATGAAGATGTTGAATAAGACTGGGCCCAAGACAGAACCCTGTGGCACCCCACTAGTCACTTCTCTCCAGGATGAAGAGGAGCCATTGATGAGCACCCTTTGGGTTCGGTCAGTCAGCCAGTTACAAATCCACTGAATGGTAGCATTGTCTAGCCCACATTTTACCAGCTTCTTTACAAGAATATCATGGGGCACCTTGTCAAAGGCCTTGCTGAAATCAAGATAGGCTATATCCACAGCATTCCCTTCATCTACCAGGCTTGTAATTCTGTCAAAAAATGAGATCAGGTTAGTCTGACATGACTTATTTTTCAGAAACCCATGCTGACTTTTAGTTATCACAGCGTTCCTTTCTAGGTGCTCACAGACTGTTTGCTTAATGATCTGCTCTAGAATCTTTCCTGGTATTGATGTCAGGCTGACTGGGCAGTATGACTAAGCAGCTTCTGGCGAACCAGAGCAGCGCACGGAAACGCTGTTTACCTTCCCGCCACAGCGATACCTATTTATCTACTTGCACTGGTGTGCTTTCGAACTGCTAGGTGGGCAGGAGCTGGGACAGAGCAACGGGATCTCACCCTGTTGCAGGGATTCGAACCGCCGACCTTCTGATCAGCAAGCCCAAGAGGCTCAGTGGTTTAGACCACAGCGCCACCCGCGATAGGTTGGTCCGTAAGGTGGGCGCCCATTCACACATCCTGGGTACCTAGGCTTCCTTTAGATAAAAAAACACACACGTTATGCCTCTTTGAAGGAGAGCCTCAGGTCAATCGCAGAGTGAGTGAACTCAACCCCCGCATCACCAGGTAGTGCAAAGATGGACACCTGCCTGCAACCCCCGAGAGCCATTAGCTCAGCGCAGAGCTGGGTGGATCAATAGTCTGTCTTTGCAGAAGCCAGCCAGCTTCCTGGGCTCCTGGATTCTTTCTTATATTTTGGAGTCTGCTGGATCAGGCCAACGGCCCTTCTGGCTAGCATCCTGTTCTCCCAGTGGCCAACCAGATGAGAAAACCCGCAAGCAGGATCTGACTCCCAAGAGCCCTCATCCCTCCAGTAGTTTCCAGCAACTGGGATTCAGAGGCATTGATCACCTCCAACCCCGGAGGCAGACACGGCCATCCTGGCTAGTAGCCTGATGAAAGCTCTCCCCTTCTCCATGAATTCGTCTAATCTGCTTTTAAAGCCATCTAGGCTGGTGGCCATCACTGCCTCCTGCGGAAGGGAGTTCCAAAGTGGAACTATGCACTGCAGTGAAGAAATACTTCTTTTATCCGTCCCGAATCTTCCAACATTTACCGGTAGCTTCGTTGGACGTCCGTAACTTCTGGCGTTACGAGAGGAGGGGAGAACGACTTTCATTTATCCGCTTTCTCTATGCCCTGCATCATTTTTAAAACTTCCGTCATGCCCCCTCTTTACTTAGCTTTCTCTAAACTAGAAAGTCTCGAAACACTGCAACCCTTCTTCATATTGGAGTTGCTCAGTCTTATACTGTAATCTCCTCGGGGCAGGGATCTGCCCCTTTGCCCTTGGTCATGTAAAGCGCCACACTGTGATAATTAAACTTACTTACAGGTAGGTAGCCGTGTTGGTCTGCTGTAGTCAAAACAAAATATCTTCACTGTATATGTAAGTGTGCATGCACATGAAAGCTCATACCAAGAACAAACTTAGTTGGTCTCTAAGGTGCTACTGGAAGGAATTTTTTTTTATTTTGTTTAAACTTACTAACTAACTAACTAACTTATAGGAGTATTGAGTGGTTTGAACAATCCCCAAAGGCTGTAGTTGGAGAATTTTAATTTCAAGCAGACTTCAGTCCAATACAGCCGTACCTTGGATCTCAAACGCCTTGGCTCCCGAACAAGTTGGCTCCCAAACGATCAAAACCCAGAAGCGAGTGTTCCGGTTTTCGAACGATTTTCGGGAACCGAATGTCCGGCGCGGCTTCTGATAGGCTGCAGGACGCTCCTGCAGCCAATCGGAAGCCACGCCTTGCTTTTTGAACGGTTCCAGGAATCGACCGGACTCCCGGAATGCATCCTGTTCGAGAACCAAGGTACGACTGTACAGAGAAACTTCTGGCAATCAGAATGCCACCCCTGTCTCGGGGCTCCTACCCTGAGTGATGCCCCCTAGTGGGTGGGTGTGGAGGAAGCAGGGACATGGTGCCACAGCGACCCCTAGTGACCCTAGCCTCGCGAATCCAGCCCCATTCTTGCACTCGCTTCCTGATGTTTCCTGCTGCCGGTGAGAGGCTAACGTTGGAAGGCAGAGTCCGACTGATGGCTGCGGGGCGAGGCTTGTTTACCTGCACAGGCCGCTGGTGCATTGCATGTGTAATGCATAGGAAACACCCAGACCTGGGTGGGGTGAGCTGAGGTCATTTCCCAGATCTGCTTGATTTCCTGTGTGCATGGTGAGGAGGGCATGGCCTAGCCAAAACAAGTAGCTGCTGCCATTCCAGCTTGCCCTGCCAGCAGTTCAGCTGCCAAATCATTATAGAATGATAATAATAATAATGCATTGCAATAGTATATAGTGTTCTAGAGCAATCGCAGACAGTCATTTAAGACCCAGGAATGCAGCAACACGCAATTCAGTTTTAACAGTTGTACATCCGAGGTTCCCAAAGTGAGCAGTACTGCTTCCCTGGGGGGGGGTGGGGGTGGCGCGGATTCCTTAGGGGAGTGCTTAAAGGCAAAGGGGTCTTAGGAGGAAGCAGGAGATGCGAATGACTCAGGCTTTGAAAGGATCACTGGATCAAGTTCATCAGTTTTGTAAATTATTATTATTATTTTTCAAAAATTTATTGATTTTTTAACAATACATAAACAAACAATACAAATAAATAAAAAACATCACAACAAAATACAAAAAGAAAAACAATAAAGACACTTATTTAAAACTATCCTTTTATATCATTGTAATTTGACTTCCTCACGTCCTCACCGTCTGCGTTCCTTATTAATCATCTTTGGTAATTTCTTTACCCTTTTTGCATTCTCATGTTAATACATCAATCATCTTCTCTATCTAATACCTTAACATTGCTTCCTCTATTTCTAAACCTTACCAATTTTCTACATCTGCTGCCTATCTAATCTTCCTGCTTATTTCACGTACTAATCTAAACATAATTCTTTAAATGTACTTTAAAATTTCTTCCAATCTTTCTCCACCGCGTCATCCTTCTGGTCTCGGAGTTTCCCGGTCAGTTCAGCAAGCTCCATATAGTCCATGTCATTTTCATCTGCATCAGTTTTGTTAATTAAGCTAAATGGTTTTAATTGGACGTTGAATAAATGTGTGATTAGTTCTTTGCTTCTGTTTTGAATTTCATGGTGTTGCTCTCTTCCTTGGTGAATTGCGCAAACTACAATTCTGAATACAATTCTGGACTGGACTGGATGGCCCTTGTGGTCTCTTCCAACTCTGTGATTCTATGAATAATGCTTTTTAGAGGGTAGGGTGAGGGCACTGGGGGTGAGTTCAAGGATCTCTTGAAATAAGCTCTGGCTGATAAGAGTAAATGGGGTCAGTAATTAGACTTAGCATTTTTATTTTATAAGACAGTCTTCCTCCAAGGATCTTAAGACAAAGAAAAAATGAGCACACAGTTTGCTCTCCCAACCTCAGAACAACCCTGTGAGGTAGGCTAGGGTGGGCAACAGCCAGCCAGTAAGCCTCCTCATGGTTGAGTGGGGATTTGAACCCGTGTCCTCCTAAACATGGCGTTCTGACCACTAAGCACTGGCATCTTCTAATGTGCAGGGTTCCGATCATTTCGCCCGCATCATCTCCATAATCGTTGCACAAAAAGCCCTATAAGATTCCCCACTCCTGCGTTGTAGCCAGGAGAGGACAGGCTTTTGGAGCCATGTGATGAATTCATGGTGTGGCCAAGATTCGAACCAGGGTCCAACATCAGTCTTCCTGTCGTGCATTGCTAAAAGAGTGTGTGTGTGTGTGTGTGTGTGTGTGTGTGTGTTAGTGGCTCTGGGTTCTAAGGTCTTCCTTCCGTCTTTTGCAGAAGAGTCTCCGTCCACCGCTTCCACCACACCTGACTCCACAGATGGTGAGTAAACCCGGGACATTTTGCACAGATGCCCAAGACTGTGAGCTCGCAAACCCTGGTTAAGACCCTGATTGAGAGGGTCCCAGGTTTCTTGGAGAAGGAAAACGAACCGTGCAATCTGTAAATCATAAAGTGTCAAAGGCTGGAAGGACAAAAGGGCAAAGTGCAGCTGCAAAGAGATAATAAAGTATTGGAGCTCAGTGGGTTAGAGCGTGGTGCTGATAATGCCAAGGTTGCAGGTTCGATCCCCGTTGACTGGGACATGCAATCAAGATATATCTAATGATATATATCAAATATATATATATATATATATATATATATATACATATACACACACACACACACACACACACATATATATATATATATTATATATATATATATATATATATTTACCAAATCATTTTTATTAGCTTTTCCAATCATAAAAATCACATCATATATTTATAAATATCAATTAATCCATATAATCCAATTAGTCCAAATAAATTGCCGAATTATTGAATAACACCAGGAAGGAGACGGATGACATCGAGACTAAGGAAGGCGATGGAATTAAGAGGTTGATCAAAATCCTAATTGTCCGAAGCAAGGGAAGTCTTAAAAAAATTCAAAAATTCGAATTTGAAATATAAGGAAGTCGTGGTGTGGTGGAGGGAAGTCGAGGGGTGTGGTGGCAGGAATGTAAAGGGGGTGGGAAGGATTTGTGTTTGTGTAAATAGTAATTTATTTTTGTGTGTTGTATTTGTAGGTTGTATTTTCTTTTTTCTTTTTTGTATTATTAAAAATAAATTATAAAAAACACACACAAAAAAACCCCACGGCTTTAGCTGTGTGTCCGTAAGTGACTGTGGTGTGGGGGCCAATTCTGGATCCATACGTCCTTCCACAGTGGGGACATAGGTTTCCGGGCAGGAGTTGATCACGGTGTGGATTTGCCAAGCGTGCCTTCCTCTTAGCATGTTTCTCCCTTGTGTCCTGAGTTCGAGTGTCTTCAAAGCCCATGACACCTTTGGTAAAGGCTGTTCTCCAACTGGAGCGCTCGCAGGCCAGTGTTTCCCAAGTTGTTGGTGTTTATACTACATTTTTAAAGATTTGCCTTGAGAGAGTCTTTAAACCTCTTTTGTTGACCACCAGCATTACGCTTTCCATTTTTAAAGTTCGGAATAGAGTAGTTGCTTTGGAAGACGATCATCAGGCATCCGCACAACATGGACCAGTCCAACGAAGTGGATGTGAAGAATGAAGAATCCTTGCTTCGACACTGGTGATCTTTGCTTCTTCCAGTACCCTGCCGTTTGTTCGCCTGTCTTCCCAAGGGATGTGTAAAAAATTCCAGAGACAAACACACACACACTGTGACCACCAACACAGGGAAGAGAAGTGATGGAGGGGCAGTTTCATCCAGGTGGGGGTGATCTTGTGCCTCCAAGTGACACCCATGACGTTTTTCCCTCCCCAGGTGGCAACGATGAATCCGACTTCCCTGAGCTGCAGACGGCGAGGGAGTTCTCGGAGGACGAGGAAGACGAGGAGGTGTCTCTGGAGTGGGGGACCCCCCGGGAGCTGACTTTTTCCTACATCACCATCGCGGGGCCCCTCAACAGCAGCCCGCCGCTGGGGGAGCACGGCCCCCGGGGCAGGCGCGACTCCCAGACCCGCCGGGCGCGGGCCGCGCTCCCGCGTACGGACACCTGCGAGACCTTTGTGCCGGCGCTGGGGGACAGTTTGGAGAATATCCCCAGCCTCTGCCCGTCCCCCGAGGGAGAGGGGGCGCCCCCTCCGGTCGACGGCCAAGGACTGGACACTTTCTTGGGATGGGAAGGCCATGCAGGCTCCGTGGAGGAAGCGGGCGGAGGGGAAGGAGAGGGGGCGCAAGGGTCTCGGAAACACGGCCCCGTGGCGCAGGCACTGGAGGAGGGTCAGAGCGGCAGAAGAAGAAGAAGAAGCAGCAGCGAGTCGTCCTCAGGTACGGGGGGAGGGGTACCCAGAAATGGGCCCCCCAGGAGAAGCGGGAGGGGGTGCCGTGGGATGGCATTGTGGCCATGAAACACGACTCTCGCCTTTGCTTCTTTGCCCAGGCGAGGAAAACGCCTCTGGTGTCTTTTTAAAAAAATGATTTATTTATTTTTTTTAAAAAAAACCACCTTTTAAGCATGGTTTTTACATGCAGCTGTTGCAAACTGCTCTGGTATTTTGTTTGTGAATATTCCTATTAATGAGATAGAGAGAGAGAGAGAGAGGAATAAATTCCATGTGATCAAATGTGCCTTTACTTGGTAAATCCCCAAATCTGAGGCACTGAGAATGAAGATTTGTCCCATATACAGATCTCAACCATAGAAACATTACAGAGATTTGCAACATCTCTATATCTATCTATATCTGTATCTGTATCTATATCTATCTGTGTAAATGTGTGATATTCTAAACAACTAGGAGGCAAGTTAGTGATTCCAGATCAATTCATCCATACCATGTGATTCCTGGGTTGCCGGGGGTTGGACTAGAGGACCGTTGGGGGTCCCTTCCAACCGAACAATTCTACGATTCTGTTTTTTTTAAAAAAATTCATTATTGCATTTTAAAAATTTACAAAGAAAGCCTATATTAAACATAACGTCCAAATATTCGAACTAAAAAGAAAAATTACAAAAAAAATAAAGATATAAAAGAAAAATATGAACAGAAGAAAGAGAAAAAGGAAGGGGGGAAATTGATCAAATACACCAAATTATTCAAAGGATACGAAAAGTGATTTGATTATTCTATACGCCAAGTTCCCAGAAAGAGATTACGTTTGTATCCTTCCTTCCTTCCTTCCTTCCTTCCTTCCTTCCTTCCTTCCTTCCTTCACAGTCACTTTCTTTCTGTTCCAGAAAACTAGTTTGAATCCCTTTTATGTTCGTTGACTTCCCTGTATCTCTTTGCAGTTTCAATACGTTTCCTTAAGTAGCGAGTATTCTGTAATCATTTGTTAATGTCAGTCTCTCCCATAGAACCGTGAAATTACACTAGGCACAACAAAGTATTTTTTTCAGAACCATATTTTATCAGGTAATTGTTGGAAGCAGCCCTGTTCCTTTTTTTCACCTTATCACCTGAGCGGTTTCTTATCAGGTCTTGTCATTTTGGAATTCTACGATCTAGGAGTCTTGGTAGACCACAAACTTGACATGAGTCAACAGTGTGATGCAGCAGCTAAAAAAGCCAATGCAATTCTGGGCTGCATCAATAGGAGTATAGCATCTAGATCAAGGGAAGTAATAGTACCACTGTATTCTGCTCTGGTCAGACCTCACCTGGAATACTGTGTCCAGTTCTGGGCACCACAGTTCAAGAAGGATACTGACAAGCTGGAACGTGTCCAGAGGAGGGCAACCAAAATGGTCAAAGGCCTGGAAACGATGCCTTATGAGGAACGGCTTAGGGAGCTGGGTATGTTTAGCCTGGAGAAGAGAAGGTTAAGGGGTGATATGATAGCCATGTTCAAATATATCAAAGGATGTCATATAGAGGAGGGAGAAAGGTTGTTTTCTGCTGCTCCAGAGAAGCGGACACGGGGCAATGGATTCAAACTACAAGAAAGAAGATTCCACCTAAACATTAGGAAGAACTTCCTGACAGTAAGAGCTGTTGGACAGTGGAATTTGCTGCCAAGGAGTGTGGTGGAGTCTCCTTCTTTGGAGGTCTTGAAGCGGAGGCTTGACAGCCATCTGTCAGGAATGCTTTGATGGTGTTTCCTGCTTGGCAGGGGGTTGGACTGGATGGCCCTTGGTGGTCTCTTCCAACTCTAGGATTCTATGATTCTAAGAGGAATAAAAAAGTTGTGACTCTTCTGATTGTGGTGCTGTCCACTTTCCCCCCAGACACTTCCCTGGAGGACCTCCCGCCACCCGACGCCTTAGTGCCCCACCTGGAACCGGGCGCCCCCCGCGGTGCTGACACCATCCAGCACCCATCAGTGACCTCATCCGAGTTCTGCCAACACCCACTGTGGGACGAGGAGGTGGAGCAGAGGGAGAGGGAGGAGGAGGAGGAGGAAGAAGAAGAAGAAGACCCGGAGCCAATCTCAGAGCAGCGTCAAGCAGAACCGGACCAATCAGGGAACACTCTGGAAAAATGCCCCGTAGGTAGGTGAGCGAACCTCAGGCCGGCTTGTTCAGACAAGGCGTATAGGCTGAGCTACAATTCCCAGAGTGGTTAAAACAGGGAGCTCTGGGAATGGTAGCACTGCGAGGGAGATTGGTAAAGGTAAAGGGACTCCCGACCGTTAGGTCCAGTCGCGGACGACTCTGGGGTTGCGGTGCTCATCTCGCTTTACTGGCCGAGGGAGCCGGCGTACAGCTTCCGGGTCATGTGGCCAGCATGACTAAGCCGCTTCTGGCGAACCAGAGCAGCGCATGGAAATGCCGTTTACCGTATTTTTCGCTCCATAGGGCGCACCGGACCATAGGGCGCACCTCGTTTTTAGAGGAGGAAACAAGGGAAAAATATTTTTCTGGTTTTCCTCTTCTAAAAGCCCTGTTTTTTGAGGATCAGCTAAAAGTTTTGCAGCTTTTTTGCAAAGGGAAAAAGCCCTGTTTTTTTGAGGATCAGCTAAAAGTTTTGCAGCTTTTTTTGCAAAGGGGGAAAAGCAAAGAGGAAAAGCCCCATTTTTATGGGGTTCAACTCACATTTCTGCAGCTTCTAAAGGAAAGGGAGCCTTTTCTACAGTTTCCAGACAGATAATCTAATCAGCCAGTCACATGTCGCTGGGGAAACAAACAACCTCCCTCTGCAGCACATTCAACAATGGAGGGCGGGGCTGAAAGGGAGCCGGGACTCTTATCTCTCTCCCGATCTCTTGCTGATCAGCTGCTGAGCGGGGTCCTTTCAACACCCCCTTTTCTCTTTGTAAAATAAAAAGCATGATCCTCTTTTGGCCCCTGGGCAATTCAGCTCCAGGGACCACCATTCGCTCCATAAGACGCACAGATATTTCCCCTTACTTTTAGGAGGAAAAAAGTGTGTCTTATGGAGCGAAAAATACGGTACCTTCCCGCTGGAGTGGTACCTATTTATCTACTTGCACTTTGATGTGCTTTCGAACTGCTAGGTTGGCAGGAGCAGGGACCGAGCAATGGGAGCTCACCCCGTCAAGGGGATTCGAACCGCCGACCTTCTGATCGCAAGCCCTAGGCTCTGTGGTTTAACCCACAGCGCCACCCGCGTCTATAACTCCCAGAATTCTTTAGGAGAGGGAAAAGCCATGACTGTATCACAGCCCTGTGAACGTGACCAGAGAACGATGGGATGCCGTTCCTTAATAGCCTTTTGCGGAGAACTTTCAGAGTGTTGCTTCCACACACACCCCCACCCCGGCTGCATCCATGAGGACTAGAAACCTGTGGTTGCATATTAAAATGAAAGGAAGGAAAACCTCCCAAGTTGTCTGCTTAGCAAGAGGCCTTATTCTGCAACTCGGGAGCTGCTGCCCATGGATATTAGGGGGGAGGGGGCGTCCGTGCCTTTCTAGCATCTCCCCCCCCACCCCCCCCCCATGCCTGAGCTTTCCTGTCCCCTCTGCTTCATGGCGTAGGCCTAGTAAGGCCTGCTTTGCCCAGAAAACATCCCTACTCACCCCCCTTTGGCAACTTGCCCGGAGCGGGATGGTAGCCGAGTCGAGTCAGCGAGTAAAAATAGATTCTTTGCTGCTGAGCGGAGCAGGAATCGGAGCCAGGAGGGTCTCCTGCGTGCGACTCCCAAATATTCCTCTCTCTCTCTCTCTCTCCCCCCCAACCATCCCACTCACACGGCAGCTGAGCACCTGAGAAGGAACGCTCTTTGCCTTCCTCTCTCACACACGCAGCCTGCTTCGCAAGGCTGGCGTTGGTTCCCGGCTCCCGGCTCCCAGCTCCTTTAAACAGAGCTGCCCAAAGCAACATGAATGAGGAACTGAAGCATTTTGGAGAGAATATAATCTGCTGGCGATGTGTCTATTTTGGGGGGCACGAAAGCCCAGTTCTGCGTTTAACCCGAAAGTCTTTAATTCCTCTGACGTTGTGCGTTAAAAGCATGTTGCAGGAAAGCAGCTGTTTAAGAGGAGCTTGCCGGGTCGAGCCAAAGGCCCATCTGGTCCAGCATCCCTGCTCTCACCGTGGCCAAATACCCCTCGGGAACTAGGAATCTGGGTAGACTGCCTCTGGAGCTGGAGGTTCCATCAGGACATAAGAAAATCCCGGCTGCTGGGTCAGGTCAAGGGCCCACCCAGTCCAGCATCCTGTCCTCACAGGAGCCGCCCAGATGTCCCAGTGGAAAACTCCCAAGCAGGATTCGAACACAAGAGCCCTCTACCCTCCTGCAGTTCCCAGGAACAGAAGCATTGCTGCCTCCAGCTTTGCCAGCAGAGCACAGCCATCCTGGCTAGTCGCCATCGATAGCCCTCTCCTCCTCCCCGGATTTGGCCAGTCCTCTTTTAAAGCTGTCCAGGATGGTGGACACCCCTAACCTCCAGTGGGAGGGAGTTCCAGAGTTCAATCTGCGCTGCATGAATAAGAACTTTTTAAAAACATCTGCCCTGAACCTTCCAATATTCAGCTTCGTTAGATGTCTCAGGAGAGGGGGGAAACTCACCCCTTGTTTGGCTGCAGATGGAAACCAGGAGTGCCCCCCCACCCAGAAATGACCGGCTCCCAGCCGCCATCCCTGAATTTGGGTGCTCCCCGCCCCCACCTCCGGGTGACCAGAACCCGCTCTGAGCCGCAGAGTGAGCCAAGGCAGGAGATTCTATGATGGCAAACGGCAGCTGGGATTCGTCAGCTATAAATAGCCCCCCCCTGCCCCGACACGCGCTTCCCGGCACCCCCCTCCCGTGAACTGGCCGCCCCTCCTCCAGCCAGACGCTCGTACGGCGTTCCCGCACAGCCGCGAGGAGCCTTGGATCTGCGAGGAAAAGGGGCTCGCCATGGCTAACAGAGGTAGGAAACACCCCCCCCCCAAAAAAAACCACACACAAACGCTTCAAAATATATCTATACAAACGCTTCAAAATATATCTATGCCCCAAGGGGGTGCAGAGCTGGGTGGAGTTCAAAAAGATGGGTGGGAGGACCTTTGAAAAGGGGCATTTCTTGCCAGGGAGAAAGATCGGCAGGGAGTGTGTGTGTGGGGTGGGGGGGCTGTGTCAACCGAGGGTCTGCAATTGGGCTACTTCGACGCGGGAGGAGGGAAGGTGGACCCGATCCTTAGAAGCTGCGTGCGGCTGTTTTGACGGAGAGGGGGTGGGGGGGTGAGATCAGGGGAGGCAACGTTTTGGGGCGTGATGCGGGTGCCATAGGAGGTGGGTGGGTAGGTGGGACACCCCCCCCAAAAAATCCCTTCAGTCAGGGCCTGCCTTTCCGCCCCCCCCCTCTTTCCTCGCTGAGCTGCCTGCCTGGCATTTGGGGCTGTCAGTTATAGGGGTTGAGCAGGGTGGGGGAGGGGCGTGATGCTTCGGACAGCTGCAGGCATTTAGGGTTTTTTTTTCCCGTCGTCCTCCGGGATCGTTGGGGGCCACCCTCAAGGCGTCCCTTCCCCAACCCTGCGCCCTCCAGGTGTTCCAAACTACAACTCCCATCTCCCGGTTCTGCACCTGGGAGTTGTAGTCTGGTACACCTGGAGGGCACGGGGTTGGACGAGGCTGTTAAAGGAGAACAGATAGTGATTGATTTAACCTTTTTACCCTTTACTGGAGAGTAGCTGCCAGTCAGAGTAGACAAGGCTGAGCTGGATGGAAACGACAAATAACCTGACCCGGCGTGAGTCGTTTTTCCTTTGTTCCTAAATCCGTACCTGAGCACATACAGGAAGAAGCTTGTGGCTAGAGCCATGGGTCCAGCATTGCCTGCTCTGACTGGCAGCAGCTGTCTACCTGCAGGCTTGCAAACGCATCCAAACCTTTCAACCCAGCATGGGCTCCCCGATTCATCCCGCCGGAAGGGCGTGGCCTGACCCTTATTCATTGATTTATTCCGTCAAACGTATGCTCGGCCGGATTGTGAAACGGAAGCAACACTCAGAGCAGTTTGCAATCAAAGGATCGGCCAGAAGAACGAAAGGTTTTAGGAACATTAAAATAACAGTTAACAGAAAACTCGCACTGGCTTCCCAGGCATCTGGGTTATCCAAACAAGGATTCTTTTAGCAGCTGCCAGGAAGAGGACACTGAAGTCAGCCTGCCAGATATCACTAGGCAGGGAGTTCCAAAGGGTAGGTTCAGTAAAAGACCTGAGTTCTTACAAAGGGCCTTCTCTGTGGTAGCAGCTCCCAGGCAACTTTGGAACTCCCTGCCTAGGGAAGCCAGACTGGCTCCCTCCTTGCCCTGGCAGGTGGAAAACAGTTTTATTTACTCCAACAGGCCTTTGAGAAGTGCTGTTTTTCTGATCTGAATTTTCACACAGAAACACACAGGTTGCTTTAATTCTATTTGAGTTCAATTAGTCAAAACAAAATAAAAAATAAAAATAATCCTTCCAGTAGCACACGAAAGCTCATACCAAGAACAAGCTTAGTTGGTCTCTAAGATGCTACTGGAAGGAATTGTTTTATTTTTTATTTTGTTTTGGCTATGGCAGACCAACACAGCTACCTACCTGTAACGAGTTCAATTAGTTTTCAACCTTTTTTATTTTTATTTTTTAGCTTTATGTGCTTTGAGCTGTGTTATAAACAAGTGCGTTAATAACGACGGCAATGATTAGGGAGGGAAGCAAGGGTGCCACTGACCATGTGCAGAGCGCTTCGCCCATTGCTGGGGATTAGCGGCAGCCTCTGGGGTGAGGAGGCAGGGTCTCCTGGGTCCAAAAGAGCGGCTTCCAGCTGACAGCTCCCTCCTTAGAAACTCGAGTGCAGCATGCGGCCATTGCAGTGGAGTGGGTGGGGCGGTTAGAAGAGGATCAGTTTCTTCTCCTGGAGTGCTGAGTTTTCCCCCCTTAGCCAGCATGACCAACCTTAACCCTGAGTCAGGGGGTGAGTACCCTGGGCAGATCTCTGCGTCACGGGATCTCCTGCGGCCACAGAACCCGCTGGCTGGAGAAAGATGGACAGAGGCCAGGGCATCTCTCCCCCCCCCAGGACACTGGGATGGCCACCGAGTTTGGTGACTTTCAGAGAGGACTAGACAAATTCACGGAGGAGGAGAGGGCTGTCAATGGCTCCTAGCTGCTTTCCCTCCCCAGTCACAGGCAGAAAAGCTGCTATCGCTGGACCAAGTGCCTCAATTTTCTTGTTTTTACCATGAATTACCGTATTTTTCGCTCCATAGGGTGCACCGGACCATAGGGCACACCTCGTTTTTAGAGGAGGAAACAAGAAAAAAAATATTTTTCTGGTTTTCCTCCTCTAAAAGCCCTGTTTTTTTGAGGATCAGCTAAAAGTTTTGCAGCTTTTTTTGCAAAGGGAAAAGCCCTGTTTTTTTGAGGATCAGCTAAAAGTTTTGCAGCTTTTTTGCAAAGGGAAAAGCCCTGGTTTTTTGAGGATCAGCTAAAAGTTTTGCAGCTTTTTTTGCAAAGGGGGAAAAGCAAAGAGGAAAAGCCCCATTTTTATGGGGTTCAACTCACATTTCTGCAGCTTCTAAAGGAAAGGGAGCCTTTTCTACAGTTTCCAGACAGATAATCTAATCAGCCAGTCACATGTCGCTGGGGAAACAAACAACCTCCCTCTGCAGCACATTCAACAATGGAGGGCGGGGCTGAAAGGGAGCCGGGACTCTTATCTCTCTCCCGATCTCTTGCTGATCAGCTGCTGAGCGGGTCCTTTCAACACCCCCTTTTCTCTTTGTAAAATAAAAAGCATGATCCTCTTTTGGCCCCTGGGCAATTCAGCTCCAGGGACCACCATTCGCTCCATAAGACGCACAGATATTTCCCCTTACTTTTTAGGAGGAAAAAAGTGCGTCTTATGGAGCAAAAAATACGGTACTTTATCCCACCCTCCCTTTCCATGGTTTCCATATTTCCCTTTGGAGATGCTATTCCATTCATTCACTTTAACCTACTTATCTCACTGATTAACGCAGTTGCTCATAATTCAAGCCCTGCTCGTTTTTTTCATCCCGCTATTTTAGTTCTTTAAATACTCCACGAAAGGTCTCCAGTCCTCAAGGAACTTTCTGTCGTCTTGGTCTCCAATCTTGCCTGTTTGCCTTGCCAGTTCTGCACCCTCCAGCTTCCTTTACAAAAGCCGTTTCTTCCTGGGTTGGAACCTCTCCTCCTTCCCATTTTTGGGCATACAATATTCGTGCTGAAAGTTCGAATCCAATAGTTTCCATCGGATTTTGAACAAGTGTGCAATCGATCTGTCGCTGTTTTGAATCAGGTTGTGTTATTGCCTTCCTCTTGCAAACTGCTATTCTGAATAACGCTTTTTATAGGGCGGGGTAGGGGGCACTGGGGCGAGTTTAAGGAGCCCAGCGGGCAGTAACTGGAAAAATTTTGGAGCCAGTGCGTTAAATTTCAGGCCTGAGATGATGATGCTTGATCCCTCCCGGTGGTTCTGAAACTTTTAGTGCCTCCTGCTCGCCTTCTCCTGCCCGCTATGTTGCAAATCCCTGCACCTTCATGAGGACTAGCAACACGGGTGGTTCTCTATACAGCATAATGAAGTTGCTGTTGCTTGCTTCGCTTTCTCCCTGCAGCAGCAGGGACTTGGTGTCATGAGCAGGGCCGGATTTAGGTTCGATGAGGCCCTAAGCTCACTGTTTTTTTGTGTTGAATATATGCTATATGGTAATTTATGGACCTAATAGGTATCTCAAGCCATTTGCGCACGTTTCCATGCAACCAGGCCATGCAGAATGTAGGCACCCTATATATAGAAATGAGCAAAGCAGTGATATTTGAGGGAGCAGGTAGGGCCCATGACTTACATTATAGGAGCCTACACAACACAAAACGCTGTTGCTCTATGTAGGTTTTATTTTATTTGTTTTTTTATCTTATACAGCGGACGCTCGGGTTGCGAACGTGATCCGTGTGGGAGGCACGTTCGCAACCGGCGCATGCGCGGGTCGCAATTCGGCACTTTGTGCACGCGCAAAGCGCGAATTAGTGCTTCTGCGCATGCACGAGCCCCGAAACCCAGAAGTAACCTGTTCTGGTATTTCTGGGTTTGGTGTGGTACGCAACCCAAAAACGCAACTGTAATCTGAGTTGTATTTGTATACCTGACTGTATTTTGGAAATGTACATCCAGTTGCTTTTTCCTTTACATTTTTTTGGGGGCCCCCAAGAGAGTGGGGCCCTAAGCTATAGCTTGTTTAGCTTATACATAAATCCGGCACGGGTCCCGAGGACTAGCAAGGCGGGTGGTTTTTATCTCTCTCTCTCTCTGCAGCGTCATGCAGTTGTGTTTCTCTTTCGCTTGCAGTGGCAGACCTGGTGTACTGGCGCGACACCCGCAAGTCGGCGTTTGTCTTCACCGCCTTGATGGTGGCCCTGCTGTGCCTGCTCCACTTCAGCATCATCAGCGTGGCCTCCTACGTCTCCCTGGCGGCCCTCAGCGTCACCATCTCTCTCAGGGTTTACAGCAAAATACTACTCGCCATCCACCGGGGGGAGGGACACAACCCTTTCCAGTGAGTGAACCGCAAGGCACCCACCAGCCCCATTGTTGTTGTCGTTCAGTCGTGTCCGACTCTTCGTGACCCCCTGGACCACAGCACGCCAGGCACTCCTGTCTTCCACTGCCTCCCGCAGTTTGTCTTCCACTGCCTCCCGCAGTTTGGTCAGGCTCATGTTGGGAGCTTCGAGAACACTCGTCCTCTGTCGTCCCCTTCTCCTTCTGCCCTCCATCTTTCCCAGCATCGGGGTCTTTTCCAGGGAGCCCCATAGCGCATAAATTCAAGCGCGCCGTAACTCATCCCTGGGGTTTTCTCCTGCACAAGCCCCCTCCGTCGCAGGATTTCTGGAGTGCCGTATCCACACACACAAACACACACACACCATATGAACCTGCCCAGGTTCTGAGGTCTTCAGGGGGAGACCCTTCTCTCAGTCCCCCCCACCCTCTCAGGCCCCCCATGGTGAGGATGCAGGAAAGGGCCTTCTCGGTGGTGGCTCCATCCAGGCAACTTTGGAACTCCCTGCCTAGGGAAGCCAGGATGATTCCCTCCTTACTGTCCTTCTACCAGCAAGTGAATAGTTTTCTTCTTCTTCTTCTTCTTCTTCTTCTTCTTCTTCTTCTTCTTCTTCTTCTTCCCACAGGACTTTGGGAACTGACTGGGGTTTTTAAAGGAAAAGAGTTTAACCAAGCTTCCTCAAACTCGGCCCTCCAGATGTTTTTGGCCTACAACTCCCATGATCCCTAGCTAGCAGGACCAGTGGTCAGGGATGATGGGAATTGTAGTCTCAAAACATCTGGAGTTTGAGGAAGTGGCTTTAACAGTCATGTGCTGTATTCTTTTCTCTTTTCAATCTGTATATTTAATAATAATAATAATAATAATATACTTGTACCCTGCCCATCTGACTGTGTGGCCCCAGCCACTCTGAGTGACTTCCAACAGAATACAAAACACATAATATTATATATATATATATATATATATATATATATATATATATATATAACTGTTTAGCTTCTACTAACATAAGTTTGGCCAAACTGCGAGAGGCAGTGAAGGATAGGCGTGCCTGGCATGCTCTGGTCCATGGGGTCACGAAGAGTTGGACACGACTGAACAACAACAACAATACTGCTTTAATTCTATTAGAGTTCAATTACATTTTAACGATTATATGTTTTTAACCTTTTTTCGGATTTTATCTGTGTTGTTTTGATTTGTTTAAGCCACATTGACCCCTTCATTTTTCATTTCCCTTAAAATTTTCATGGAGACTTTTAAAAAAAATAATAATAATTGTAAACTGATGTGGAGAACTGAATTTAAG
The DNA here is from genome assembly GCA_900245905.1 of Lacerta viridis. Taxonomy (NCBI): domain Eukaryota; kingdom Metazoa; phylum Chordata; class Lepidosauria; order Squamata; family Lacertidae; genus Lacerta; species Lacerta viridis. Next base: position 518,796 of record OFHU01001369.1, on the reverse strand, counting down.
ACTGAAAAAAATTAAAGCTGGGAGATACTGAAATTGACATATTGGCCCATTCTTCTGTGGTCGATTATTCCCATATCTGGAGGCTCTACTATGGTTAGTCGAAGAAAATGCACTATACCTCCCAATAGGACAGGGATCCTCAGTGCGCTCCATGAGAGAACAGCAAAAGGCTCCCAGGAGTTCACATGCAGAAGAAAGTGCCCGTTATGTCTCTGCATGGATCTCTGGCCTTGCCTCCTTTCAGTCTGTGACTCATGCAGAGATGCAACAGGCAGCCTCCCAGGCAGGAGTCAGGTGGTTCTGTTGTGTGTTTCTGAACTGGGTGTGACTGTGTCCTTTGGTCAATCTCAGCTCAGAGACACAGCAGGGTCACTTCGCCTTCCTCCCGGGGGGAATGCCTTCTGCATCTCTGCACGAGTCGCTTATTGGTGCGTTCTTCCTGATTGGAAGGGCATTGCCCGTTGCATCTCTCTATGAATGTCTTTCAAAGGAGGGCATGTTCCCCGATCATCAACTCGTGCAGAAACACAGGCGTGGGGGCTCCTCTCCAGGTGGGCAGCCCTCACACAACCAAGAATCATATCAGTTAATGATGCATCCGTCTGTGAGCAAAAACTGTGGTTAGTATCTTCCCCATTGGGATGAATGGGAGAGGTATAAGAATTACCATTCACTTCAATGGGTCTTGTGTAGGGGAAACTTCCTCCAAGGAAGGGGGGGTTTCAGATCCGCCTGGGGCTCAGTCTTCCATTCTTGAATGACACCCCTGTACCTTGCCTCCCAGTAAATCCCCCTCTCTCCAGGAGAGCAGCTGCAAAAGCATACCACAGGATCATAGACTTGGAAGGGACCCCCAGGGGTCATCTAGCCCAACCCCCTCCCATACCACTTTGGAGGACCATAATTTGAGCTGTGCAGCAGGGGATGTGCCAAGGGGTGCTTCTCAAGGTTGCCTTTGACAAGATCACCTGACACTTGCTCACCCACCCGTTCCGTCTTTGCCAGGGCCCAGCTGGACGCCGACTTGGGGCTGTCGAAGGAGCAGCTGGAGCGCCTCACGGAGCGGGTTACCTTCTACGTCACGTCGGGCACAAAGTCAATCCAGCGCCTCTTCCTGGTGGACGACTTGGTGGAGTCCATTAAGGTAAGGAGGAGTCGGGCTCAACTGCCCCTGGATGTGGAGGTTCCACTTAGCTGTCACGGAGCAGGGCCTGGTTGGCCGAGAGATACGTCCGACTAAATCCCAAATTTCGTGCTGTCGTTCCATTTACATCCCACCTTTCCTCCAGGGAGCTGAAAGGGGGCGTCCATGGTTCTGCTCCTCCCTGTTTTATCCTCACAACAACCCTGCGGGGTGGGTCAGAATGAGAGCGAGCCGAAGTGACTGGCCCCCAAGGTCACCCAGCGAGCTTTGTGGCCTGGTTGGGGGTGGGATTTGAACTCTGCTCTTCCAGTTCCTAGTCTAACACTCTAACCACATCCTATGTGGCAGGTGCTGGGTGTGTGTGTTTGGAGAGGGGAAACGGGTTCCGATCTTGCCAGGGACACAGCAAGATTGCACTCCAGCCGGTCTCGGAACTTACTCGATAAGCCTAACGAAAGGATCTAGAAGTCTTGGTAGACCACAACTTGACATGAGTCAACAGTGTGATGCAGCAGCTAAAAAAGCCAATGCAATTCTGGGCTGCATCAATAGGAGTATAGCGTCTAGATCAAGGGAAGTAATAGTACCACTGTATTCTGCTCTGGTCAGACCTCACCTGGAATACTGTGTCCAGTTCTGGGCACCACAGTTCAAGAAGGATACTGACAAGCTGGAACGTGTCCAGAGGAGGGCAACCAAAATGGTCAAGGCCTGGAAACGATGCCTTATGAGGAACGGCTTAGGGAGCTGGGTATGTTTAGCCTGGAGAAGAGAAGGTTAAGGGGGGATATGATAGCCATGTTCAAATATATCAAAGGATGTCATCTAGAGGAGGGAGAAAGGTTGTTTTCTGCTGCTCCAGAGAAGCGGACACGGGGCAATGGATTCAAACTACAAGAAAGAAGATTCCACCTAAACATTAGGAAGAACTTCCTGACAGTAAGAGCTGTTCGACAGTGGAATTTGCTGCCAAGGAGTGTGGTGGAGTCTCCTTCTTTGGAGGTCTTTAAGCGGAGGCTTGACAGCCATCTGTCAGGAATGCTTTGATGGTGTTTCCTGCTTGGCAGGGGGTTGGACTGGATGGCCCTTGGGGTCTCTTCCAACTCTAGGATTCTAGGATTCTATGAAAGCCTCCTAAGCTCTTTTCTTTTCTCTCCCCCCGTTGCTTCTCAGTTTGCTTTCCTGTTCTACATCCTCACCTACGTGGGAGCCATCTTCAATGGGCTGACTTTGCTTATACTGGGTAAGGCAGTGGGGCTGGGCAAGGAGCAACGCATCTCAGGGCTGGGGCAGAGAGAAGAGGACCCCACCAGCTGGGGGAAACAAGCAACAAACAGCCTTGCAGAGAGTCTCAGTGGTCCGGTCGAGGTTCACTGTGCTACCTTGGACTAGACAGAAGAAGTCAGGGAGTCTCCTGCGCCTTTTAAGAGCCGCATTACAAACAGAAGTTCAACTGGTGAAGCTTTGTCACAAAACACCACCTGTTGGATTTACGACACAACTGCCAGATATACAAGTGAAACTCGAAAAATTAGAATATCGTGGAAAAGTCCATTTATGTAAGCAATTGTTTTCATTAGCTACTGGAGTTTAATATATGAGATAGACTCATGACATGCAAAGCGAGATATGTCAAGCCTTTATTTGTTATAATTGTGATGATTATGGCGTACAGCTGATGAAAACCCCAAAGTTGAGATTGTTAATTTGGGGTTCTCATCAGCTGTACGCCATAATCATCACAATTATAACAAATAAAGGCTTGACATATCTCGCTTTGCATGTCGTGAGTCTATCTCATATATTAGTTTCACCTTTTAAGTTGAATTACTGAAAGAAATGAACCTTTCCACAATATTCTAATTTTTCAAGTTTCACCTGTATCCCGTACTTTTCCGTGTATAAGACTAGGTTTTTTTTTTCTTTTAAAAAACCGTGCAGAAAAATGGGGTTCGTCTTATACATGGGCAGTGCATAGGGTGGGCGTTTGATTGGTTGCTGCCATGGCTATTGTGCGTGCTATTGCTTTCTGCGCCAAAGTGTGGCGTTGATTGGCTGACAATTGGGCGGGCGATGGTCAGCTCCTGCCGGCAAGGGGGCCAACGAGAGGCGAATTTTGCAATGCGTGAGCAGCTTTCGGAAATCACCCCTAAAAAAAGGGTCGACAACTCTGTGCCATCTCCCCCCATTTTCTTAAATTTGAGTTCCCCCCAACATCATTATACATGGGGAAATATAATTTTTTTAAAAAAAAAAAATCCTTCCAGTAGCACCTTAGAGACCAACTAAGTTTGTTCTTGGTATGAGCTTTCGTGTATCTGAAGAAGTGTGCATGCACACAAAAGCTCATACCAAGAACAAACTTAGTTGGTCTCTAAGGTGCTACTGGAAGGATTTTTTTTTTTTAATTTTTAATTTTTTTTTTACTATGGCAGACCAACACGGCTTCCTACCTGTAACTTATACATGGGAGTGTTATACAAGGAAAAGTACGGTATATCTGTATTTTGGGGTGGGGAGTTTAGACCAACTGTTCATTATTGCAACCATTTGCTACTACTGTTAAAAGGGGGGAGGGGGCCCTTTTTGACTAAGGGCGGTTTTAGTTTTTTTTTAACTACCACTGGAGAATCTGCCATGGTTCCCTGCTATTGCTTCTTAGATTTGCTTGAAAAGGGAGATGAGCTGGGGTGGGGGGGGTGGGGTGCGGCAGGCGAGGCGAGGTGTTGGTTCTGTCAGGCCTCCTCGGTGGTTTCCTTGAAAGTGTGGGAATGATTAGGAACGTGGATGAGGATATACAGTGGTGTCCCACTAGACGAATGCCTCGCTAGACGAAAAAACTCGCTAGATGAACGGCATTCGCTAGCGGAAGGCTGCCCCGCAAGACGAAAATGTCAATGGGGCTGTCTCACAAGACGGGGGGAAAAATTTTTTTGACGCGAAAATCTCCGTGCTCCATTGCCGCTTCGCTAGACGAAAAATTCGCTCTACGAAGACACTCGTAGAACGAATTTTTTTCGTCTAGCGGTATTGTCAGATATATCCTATCCCAGCTTGTGTTAGCAAGCTCCAAACTTAGCAGAGTTTCATTCCCTTTTTAAGACACACACACACACAGCAGATGCGCTTGCACAGGCTTGCTAAAGCCTAAAATATATATATATATATATTCCTGGTATAATTCCCCTATATCCCTCTTAAAAGACTGCACACGACACAATGTATCTTAAATGAATAAAAAGAGTTTACTCACATACTTCCTGAGTTACACAGCGTTTCTCAGAAGGCAGGCTTGCTTAGTAAAAGGTATTTACATGCTGTTGCTACTTCCATAGGGAAAAGTAGCTGTCTTTGTTCTCTTGGCCGAGAGCCAGGAGAACATGCTTGTTGCTCTTTGGATAGACGAGGAGAAAAATGGTGACTGGTCTTGGGATCTTGTTCCCAGGTGAGACCACACCTACTTCTGGTCACAGAGGAAGTTAACTCAGTCCAGGTAGCAGGAAGTTATGCCTGGAGGACTGAGTTACCTTCATGTCCACTCTAGCGATGTTGTGTTTTGATTGCTGTGTGTTTACATCCCACAGAAAGCATATATTTCCCAACTCAAAACCGGCGGCGTTTCGAAAAAGGCTCTTTTCAAAAATGCAGAGGGGGTGGGGGGTGGGGAGATCTCTCCAGTTAACAGCCCAATTCCAGGGTCTCTCTCGCTTCGGGTATCAGGGTGGGGTGGGGAAAGGAAGGCAGGGACCAGATTTTCACGCTCATCTTTCTTTATTCTCCTTCCTGCAGGTGTGATAAGTGCATTTACCTTCCCTCTGCTGTACAGGCAACATCAGGTGGGTGACGTGGGCATTGGGGGGGGGGAGTGTAGCTGGAACTGGGAGACTTTTCCCAATGGAGCATTCAATTCCTTTGAGGCGGTGGGGGCTTAATCCCCTTCTGCTGACGTCGAAGCCCTCCTCATCCCACATGTCCGGCTGGAGGCTACTCAGGGTTAGGACCAGTTGAAGTCAAGGATACTGGGCCTTTGAGGCCATTTAGGGCTTTCAAGGTCAGCACCAACACTTTGAATTGTGCTCGGAAACGTACTGGGAGCCAATGTAGATCTCTCAGGACCGGTGTTATGTGGTCCCGGCGGCCACTCCCAGTCACCAGTCTAGCTGCCGCATTCTGGATTAATTGCAGTTTCCGGGTCACCTTCAAAGGTAGCCCCACATAGAGCGCATTGCAGTAGTCCAAGCGGGAGATAACCAGAGCATGCACCACTCTGGCAGACAGTCTGTGGGCAGGGAGGGTCTCATCCTGCGTACCAGATGGAGCTGGTAGACAGCTGCCCTGGACACAGAATTGACCTGCGCCTCCATGGACAGCTGTGAGTCCAAAATGACTCCCAGGCTGCGCACCTGGTCCTTCAGGGGCACAGTTACCCCATTCAGGACCAGGGAGTCCCCCAAACCCGCTCGCCCCCTGGAGCCTGAATGTCTTCCTGGCATTTCCAGCAGATCCCCGCTCACCACAGACCCTCTTCCTCTTCCTCTTTCCAGGCACAGATTGACCAGTACGTGGGGCTGGTGAGGAATCAGTTGAGTAACCTCAGAGCAAAGTAAGTTGTGGGGTTTTTTGTGGGGTGTTGTCTCTCCTTTGCCCCCTGCCTCTTTTCCTTGCTTCTTCCTCAAGTGGGGAGGGGGCGGCCACCACATCCTTCCATTGCCCACCAAGCCTGGATCCTTGGTCAAAGTGGATAACAGCTCGATTCCCCCAACCCCAAGTGGGAATCTTGATGTTCTCTGCGGGGTTCTCCTTCTGCGTTTGAGGTCCTGCCTTGGGCCAAGCGGCACCCCATAGCTCTGCTGACCTCTTGAATTGCATTTATGTTGTTGTTCAGTCGTGTCCGACTCTTTGTGACCCCATGGACCAGAGCACGCCAGGCACCCCTATCCTCCACTGCCTCCCGCAGTTTGGCCAAACTCATGCCAGTTGCTTCGAGAACACTGTCCAACCATCTCATCCTCTGTCGTCCCCTTCTCCTTGTGCCCTCCATCTTTCCCAACATCAGGGTCTTTTCCAGGGAGTCTTCTCTTCTCATGAGGTGGCCAAAGTACTGGAGCCTCAACTTCAGGATCTGTCCTTCCAGTGAGCACTCAGGGCTGATTTCTTTGAGAATGGATAGGTTTGATCTTCTTGCAGTCCATGGGACTCTCAAGAGTCTCCTCCAGCACCATAATTCAAAAGCATCAATTCTTCGGCGATCAGTCTTCTTTATGGTCCAGCTCTCACTTCCATACATCACTACTGGGAAAACCATGGCTTTAACTATACGAATTGCATTTATACCTCACCTTTATATTTATTTATATTTCACTTTCTGAAGAAGCACGCATGCACACGAAAGCTTATACTCAGAACAGACTTACTTGGTCTCTAAGGTGCTACTGGACAATTTTTTTTTATCTCTCCCCCCCCCCCGAAACTCAAGGCAGCCTACGTGGCTTTCTTCCCCTCGCAACAACCCTGCGAGGTAGGCTAGGCTGAGAGAGGCAAGGTCACCCAAGTGAGTTTCAGGGCCAAGGAGGATTTGAACCTTAGTCTCTACCTGGCCCAACACTCCAAGCACTGCATGATGTTGGCTCCTAGGTAAAGGTAAAGGTAAAGGGACCCCTGACCATTAGGTCCAGTGGCGGACGACTCTGGGGTTGCGGCGCTCATCTCGCTTTATTGGCCGAGGGAGCCGGCGTACAGCTTCCAGGTCATGTGGCCAGCATGACAAAGCCGCTTCTGGAGAACCAGAGCAGTGCACGGAAACACCGTTTACCTTCCCGCCGGAGCGGTACCTATTTATCTACTTGCACTTTGACGTGCTTTCGAACTGCTAGGTTGGCAGGAGCTGGGACTGAGCAATGGGAGCTCATCCCGTCACTGCGGGGATTTGAACCGCTGACTTTCTGATTGGCAAGCCCTAGGCTCTGTGGTTTAATCCAAAGCGCCACCCACGTCCTACCCACGGCTCCTATTTCTTTCTTTTTTCATATAAATTTTTATTCAAATTTATAATTTTAACAACCAATTAAACATTTTCACATTTATAATTTAAAATACATTGTTGTATAGACTTCCCCGATTCCCCCCTCATTAAATCCATTTTGCTTCATTTGTAACAATTTTCATATATTACATCTTATACCCTACCTCTAAATTCATACATTCTTTCTATCTATACATTTTAATCCTTTAGCCTAAAGTTAATTTCCAAAGATATCCCTTTCCTTTAAAGATTATCCCTTTATTTAACATTATGTTTTAAAACCAAAATCTCATCTGTTTTTACCCCTGGACCCGGGTTACCCCAGGCGGTACAGCAAGTTCCATAAGACAGTCTGATTTCAGTTCCCTTTGTTCAACCTAGAGTAATGTCTCTTCACTCGCGGCTCCTATTTCACTGCCATTTGGAAGAGAGAGCGTCACCCATGGGTGCAATGAATTTGCAGAAGCCAGAAACTGAATAGCGTATGGGGTTTCTGTATATATACCCTATCCCCATACCGCCTCCTGGTGGCCCCACAGCGCCTCCTGGTGGCACACTGGGCCACTGCTACCAGTGCTTGTTCGGGACCTATAGAAATTATGGAGGCAGGAAGATGAGCATTGGGAAGGGAAGCAGCTCTCCTAACCCTCCTGCAATCTCCAGAGCAGACTCTGCCAACCCGGTGCCCTCTCCAGATGTTTTGGATGACAACCCCCCCACCGGCCCCCAATCAGCACACCTGGAGGGGGCACCAGGTTGCAGAAGACTATAGATGTTTCTATGTGAATTGAGTGCCCTGCTGGTTGCAGACAGATGGAGCTGGTGGAAGCTGCGGTCCAAAACTTATGGAGCGGGCACCAGTTTCTCGAAGTCTGCTCACAAATTTGACGGTGGGGGGGGGGAGGACTGCCCGTCGCCTTTAGCACCCATCTGCCGTAAGGAAGTTCAGAAGAATTTAAGAAGAATTGGCCTCGCTGCCCCCAAACCAGAAGTTCGTCTGGCCTCGCATCCTGTTTTCAACCACAAGCCTCGAAGAAATTTGCAAAAAAAAAGGGGGGGGGAGATACGAAAGTGTTTGAGTTTCCCCTCTTGTGCGCCCCCCAGAATTTCCCATCTGGATTAAGTCCTTAACGTGCGTTTCGTTTAAGTCTGGGCACTGGGCTGCTGCAAAGGGCTCAATGGCTTAAACTCAGGGCTGTCACCTGTTTGAAGAGCTCTTGGAATGTGAATCGCCTTGATTCATTCATGGATTAAACCTGCATAAATGTTTATGCCGTGCTGTTGGATGGCCCAATAGTTCAAAAGGGGAAATAGACAAACTACGGAACTCCCCGCCACAGGAAGCAGTGGCAGCTACCAACTTTGATGGCCTTAAAAGAGGGGTTTATGATGGCTCTGCGCTGCCCTCCGCAGTCGGAGGCAGCGATGCTTCTGAACATCAGTCGCTGGAAACTGCAGGAAGGGAGAGTGTTGCTCTTGTTGTCAGATCCTGCTTGTGGGTTTTCCAAAGGCATCTTTGGCCAGTGTGAGAGCAGGAAGGGAGAGTGTTGCTCTTGTTGTCAGATCCTGCTTGTGGGTTTTCCAAAGGCATCTTTGGCCAGTGTGAGAACAGGATGCTGGACTCAATGGGCCATTGACCCTTCTTAAGTTGTTACGAAATATACTTTGTTTTTAGATGACGTGTGTTCATCATATGAGGCATCGCAATAGAAAAAAGTCACCTGTCCTTCCTCTCACCCACATAAGGGGTCACTCCTTTTAAGATGGGGGGGAGGGAGGGGCACCTGCAGTTTAAAAAAAGATATTAAAACTTTTTTAAAAAATCTGCTGATTGATTACTCGGGAGGACACATTTTCTTGGCTTCTCACATGCAAGAGCAAGAATTTGGCGATGGAACAAATTTTGTTCTGGTGTTTGCTGGAGCCCTCCTAGAATATGCAGAAGAAGAAGAGTTTGGATGTGATATCCCGCTTTATCACTACCTGAAGGAGTCTCAAAGCGGCTAACATTCTCCTTTCCCTTCCTCCCCCACAACAAACACTCTGTGGGGCTGAGAGACTTCAGAGAAGTGTGACTAGCCCAAGGTCACCCAGCAGCTGCATGTGGAGGAGTGGGGAAGCAAACCCGGTTCACCAGATTATGAGTCCACTGCTCTTAACCACTTCCAAGAATGGCACTCTGTTTCAGAGGTAATTGAAGGCTATGAAAAAGCTTTGAAGAAAGCCTTAGAGCTAGGTTACCAGATTTTTAAAAATGAATCTGGGGATACTTTTCAATTCCAATGGATTTTGTACGGTGACTGATTTGTAAATCCAGGGACTGTCCCCGGGAAACGAGGACATCTGGTAACCTTACGTTAGAGATATTAAAACTTTTTTTAAAAAAAAATCAGGAGGACACATTTTTCAGTCAATCATTTTAGTATAATAATAATAATAAATAATAATAATAATAATATCTCTCTTCTAACCTAATTAAGATCAAAAATTCTTTCCAGTAGCACCTTAGAGACCAACTGAGTTTGTTCCTGGTATGAGCTTTCGTGTGCATGCACACTTCTTTTTGATTTTGTTTTGACTATGGCAGACCAACACGGCTACCCACCTGTAACTGGAACTAATTAAGATCATCAGGCAAGACTATTGGATCTGGCCAATGGCCCAACTGCAGAATCTTCTTCTTACAGTGGCCAAATACTGCAGATAGCCTAGGAGTCTAGATAGACTGCCTCTGGACCTGGAGGTTCCATAAGAACATAAAAACCTGGCTGCTGGATCAGGCCAAGTGCCCATCTAGAATCGTAGAGTTGGAAGGGACCCCGAGGGTCATCCACTCCAACCCCCTGCAATGCAGGAATAGTTTTGCCCAACGTGGGTCTTGAACCCGTGACCCTTGAGTCTCAGTCTACCGACTGAGCTGTCTTGACCAGCCTCCTGTTCTCACAGTGGCCAGGCGGAAGCCAATGCAGTGGTACATTGGTTTACGAACTTAATCCGTTCCGGAAGTCCGTTCTTAAACCGAAACCGTTCTTGAACCGAGGCGCGCTTTCCCTAATGAGGCCTCCCGCCGCCGGTGCCCTTCCACCGTTCGGCTTCCGTTCTTAAACCGAGTTCAAGTTCGCAAACCAGGACACTACTTCCGTTTCAAGGTGTTCGTAAACCAAATCGTTCTTAAACAGAACGGTTCTTAAACCGAGGTACCACTGCAAGAGGTATGGACTGCAAGAAGATCAAAGCTGTCCATTCTTAAGGAAATCAGCCCTGAGTGCTCACTGGAAGGACAGATCCTGAAGCTGAGGCTCCAATACTTTGGCCACCTCATGAGAAGAGAAGACTCCCTGGAAAAGACCCTGATGTTGGGAAAGATGGAGGGCACAAGGAGAAGGGGACGACAGAGGATGAGATGGTTGGACAGTGTTCTCGAAGCGACTGGCATGAGTTTGGCCAAACTGCGGGAGGCAGTGGAGGATAGGGGTGCCTGACGTGCTCTGGTCCACGGGGTCACGAAGAGTCGGACATGACTAAACCACTAAACAACAACACCACCACTTTAATGGGAGACCCTCGGGGGGAATCTGAGCCCCAGAGCAACTCTCCCTTCCTGCCGTTTGCAGCAGTTGTCTCCTGTTGTCTCGATTCCATGCTTTTCACCACCACTGTGATATTGTAGAAATTCCTGCAGATAAAATTTTTTAAAAGCAGGCAAGTCTTTCCACTCGCTCCCGGCTTAATTTCTTTTCTCTCTCTCTCTTTTTCCTCCTAGGATGCTGTCCAAGCTGCCGACAGGCAAAGCGAAAGCCGAATGAATGACGCCCCCCCCCACTTTCCTGCTCTGACCCTCTTACACACAGATATATATACACCCACACATGCCTCTGCCTCCCGCCCCTTTCCTTCCCTCCAGCTGCCAACCCAACTCTCCCCAAAGAGACCCTCCTGCCCTCTCACCTCCCCCCCCCACCTCCATGGCCTGGACACAACAGAAAGCTGCTTGCCTTCTCCAGTCAACCCCCCTGGGCTAACTGCATGCCAGAGACGCCCGTTCTCCCAGCATAGTACTCTGGGTGGCTGCCGTCTTCGAGCAGTTGGAGGGGGGCACCCTTCCCGGCAGTCCTTAGGGGCATCGGCGCCAGGAACCTGTGGCTGTTTTGGGGGGCGGGGTGGGCTAAGGCCACCTTTCTTACCCTAGTACCACCCTCCCCGGTCTCCCTCCCTGCCTGCTGAATTTATTTATTAAGGGAAAGTTGACACGACCCGCCAGCCTTGGAGCAACACATTTTTTTGTCCAGGAGGTAGGCTCCGTCTTAAACAGGTGCCCAACGCTGGCCAGAGCACACAATCGAACTCCACGCACCTTCTCTCCCCCCCCCTTTCTCCCGGGATGCTCCACTTTCTGCCACACCATCCTGGCCAACGACGCGGCTGTGGGGTTGGCGCGAGCCGGTTCTCAACCTTTGCCTGGATTTACACTTTAATAAAAATGGTTGTTGGGGAAAAAACAACAACAACACCTGTCTGATGTGTGGCATCCTGGCTGTGATTCCTGCATCGCGGTTTGGGGGGGGGGTTGGGGTTGGGCTCAGTCACCCCTCGGGGTCCCCATCCAACTCCGTCACTGTCATGATCAAGTTTGCAAAATGACACCAAATTAAAAATTCTTTCCAGTAGCACCTTAGAGACCAACTGAGTTTGTTCTTGGTATGAGCTTTCGTGTGCATGCACACTTCTTCAGATAAGTATCTGAAGAAGTGTGCATGCACACGAAAGCTCATACCAAGAACAAACTCAGTTGGTCTCTAAGGTGCTACTGGAAAGAATTTTTATTTTGTTTTGACTATGGCAGACCAACACGGCTACCCACCTGTAATCCTGATCAAGTTTGCAGATGACACCAAATTGGGAGGGGTGGCTAATACCCCAGAGGACAGGATCACACTTCAAAATGACCTTAACAGATTAGAGAACTGGGCCAAAGCAAACAAGATGAATTTTAACAGGGAGAAATGTAAAGTACTACACTTGGGCAAAAAAAATGAAAGGCACAAATACAGGATGGGTGACACCTGGCTTGAGAGCAGTACATGTGAAAAGGATCTAGGAGTCTTGGTAGACCACAAACTTGACATGAGTCAACAGTGTGATGCAGCAGCTAAAAAAGCCAATGCAATTCTGGGCTGCATCAATAGGAGTATAGCATCTAGATCAAGGGAAGTAATAGTACCACTGTATTCCGCTCTGGTCAGACCTCACCTGGAATACTGTGTCCAGTTCTGGGCACCACAGTTCAAGAAGGATACTGACAAGCTGGAACGTGTCCAGAGGAGGGCAACCAAAATGGTCAAAGGCCTGGAAACGATGCCTTATGAGGAACGGCTTAGGGAGCTGGGTATGTTTAGCCTGGAGAAGAGAAGGTTAAGGGGTGATATGATAGCCATGTTCAAATATATCAAAGGATGTCATCTAGAGGAGGGAGAAAGGTTGTTTTCTGCTGCTCCAGAGAAGCGGACACGGGGCAATGGATTCAAACTACAAGAAAGAAGATTCCACCTAAACATTAGGAAGAACTTCCTGACAGTAAGAGCTGTTGGACAGTGGAATTTGCTGCCAAGGAGTGTGGTGGAGTCTCCTTCTTTGGAGGTCTTGAAGCGGAGGCTTGACAGCCATCTGTCAGGAATGCTTTGATGGTGTTTCCTGCTTGGCAGGGGGTTGGACTGGATGGCCCTTGGGGTCTCTTCCAACTCTAGGATTCTATGATTGGTTGTCCATGTGCGGATGGGCTGCTGGGCGGGTTGGGGGGTTCACATGAGAGCGTCTGCAATTTCCCAAATAACCCACTTCCCTTTTGCACAGCTTGTAAAAGGGGCAGAGCGTGCCTAGTCTCAGGGGCATAGCAAGGTAAATTGGTACCTGGGGGCAAAAATTTTTTTGTCACCCTCCCCCAGAGGCGTAGGAAGGTCAGGTGGTACCCGGTGCAGAAAATTTCTTGTCACCCCCCCATTGATTCCCCCCCCTGCAAAAATGGTTTTACGTTATTTCATATTTTCTTACAAAGGAATAATAACAAGTAATAATAATAAAAACTTTTATTTATATCCCGCCCTCCCCGGCCGAAGTCGGGCTCAGGGTGGCTAACATCAGATACATAACATTGGTATAAAATCAAACAATAATTAAATTACCTCCTAAAAACATCTCAAAATCAAATTAAAGTCTAATTAGATGGCTTTCCACAGGGTTAGGGTTGGGAACAGTAAGTGCTCCACTGAACTGAAATTTCAGCCTTCACGACATAGGAAAACAGCCAAGTAAACAGCTATTTTGGTGGAGGAGGGTCAAGATATTAACCGATATGCATGAAATTTCATATATAGCTATATAATCCCTAGTATAGTAAGATAAGACCTTTGGAGCAGGCATTAAAAAAAAAGTTTTTTATGAACCGCCCTAGTAGGGCAGTAATTGTTCCTTGATAATTTGTCACCCCCTCCATTATGGAACCTGGTGCGGCCACCCCCTACGCCCCCCCTTGCTACGCCCCTGCCCAGTCTCCCCTCTGCACGTTGTTTCGCCAGCTGGAGGTGGTCTCCAAAAAAAAATGCGTAACGGCACCTTCACGAAACATCAGGTGCCAGAAAATGCTACGGATGGCAGCTTTAAAATAAGGCATTGGAGACATTCGCATTTGAAAATATAAGAATCCCCGCTGGGTCAGGCCAGCATCCTGTTCTCACTGTAGCTAAATGCCCCAAAGGATCTAGGAATCCAGGTAGACTGCCTCTGGGCCTGGAGGTTCCATAAGAGGCTAAGAAGAGCCTGGCTGCTTGTTATTGTTTAGTTGTGTCCGACTCTTCATGACCCCGTGGACCAGAGCACGCCAGGCACTCCTGTTTTCCACTGCCTCCCGCAGTTTGGTCAGACTCATGTTGGTAGCTTCGAGAACACTGTCCAACCATCTCATCCTCTGTCGTCCCCTTCTCCTTGTGCCCTCCATCTTTCCCAACATCAGGGTCTTTTCCAGGGAGTCTTCTCTTCTCATGAGGTGGCCAAAGTCTTGGAGCCTCAGCTTCAGGATCTGATCAGGCCAAATGACACCCTTCTAGCTCAACAGCCATTTCCCAGCAGTGGCCAACCAGCTGCAAAAAAAAATGATTGTCTTGGCTTCTCACATGCAAGAGCAAGAATTTGGCGATGGAACAAATTTTGTTCTGGTGTTTGCTGGAGCCCTCCTAGAACATGCAGGGGAAGAAGAGGAGTTTGGATTTGATATCACAAAACGGCTAACATTCTCCTTTCCCTTCCTCCCCCACAACAAACACTCTGTGAGGTGAGTGGGGCTGAGAGACTTCAGAGAAGTGTGACTAGCCCAAGGTCACCAGCAGCTGCATGTGGAGGAGCGGGGAAGCGAACCCGGTTCACCAGATTACGAGTCCACCGCTCTTAACCACTTTCAAGAATGGCACTCTGTTTCAGAGGTAATTGAAGGCTATGAAAAAGCTTTGAAGAAAGCCTTAGAGCTAGGTTACCAGATTTTTAAAAATGAATTCGGGGGATACTTTTCAATTTCAATGGATTTTGTACGGCGACTGATTTGTAAATCCAGGGACTCTCCCTGGGAAACGGGGACATCTGGTAACCTTACCTTAAAGATACTTCCTGATCCAGTGTGCTGCTCTGCAAAAAATCTTTGGGATGTTGGAAGAAGAGGCATATTTGCTGCAAACTTAGAATCATAGAATCATAGAGTTGGAAGAGACCACAAGGGCCATCCAGTCCAACCCCCTGCCAAGCAGGAAACACCATCAAAGCATTCCTGACAGATGGCTGTCAAGCCTCCGCTTAAAGACCTCCAAAGAAGGAGACTCCACCACACTCCTTGGCAGCAAATTCCACTGTCCAACAGCTCTTACTGTCAGGAAGTTCTTCCTAATGTTTAGGTGGAATCTTCTTTCTTGTAGTTTGAATCCATTGCCCCGTGTCCGCTTCTCTGGAGCAGCAGAAAACAACCTTTCACCCTCCTCTATATGACATCCTTTGATATATTTGAACATGGCTATCATATCACCCCTTAACCTTCTCTTCTCCAGGCTAAACATACCCAGCTCCCTAAGCCGTTCCTCATAAGGCATCGTTTCCAGGCCTTGGACCATTTTGGTTGCCCTCCTCTGGACACGTTCCAGCTTGTCAGTATCCTTCTTGAACTGTGGTGCCCAGAACTGGACACAGTATTCCAGGTGAGGTCTGACCAGAGCGGAATACAGTGGTACTATTACTTCCCTTGATCTAGATGCTATACTCCTATTGATGCAGCCCAGAATTGCATTGGCTTTTTTAGCTGCTGCATCACACTGTTGACTCATGTCAAGTTTATGGTCTACCAAGACTCCTAGATCCTTTTCACATGTACTGCTCTCAAGCCAGGTGTCACCCATCCTGTATTTGTGCCTTTCATTTTTTTTGCCCAAGTGTAGTACTTTACATTTCTCCCTGTTAAAATTCATCTTGTTTGCTTTGGCCCAGTTCTCTAATCTGTTAAGGTCATTTTGAAGTGTGATCCTGTCCTCAGGGGTATTAGCCACCCCTCCCAATTTGGTGTCAATTGGTGTCAACTTCAATAATGAGTCAACAATGTGGCAATGAAATATTTCTTAGTAAGCTTATCGCTCAGGCATGTGTCTCCATTCTTCCTGAGCCGGGCCACTTTAATGTTGACAGCATTAGTGTATGCAAGATCCTAGGTTCTGGCATTTGTGCTTCTACAGAATTGCATGGCATTGTTTTCTTTTCTTTTGTTTTTTTTTTAAATGGAGGTGATGTTACTTCTGTCAAAGATGCTAAAATAGCTGTGTATTCTTGCCGTTTTGATGGTGTGATAGCAGAAACTAAGAGAACTGTACTCATCAAGGATGCCGACGGATTTTAGCACAGGAGAGATGCCCCAAAGGGAAACCTCAGGATCTGAGCAGGAGGAAAACCCTTCCTGCTTTTGGCTTCCAGCAACTTGTATTCAGAAGCACTGCTGCCTCCAGGGAGTCTTCCCTTCTCATGAGGTGGCCAAAGTCTTGGAGCCTCAGCTTCAGGATCTGTCCTTCCAAGTGAGCACTCAGGACTGATTTCTTTAAGAATGGAGAGGTTGGATCTTCTTGCAGTCCATACCTCTTGCGGTGGTACCTCGGTTTAAGAACATTTCTGTTTAAGAACGATTCGGTTTACGAACTCCGCGAAACAGGCTTTGAAAAGCTGGCATCACTGGATCAAGTTGACCCAATTTGCTGAATTAACCTATATCGCTTCGAATCAAGGTGCAAGCTGTCGTTGCTGTTTTGAATTGTGTTGCGTTGTAACCTTCCTTCTGGGGTAGGGTTGGAGGGCACCGAAGGCGAGCTTGTGGGACCAAGGGGCTGAAAAAAGTTGGGGTTGTTGTTCAGTCGTGTCCGACTCTTCGTGACCCCATGGACCACCCAAGGGGAAATGGGAAGGTGGCGCACTGAAAACACACTGTGCTCCCCCCGTTCTGCCTCTGCCAAAACCTCGCTTGTCAGGGTCTCGGGAAGATTGCAGGAGGCCTGTGCAGGGCTCTCGCTGGAACCCTAAAACCTCTGCAGCCGCTTCTTGCTTTTGCCACAGCAGAGGGGAGAGATGCCCCTTGGATTCCACTGCCCGAGGCGGCTTGCTCAGTCTGCCTCATGGACAGCCTGGCCCAGGAACCACTGGTGTCGGGTATGCCTTGCTGGGGCTAATGGGACTTTCAGCACAAAAACATCTACGGTAGGAAGGATGGTTGAAGGCCATCTGACATGGATGCTTTGGCTGAGATTCCTGCATTGCAGGGAGTTGGACTAGATCAGTGTTTTTCAACCTTTTTTGGGCAAAGGCACACTTGTTTCATGAAAAAAATCACGAGGCACACCACCATTAGAAAATGTTAAAAAAATTAACTCTGTGCCTATATTGACTATATATAAAGTAATTTTTCAATTTTTCCCACGGCACACCAGGCAACATCTCGCGGCACACTAGTGTGCCGCGGAACAGTGGTTGAAAAACACTGGACTAGATAACAATGCTACCATTCTATGATTCTAAGGATTTGCCAGGGTCTTTGTTCCCGGATGATGGACCAAACCACCACCATGAATTTGTCCAGGGGTCAGCAGCCTTTTTCAGCTGTGGGCTGGTCCACCATCCCTCAGACCATGTGGTGGGCCGGACTATATTTTTTTGGGGGGGGGGATGAACGAATTCCTATGCCCCACAAATAACCCAGAGATGCATTTTAAATAAAAGCACACATTCTACTCATGTAAAAACACGCTGATTCCCAGACCGTCCATGGGCCGGATTGAGAAGGTGATTGGGCCGCATCTGGCCCACGGGCCTTAGGTTGCCTACCCCTGGACTACAAGATTCCTCCCATGCAGAAGTGCCACCTAGTAAATTCGTGGAGGAGAAGGCTACCAATCGCTACCACTCACAAGGGCTATGTTCTGCCCTCTACAGTCGGAGGCAGCAAGGCTTCTAAATCCCAGTTGCCGGAAACCGCAGGAGAGTTGCTCTTGTGCTCGGATCCTGCTTGCAGGTTTCCCATGATGGCATGCCCGCTTGAGAACAGGATGCTGGACTAGATTATTTATACCACACCCGTCTGGCTGCATTTCCCCGGCCACTCTGGGCTGCTTCCAACAAAATATTAAAATACAGTAGCCCAACAAACATTAAAAGCTTCCCTAAACAGGGCTGCCTTCAGATGTCTTCTAAAAGTCTGGTAGTTGTTTTTCTCTTTGACATCTGGTGGGAGGGTGTTCCACAGGGCGGGTGCCACTACCAAGAAGGCCCTCTGCCTGGTTCCCTGTAACTTGGCTTCTCGCAGTGAGGGAACCGCCAGAAGGCCCTCGGAGCTGGACCTCAGTGTCCGGGCAGAACGATGGGGGTGGAGACGCTCCTTCAGGTATACTGGACCGAGGCCGTTTAGGGCTTTAAAAGTCAGCACCAACACTTTGATCATGGGTTCTTTTGAATTTTAGACCCTGGATTTAAAGGTTGTAACTACACACAGACACCCCAAAATCTGCTTTCCAGGTAGGGTTGCCAGGTGTCCACTATTTGAGTGGACAGTCCACTTTTTTCACATTATGTTCACTATTTTTTTTCACAAAATAGTGGAGATTTTTTTATTCAAAAGCTTTATGATGAAATGGTATTTTAATACGTGTTAAAATGTTTGTAAGAAAATATATAATTTAATTTAATTTAATTTAATTTAATTTAATTTAATTTAACCCACCCACCCCCTGCTATTTTTTGGAAGCAGACCTGGCAACCCTATTTCCAGGAGATCTCTCCACGTGTGCTTTCACTTAGCATGCTGCAGAGGGCACTCCAACACCAAACAAGGTCCCAGCACAAACATGGCACTCAACCCCAATAGCATTCCTGCTACCCCGCCAGCCACCCCAAGTTCTGCCCCGCCCTGAATGTGAAGGGTTAAGGCACGAGGTGATGGGGGTTTGGGGGGGGTCTCGGTGCGGAGAAAGCCAGGCAGCTCTACGGCTCGAGGTTTTTCTTTTCTTTTCTTTTTTATTGCACCTCAATGTTAACTTTACAGGAGTTTGAAAAAATAGAGATCTTATATCCATCGTTAAAAAGTGCATTTTTCAAAGCTGTCTTTATTTGCTGTTTTTGCTAGCCAAGGTTAAGTGCAGGGAAGGGCCGGGAGCCGGGTCCAGAGTTCTCTCCTCTCCTTCCCGTCTGGCGGCCCCCCCTGCTGCTTAATAAAACAACATCACACAAAAAAATATTACAGCACAAGGGGGTAAAAATAATATAACAATAATAATTATAATAGTTAAAAAATTAAAAATATTCCCCCGTTTCCCCAGCAAGTGTATAATAAGCAATTTAAAAATAAAAACATAAGCCGGTTAAAATAAAAGTCCGTAAGATTTAAAAATAATTCTGTTTAAAAAAAACAAAAACACAACATTGAAAGCTTGGTCACGAGGAAAGTTTTTGGAAACATCCTGAACGGCGTGCTCTAGAGCTCCATAAAGCAATTAGGCAGCTTTTTTTGTTTGTTTTTTTGTTGTACCCCAGTCCATAAACACACTCGGTGTGGCAGGTTAATAAGAGGCAACGCGGTGTCAGAAGCGGGCAGCGCTGTGGCACACACAAGATCACGCACGCGCACAAGAGATATACACAAGAGCTGCTTGGCGTTGGCAACCGAAGCAACAGGGTGCAAGGAGACCCTGGGGTGGGGTGGGGTGGGGGGCCACTTCACAAGCAACATGGCTGCAAACCGATTGAAATGCTGGGACAGGCTGAGCCACCGACACTTTTCAAAAAGGGAGCTCACATATGAAGATCTGGGCACCCTAAGGTGATACCCAACGGGGTGCAGCCAGGCAGGAAGAAAGCCAGAAGGCCAGAAATTAGGAATGGCTGCAGCCGGAGGTGGAAGGGCGGAAGTCAGCTAAATATCCAGATTTTTCTTTTTCTTTTTCTCACCAACAGTGTCACCAAAGGAGAAAAGGCGGTGGGGGGGGGGGAGAAGAGCCAGCTTCAAAAACCACTGATACATCAAGCAAAAGGAAACCAAGAGAAGGTTACAGGCAGCTTGAAAAGTACATAGTGTCACAATATCGAGGGTGGGGGAGGACAGCATCTATACAAGGGGAGGGGGGGGAAAGAGAGGTCCGTTCACAGTATATCACCAAGCACAGCTCCCCAACATCCCGGCAAAACGGTTGCCAGCCACCCACCGAGCAAACCGAGCAAAGGCAGAAGGCCCTAGTGGGAAGAGGATTCATTCGGGGGGGGGGGGGGGGGAGAGATATGTGGCCAAGTTTAAAGGCGATGGGTAGACCCAACATAGAGCTGGCCCCTCCCAACCAGCTGGACAAAAATAAGAGGCGTGGCGTTCCAGACAGCCCACTGTGCAAATTCATAGCGAAAAAAGCTACTTTTCCTCTCTCTTTTTTTACAAGCATGGGGGCTGCTATCCTTTAAAAGGCTTCCATATTTTCTGACAGACAGACCACGGCTGCCAAACTATTGCACAATTAAAAATCTGGTGGATTTTGCAGCCAAGGTTCTCATGACTTAAGTTTTCAATTTTGTATTGAACTCAATATATATTATTAACAAAGTATGAAGAAAAAGAAGTATATATAAAACTTCTTTTTCTTCATATTTTGTTAACACCCAATACTTTTCCACTGCCCTTTGATTATATTCCCTGGACATTCACCAAAGCGCCTAAGCTGGTAATCTCGTGAGCTGGAATAATTTCTGCATGCAAGCCTATTAAAAAGTAGACTTGCTCCTCTGTGCGTTAAGGGTGCAACTCAGCGCATACATATGGAGCTGAATTACTTCCGAGTAAGCATGCACCTTTGATCAGGCAGCAAGCTTAAACCACACAGAGAACAACAGCTTTTAAGCAACTCCTGCGCCATATTCTAGACTTGTTTTGAGGTTGACAGTAGGCACCTGCCAAAATAATTTGGGAAAGGGTGGTCACTGGCCGGGTCAATCTCTCAAACACGTTTCATAGTGCAGGCTTGTAACTCGGAAAAGTGCATTGAGAGTGCCCATTTCTAACCACGCAGCCGGCAGAAGATTCACACGCAGCCAGGCAATGTAGGGTCTTGTAGAACGGGGGGGGGGGAGGGAGGGAGCCCCATTCCTCCTCATTCCCCCTACTGACAGGCCACCCCCCTTTGCTCGGCTTCTTGGGGGGGGGGTCCCCTTCCAACTCTACAATTCTACGATTCCATGAACAAAAGGCAGCAAGAATCAGAGAACCATCGTCAACAGTCCATACTCAGCCAAAAAGTCCACGTTCGGCAAAAGGCAAGGGCCCCCGTTTTACCCCCCCCCCCAGAAAGCAAGTTTAGGCTCAAGAGTTCTTCCGAGGCGGAGGGTAGATCATCCATCACTGCAGCCCAGAAACATCCATCCTCCTTGGCTCTCCCGTTGGAAAAATCGCAAAGCCCAAAAATACAGGGAAATGTTAAAAGCGACCGTCGACACACACACAAAAAATGGCGTTCCACTCACTGCACCCCAGCAGTCTTAACATCAAAAACATGGTCACGGAGATAGTGGCTGTGGGTGCTGGTGTTGCAAGGGTTGGCGGGTGGCTTGGTCTCTTTATAGATAGCTATTGGTGTTTTAAAGGTTCGATGCTCCCATGCTGAGGGGTGCGCATTGGCCATTTCTCTCTCTCTCTCTTGCGCCCCCTTCGCTTAATGCAGAAGTTTGCGCATGTGGGTCGTTTTGGTGTTTATTTCCAATGGAGGTCAGGCAGAGATTGGGAGGCGGTTGGGCTTTCGTGTTTTGTTTTTGCGCATTGTTGTTGTTGTGTTGTGGTTTTTTTTTTTAGTTTCACAACGCAAGGAGCGAGGGAGAGTTCAGGGAGTCCGAGGACTGGTCGCTGCTGCTGTTCCGCTGGTGTGTGGCTCCGCAGGTGGCTCCCTCTGGGTAGGTGAAGACAAACGAAGACGTATAGGAAGGGTTAGCCGGGTACGGGTCGGTCAGCTGTTCACCATGTGAAAAGTAAGAACTAGAAAACGCTACCTCCGCCGGCGACAAGGCCTGCACTCCTCCGCCAAGGGTCTGCTGGTAGTGGAGGGGCAGCGACGAGTAAGCCGTGGGCCCAAAGGGGTCCTCCTTGACCGCCAGGGCTAAAGAGCTCACCTCGCCCGAGGTGCCCGGCTGCCCGATCAGTTCTGGCACGTCCTCGTAAGGGATCTTGCAGCTGGGCTTGTGAGCCACCAGGACAAACTCCAGCCGTTCGCGTTCCTTCTGGAGCTCCGCGATCTCCGACTCCAGCTCGGCCTTCTCCTCCTCCAGCTGGTCGGTCTCCTGGGGAAGGAGGGGGGGGCATCAGCGGAGTCAGCAAGGAAGCCATGAGGGGGGGGGCAAGGGGAGGTGGTGTGGAATTGGGGAGTTGGGAGGGGACACCACCACCACCACCAGTTCCCTCGGGTGGTGCGTCTGGCCAAAATTCCCCAGAGGCTCAGGAACGCAAGACCTCAAGGACCGCCTGTTTCTATATGAACCAACCCAGGCCCTCCTTCGTGTGCTTCTTCCTCGAGAGGTGAGGAGGGTGGCAACACAAGAACAGGGCCTTCTCTGCAGTGGCTCCTTTTGTGAATTGCTCTCCCCACCCAGGGAAGTTTACCTGGTGCCTTCATTATACACCTTTGGGCGCCCAGCAAAAACGATCTTTTTTAACCAGGCTTTTGGTTGACCCAATTTACATCCTATGCCCTTTTAAAATGTGTTTTTTTGGGGGGGCTATTGGGTTGTTTTAATTTTTATTAGGTATTTTGTGGTTTTATATCCTGATTTTATTCTGTGAACCGCCCGCAGAGCCCCGGGTATACGGCAGTGTATAAATTCTAATAACTACCACCACCACAAGGTTGGTGGTTCAAGCCCACCCACGGACGCCTGTGGGTGGGCTTGAACCACGGAAGTCTGCATCTGCCATCTTGCCTCGCTGCCTGCTCCGATACCCAACCAAGGAGAAGCAATGGTGGTCATGGATCCCACCAGACTAGGCCCAACTCATCTGCCCTTTCCATATGCTACACAGAGACCAAACTTCCCTGGAGGGCAGCAAGGAGCAAGCTGTCCAAGTCTTCCCCAATTCCATCAAATTCAGAGGATAAACTGCTTTAAAAGCCTCCCAGGCAGAAGCCTACGGCTAGGTTTTTTTTGGGGGGGGCATCCCAGTTTTTTGGGGGGGGCACTGCAGTCAGGGAGTCTGCCATTTCTCCTGCTCTATCCAAGCAAGCGTCCCTTCGCCCTCTTTCAAAATGGCGCCTGCAGGACCAGAGGGGCCACAGCTGGGCGAGAACCGCTCCGGCCAACGGACTCTATGGTGCCCATTCCTCCAGCGTCTCCTCCAAGATGGCGGCCTAGAGCAGTTAGCTAATTTGCAGGGAAGGTGGAGGGAAAACGGGAGGAGACAGCCCCCTCTCAGCTTGTAGCTCAGGGAGGGAGGAACTGGGATTTGCCTGGTCCCCAAAAGATGGGGATGAGCTGTCAGTTTTTGAAGATTTGTAAATAAAGCCCCAAACAGCTTAGAACAAGCCACAAGGAGAATGACCTAGTATTTCATTTTATTTTTAAAAACCAACACCTTTTTCAAATTTCCTGATGGAAGAAAAAACAATCCAAACTCTTTGCCCTGAAAAAACCTGGATTTCGGGGGCTTGGGAAGATTGGATCAATGCAGCTTTGGGGTTGTGCGGGGTTGGAGGGAGAGAAGGGAAGGAACAGGCGAGATGTCCCCAGACAGACTCTTTGGCATGGCCATAGGGAATGAAATAATTGGCTGTTTGTGGCCCCTTAAAATGGTAATCCTTGCCATGCAGAGACAACATGGGGTAGTGGTTAGGGCCTGAGACACACCAGGATTCAAATCCCCACTTGGCCATGAAGCTCACCATGAGCTTTGGGTCACAGCCCCCATCTCTCAGCCTGACCTACTTCGCAGGGTTGTTGTGGAGATTAAATGCGAGGGACGTGGGATATAAATGCAACAGACAGAACACCTGCCATTGAGCCAGGCCGGAGAGGGCACTGGGGCAGCTCCACCTCTCCCAAAGCTTGTGGGTTCCCCAGTGGCATCAAAAAGCTCGTGGCCACGAAGTCCCAGCTTTACACTCACCGCTTGAAGTCGGTCTGTCAGTTCACGGCGGCGATTCCTACACTTGGCCGCTGCAAGCTTGTTCCTCTCCCTCCGGACACGGCGTTTCTCTTCCTCCTCGGGTGTCAGCTGGAAGGGCAGGAGAAAGAGGCGGTCAGTCCATGGATGAAGGCTAGAGACAATCCCCCCTTTCTGGACATGGCACCGTCCCAAAGGATTCTGCCACCACCTCTCTCCCGTAGGACAAACCAGCTGCATCCATCCCTAATGAACCTTGGAGAAGCTGTTCTGTCTTGGGACTTCATGAAGAGACAGCAGATCCCATCCCCTGACTGACTGTCAAGAATCCTGGGATCCTCACAAAATCGATCCCTGCCGCCAACACTTTCTTTGCCCATTCTGGTGGGACAAATGGACACACTGGATTTTACTCCAGTATTCAGCCCAGGAGAATACGCTCAAGTAACCCTGTGAGACTCTTAATCTGAGGGTTGTGGGTTTGAGCTTCGCATTGGGCAAAAGATTCCTGCATTGCAGGGGATTGGTGACTCTCATGGTCCCTTCCCAACTCTGCAAGTCTGAAAAGATGCAGCAATGTCGGAGGCACCAGATCCGGGAGGGTCGAGTAGCCCACCTTAGCCGGATGCTGCACAGCCAGGATCCAAAGTGGTTCTGGCTACAGTGGACTGGCAAATTCGTCGCTGCAATCTGGATAAGTCATCCATACTTTCTCCCAAGCCCAATACCACCTTTCCGCCAAGCTACCAAGGGGGCGAGAGGGCAGAGAAGGCAACCAACCAACCAACCAACAAACAAACAAGCAATGCTTTAACTACAGAAGGAAATAATTGGGCTGGCTTAATCCCACATCCCACCCCAAATATATATATATGCAACCGTTAAGGTGATTTGGGGAATCTGTTAAGCAGGGCCGAATCAAGGGTGCAAAACGATTTGAGTTAATAACCTCGTCGCCGGCTCCCCAGAGGAAGTTCCACAGGAGAAGCAGGGCCCTACAATCTTCCCCGCTCACCGTTTCCTCCCGAGTCCTTCGGGGCCGGGCCCTGGCGGAGCGTGGCTGGGCGGCAGGCACCCCCGAGGGGCCGGCGCCGTAGGCAGCGCTCAGTCCCGGGGTGGAGTAGCTGGTCCCCGGCAGGTCGTAGGGGTCCACGGTGGGTGGAGGTGGCTGCTGTTGCTGCTGTTGAGGCATTTGCTGGCCCGGGGGCTGCTGAGACTGGGCCATGGAGGAGATCAAGGTGGGCTGTACCAACCACTGCAGGTCTTGGCTAGTCGATATGGCAGTCACTGTTGGCACAAAGGATCCGGGCATCTCCCCAAGGCCACTGCACTCCTGGAGAGGGAGAGGGAGAGAGGGAGACATGCATGCTCAGAGGAGGCGGCAAAGACTGCAGAAATAAGGTTTCCATGTTCCTGCTTCACGAAGCACCTCTGTAGGCAACCATGGCGAGCCCTGGCCTAAATGATCCAGGTGTCTAACATATGAAGTTACAGGTAGGTAGCCGTGTTGGTCTGCCATAGTCAAAACAAAACAAAAAATAATAAAAATTCCTTCCAGTAGCACCTTAGAGACCAACTAAGTTTGTTCTTGGTATGAGCTTTCGTGTGGTATCTGAAGAAGTGTGCATGCACACGAAAGCTCATACCAAGAACAAACTTAGTTGGTCTCTAAGGTGCTACTGGAAGGGATTTTTTATTTTTTATTTTGTTTTAACATATGAAGTGTCCCGCTTTATCAATACAAGGTTTGTGGGAGCTAGCCCATTTAAATATATTTTATTAGTTATATCTATGTTTAATCAATGATTTTAAGGACATGGATTACGTAGGGCTGGATATGTTGAATATGCCCTCACCATGTAATGAGTACCCATTTAAATATATATTTTTACATTGTTTTTACATTGTTTTTATAAATGTAAATACGTTGTTTTATGCTGGCCTGTGACCGAATAAAGTATATTCATTCATTGTGGGAGCTAGCGTGTGCAGTTGGTTTCTTCTCAAACTCATTCGTTATTACGGTTTTTAAAAAGCAACCTTGGCTACTACTTTACTGTTTGTAAGTCGCTTCAAGTTTATTTTTTGGGGGGGGGGAGAAAAGTGATGAATAACAGCCTGCTGCCCTCCAGGTGTTCACAGAATTGTACAGTTGGAATGGGTGCCGAGGGTCATCTAGTCCAACCCCCTGCATTGCTGAAGTACAAATCCCATCAACTTCAGCCGGTGTCACCAGTGGTCAGGGGTGCTGGGTCCAATGACACCTGGAGCACCAACCCCATAGCCAAGCCAAAGTGTCACCTAGCTAAGACCAAAAGGAGTTGGACCAGATGACCCTTATGACCCCTCGGCAACTCTATGAAATGAGCCACAACAGCTGGCTGTCATCTGGCCCTGCCTGCCATCTAGGTTATATGAGAGAGAAATTGCCAAATGTAGTGGAGATGCAGCACAGATATTCTGTCACTGAGCAAGCTGGATTTCTGTTAGAAGAGTTGGTGGAAGCTTGTGGCAAACACTGCTCCCTCTCCAGCTTGAGAACTGAAGGCTAACCTCTCATTCCTCAAACCGGTAATAATAAGTGACATCAAGAAATATTAACAGATATCACGAGATCAAATGAAGGGGGGGCATCAATGACTGCCACCACAATGGATATATATATACACGCACACAGTATATGATTATATTGTGTTCTGCACCTACACTGGGAATAATAGTCTCTGGTTTGAAACCTTGGCTTTTTTCTCTCATCTTTTTTTAGGACGAAACCTCAAAGCACACAAGCTACCAGAAGGTGTGATATAATAAAGAGTCCCAAGTACAAAAAGATCTGAGGGGAAGAAAGCTGCCCGAAATTACCCCTGCAGGTAAGTAACACAGCTCAGAAATAACTCTTAGACAAGGAGCTCTAAAGCAACTCAGCTCCAGGTTGCTTACTATGGGTGGGGGAAAGGAGTGAATCGGAGGGCAAAATGAGGCTCGTCCCTAAAATTTGCTGCTCCTTCCTTTAAAAGCGAAAGGAAAGGGTTTCACCCGAGTGAGTGACGCTCTGCAATTCACAGGAAAGCCAAGCTGCCTTCAAGCCGCTTTATCTGGCCTTCTGCCCCACACTTCCAAATGGGTCGGGGGTGGGGGTGGGGGTGGGGGGCTGGCTGCCATTCCTGGCTGGAGTGTCAGAGGCAAGCAAGCACATTTGTGCCCAATAACATTATTACCCTTTTCCCACGTTCACCACTGGGTCAAAGCAAGCTGTGGGGCTCCTCCACCCCCTTCATTGCAGCAGCCCCCTCTGAATTGCAGAGGAGTGTGTGCGTGCCCCTACAGAGCTCCCAGAGGACCAGGGACAACATTGGGAGAGGAAGATGCATGCCTGCTCCCCCTTCCCAATTCAACAAGGGAAGGAATGATCTCGATGCTTATTATGGGCTGGAGCAAAGCCCATTTCCCTCTTCCAGCTAAAAAGGGTATTATGGAGTGGGGAGCTGGCAACTGCCCCCCGAAATATGGGACGCAAAGCATTGCACTTCTGCTCCCTCCCCAGACGGAGAAGAGTATTTTTAGCATTTCCTTTTTTCTCCGCTGACTTGCACCAAGATAGAAGCAGCAAGGAGCAGCAGCAGCAGAGGCTGGAGGGGGCGTGGCCTCCCCTTCCCAGGCCCGGCCAATCCGCGCGCTCCTCCCGCCTGCCCCGCCCCTTAGCAACGGGGGTGGACCAGCGTTCCAAAATAACCCGCGCGCCTCGGGGAGGAGGAGGTGGTGGAGGAGAAACGCGCCGTGCGTGCTTCACGTCAGCACGGAGGGTTCCAGCACGTCATGCGTTACGCACAACCCCGCCCCCCTTTCCCCCCTTCGTCTTCGCGCTCGCCTCCTCCACTCCCTCCCCCCCCACTCCGCGCATGCGCATCCGAAACCCCGGAGGGAAGCGGGGTGCGGGAAGCAGAGAGAGTTTAGGAATGCGGACCGCAGTGGAGACTTGCGCGCGCGGGGAGAGTTTTGCGGGAGAGTGTTTCAAGTACTATCCCTGGAATATTTTACTTATATTTTGCTCTTCAGTGTTGGGTTGGACCCCCGATCCCGGGAATTAATTTCCGCCGCGTGCTTTAAAAAGGCGGAGGGGGATGGGGAATCTGTACCGCAATCAGGACCAATTAAGGAGGAGATCGGCCGAAGTGGGCAGGTGGGGGAAAAAAAGAGGGACGGCGGGGAGGGAAGAGGAAAACGAAAAGCACATGCAATTGCGGTTGGGGGGGCGGGAGAGTCCCTCGAGAGGCAGACAGGCATGCAAACACCGGAGACCCCGAGCTGACCAGCGCTTGGAATAGGGGCTGGGGGTGCAGGGAGCTGCAAGAGGAGTAGAAGGGAGCCCACTGCCCGCCTCCGATCTCCTGGATCCCGGCGCCCGGAAGAGTCCGGTGCAAAGGGCGCCTCCCCCTCCACTCCCATGGCTGGACGAAAGAACCCGGTAGGTAAGTGCGTGTCCCCTCACCCCCGTCCCCCGCTACCCGCGGCTCTTACCTGCGAGGAGGCGGCAGCGGCGGCCGTGGGGCTCCCGAAAGAATCCACCGAGGAGAGGTACTGGGACTCGGCCGAAGGGGACGAGCTGCACCGGGAGGTGGAGTCGTAGTCTCCGGGGAAGCCCTGATACCTGGATCCCGGCGCCCGGAAGAGTCCGGTGCAAAGGGCGCCTCCCCCTCCACTCCCATGGCTGGACGAAAGAACCCGGTAGGTAAGTGCGTGTCCCCTCACCCCCGTCCCCCGCTACCCGCGGCTCTTACCTGCGAGGAGGCGGCAGCGGCGGCCGTGGGGCTCCCGAAAGAATCCACCGAGGAGAGGTACTGGGACTCGGCCGAAGGGGACGAGCTGCACCGGGAGGTGGAGTCGTAGTCTCCGGGGAAGCCCTGATACATCTCCCTCGGGGGCGCCGGGGAAAGGCCGCGGCCTCGCCGGGGGCGCCTGGAAGCCAAGGTGAGGGCCGAGCAGAGCCAGCCGGCCGACCCTCCCGCCGCTGCCGCTGCCGTGGTCGCCGCCGGATCCGAGGCAGGAGGCTCGGCTTTGGGCGCCTCCGAGAGTTGCTCTTCTCCGGCTTCTCCCTCCCCTTGCGGAGGGGGAGACGGCTCCTTCGGGTCCCCCCCTTCGCTCTCTTTTCAAAGCAGCAGCAGCAACAGTAGCATGGTCCCGAAGGCGAGGTCAGCGGCAGGCCGAAGTTCCACCGGTCGAACCAACTCCAACCCCAACGCGCGGCAAGGAAAAAAGCCTCCCCCCTCCCCCCCAAACAAGCAGCCAGCAATCCGCAGCGAGCGATCGGTCGGTCGGTCAGTCTCAAAGCAGCAGTGTCGGGGCGAAGCGGGGTCTCTCCTCTGGCGCTCGGTTCTGTCTCTGCTGCCCGCCGTCGGTCTTCCTTCCCGGGCCCGAAATCTTATGAATGAACCACGCTCTGCCTCGCAGCCTATTTATACAAGAGGGGGGCCATGCCCCGCGTGACGTCAACCAGGAAGCGCGCCGAGCGGGCCCCCGAAACGCGGCTCCCAGGCGAGCCCGGACCTCGCGGACCCCGAAACTCGGCCCGCGGCTCCCTCTCTCCCCAACGGCCCCTCTTGCCGAAAGGGGTCTCCGTGCGGGGCCGCCAAAGGGGTATTTCAGCGGGGATCCCTCGCTCCGCCCCGCCGGAGTTCCTGTGACGCAATTAGCCATATATGGCCTTGTCTCTGCTGTGTTTGTTTGGTATCCTAGCAATGACGTCAGAGGGAATCCCTTTCTCACAGGCCTTGCCGATTCGGCGGCGGCGGCGGCGGCGCTGGAGAGCTTTCGTGTTTGCCGCCGCGGCTTTTTATTAATAGAAACTTTTACTACCGTTCTTGGGCTTGGGGAGCTTGAGGCGCGCTGAGGGGAAGGCGAGGGGGGGCACCTCTCCTCTCGTCACCCCCCTCCATAAACCAACCCCCCACCCCACATTAATGGGATGGCTCCGGGGGATGCTTTTAAATACCTGCCAAGGAGTAGATTTGTAGGATTGCCGGGAGGATCGGCACTTACCCCCACCTCCCCGCTAAATATATATATGTATCACAGTATTATAGTTCACTCACGGAACTCACAGCCGCAAGATGTGAGGATGACCCTTTTAGGGAAAGAGCGAGGGGCGGGGAAAAAACAAAGACTGCTCCAGCAGTCTACTGCCAATAACTCGCTTGGTTCAAAGGTAGATGGTTATAATTAGACATTTATTTAATTTTTGCATATTACCAAGAAATAAAAAGGTATGTGGAATGAATTGTACAATGCTTTGCCATTCACAGCCTAACATTCGTTGTTTGAAGGTAAGAGAATATATGTATATGTATATATATATATATATATATATATATATATATATATTCTCTGAATTGTTGTATCACATCAGATGTAAACTAACTTGCTCTAAACTCTGAGCCTCACAGGTTACTGCCCCTCCCCCTACGTCAGTTTACAAATGAGTTGATTGATCCCGCTAATTAAAGCTTACAACCTCTCATATTCTCCTATTTGGAAAGGTCTTCAGGAGCCATTCTGCTTGTGACCCATAAGAAAGGTCTTCAGGAGCCATTCTGCTTGTGACCCATAAATCTGCCTGAGTTTTCTTTTTTCCTCTTCCCTCACAATCCCTTTTTTCCTTTTGTGCTGTGGGCAGGGGTTGTCTTTTCAGTGACATTTGCTCTGGCAGCTTCATTTGGCTGAAGAGCAGGATCAAAACGCCTGGCGACAATAAGGAACATTCCCACCACCCTGGGAACGCACCGTCTCCTGCATGGGAAGGGCAGCACACGAATGCCTGTAATGAATCCATTCTTTGGCAGGCTTTCTTCTCTCTCCCTCCCCAACCCCTGTTTTTATGATGAATTTGCAAACTAATCATCACCACCCTTCATTCAGATGCCTCACTAAAAGCCCCAGGGCTCCGGCTCAGTGGTGGAACACCTGCTTTGAATGCAGAATGCCCAAGATTCAGTCCTTGGCACCCCTGCGCCTCCCTGACCCAAAACAAGAGTCCAATTCTAATCAGAGTGGCTCTGGGTTTGACACAGCCTGCAAGCACCGCCCCTCAGTTTCAGAGCGGTGGAGCCTCTGCTAGAGAGCGAATTCAGAGGTGCAAATATCCTCTGTGGATGAACCGGAAAAGATTGCCACTCCCACGCATCCTTCACCTGACCTTTCCATAACTTATGTAAGTGCAAGACAGACACGCCCTTCCCAAGGGTTTAGATTGCCGTCTTGGTAAAATCCACTTTCGTCTAGAGGCTGGGAGTTCCCCAGGTTACATTGCGACACCTGAATTAAAAGGGTTTGGCCACCGCAGCATCTTCAGTGTGTTGATAGTATGTATGGAACATGATAAGCAGTTTTATACTCAATCAGACCACTGGGCGGACCTGATTTATTATTGGCTATGCTTAATTGGCAGTGTCTCGCCAGGATTTTGGGCAGAGAGTCTCTCCTGACCCGATCTTGGAGATGCTATGAAGTGGTCAATAAAGGACAATGAAAAATAAGGTATCAGTTCATCTGAGCACATCCAGGAATATAGCACAGAACCAGGAACATAGGAAAACATGATTCCCCTGGCCCCAAATGTAGAATTGCCTCTGAACATGTGCAGATTGGCCTTTACATATCGCTTGAGTACCCACAGACAGTTTGGGGTGAGTTTCCTGTTCAGAGGGCTTGCCCTGGCTGCTCTCTTGTTAGAAACTGAATACCAACCAATGAGCAGTTGTGAGGTACAACCTCTCACCTCCCAGAGAATGAGCTGCGTAGTCGGGAATCTCTTGCTCGGAGCTGTGGGAGACATTGATTCCTATCATGAGGAAGGCCAGTTTGAACCATCACCAACCACAACCAATAAGAGCAGGCATTACCAAACTCGGCCCTCCAGATGTTTTGGGACTACAATTCCCACCATCCCTGACCACTGGTCCTGTTAGCTAGGGTTGATGGGAGTTGTAGTTCCAAAACAGCTGGAGGGCCGAGTTTGGGGATGCCTGCATAAGAGCATAAGGAGAGCCTGCTGGATCAGGCCAACGGCAGGATCCGAGCACGAGCAGTTCTCCCTTCCTGTGGCTCCCAGGAACTTTTCTCTAAACTTGTTGTTGTTGTTTAGTCGTTTAGTCGTGTCTGACTCATGGTGACCCCATGGGCCAGAGCACGCCAGGCACTCCTGTCTTCCTCCTTCGGGTAGTGAAATGTGGGATATCAAATCCAAACTCTTCTCTTCTTCTTCTTCCACTGCCTCCCGCAGTTTGGCCAAACTCATGCCAGTTGCTTCGAGAACACTGTCCAACCATCTCGTCCTCTGTCGTCCCCTTCTCCTTGTGCCCTCCATCTTTCCCAACATCAGGGTCTTTTCCAGGGAGTCTTCTCTTCTCATGAGGTGGCCAAAGTATTGGAGCCTCAGCTTCAGGATCTGTCCTTCCAGTGAGCACTCAGGGCTGATTTCCTTAAGAATGGATAGGTTTGACCTTATTGCAGTCCATGGGACTCTCAAGAGTCTCCTCCAGCACCACAATTCAAAAGCAATGCTGCAGCCTTTTCCTATGGGGGGGGGGAGTCGCTCCACCCCCTTTACCATCTCGTTTGCCCTTTGCTGAACCTTTCCCAACTCCGCGACACCCTTTCTGAGCTGAGGCGACCTGAACTGTTCACAGTATTCCAAATGCGGTTGTAAACCTCTGGAGGGACCCCAGGTTGGGGAAGGCTGAGCTGACTTTTAACAAAAGGGGGGGGATCAATCTGCCCTGCTGGGCTGAACCAACTGCCTTTTGATCTCTGGGGAACAAGTCCAAGATGTCACCTTCCTGGAGCCCCTCCCTGGCTTCTGGGGAGTTTTTAACAGGTGTTTGCAGGGAAAGCTAATCTGCCCATCCCACATTAATAGGTTTGTAATGCTCCACCCACCAAGGAGCTGATACTGAGGCCAAGGCAGGGGATTTATGTAACCTGCAGGTGAAAAAGGAACGCCTATCCGTGCCAGCCTGACTGCTTCTTTCGCCTTATGATTATTGCACAGAAACGTGCCAGTCTTCCCCCTCTCCCTGCCAGAGCCTCCTGATCAGCTCCAGATGTGCTTTAAACAGCTGGCGCTGAGGAACAGCTTCCCTTCTTTATTTTCACTGCCTACGGTCAGCGGGCCTAACTTGTAAGAGGATCCCTTCGAGACTCCAGCTGGGATCGTCTCTAGGCTGTTCCCCAATTATTATTTTAATTGTGGCCTTAGCAAGATTGCAGTGGAAACACCGATGATTTGCCTTTAATAAGATTAGGAGTGGATTAAGAGGTTTACTTTCTTGGGTTCCATGATCACTGCGGATGGTGACAGCAGTCACGAAATTAGAAGACGCCTGCTTCTTGGGAGGAAAGCAATGACAAACCTAGACAGCATTAATTTTCTCTCCTGGTCTCCTTGCTGGCCCTAGCAGGATTAATCTGGCCAGTTAGCCCCGGTCATGCCACATTTATGTTGTATTTATGCTGTTTTTAAGCTGTTTTCAAACTCCTTTTTAATCAGTGTTTTTATGTTTGTTGTTAGCTGCCCTGAGCCCGGTTTTGATTGGGAAGGGCAGGGTATAAATAAAAATTTATTATTATTATTATTATTATTATTATTATTATTATTATTATTATTAATATATTCTTGATGCATAGTGTGGCTTGATGCATTATAAGCTGCCCTTGATGCATCAAGCTGCCTTGATGCATTATAAGCTGCCCTGAGCGGTGTATTTACACCAGAAGGGCAGGATATACACACTCTTAAACAAATGAAATAAGCTGAAATTAAAGGTTCCAGGGTGGCTATAAACCTGCAAGCCTCGATCTGCTCTGCCTTTGCCGTGATCCAGCGAGGCGACTCTTGTGTTCTCAACGGGCGTGAACCGAGAAGGAAACCGGTGGGCACCCTGCCAGGCTCATGCCAACAGGGCTGGGACAAAGGGATGGGAAACGGCGTCCAGATCCGGAACCGCAGTTCCTGGTCTGAGCTGCAGACGTGCCTCTTCCACTGGCTTTGTCCGTGCCCCTCATTTGGGTGGCAGTGGAAGGGGCAGGCCGGACTTGGCGCCCAGATTGTTCTGATGGCCTTTTTCTTCAGGCATAAGGGGGAGAAACCCATGGGAGTAGCACCCAAAACCATTCATCAAATGCATTGAGCGCAATCCACCACTTGCTGGTTCCTAGAAATCCAAAAGGAGCATCAGTGTGGCGATGTGGTCAGAGAGTGTCTAAGGCCAGCATGCGCAGAGTGGAAGAATGAAAGGCAAATCTTCTCTGAAATTAAGCTCCCTTTGTTGCTGTTAATTGCCTGGGTGCATGAGGAATTCATTCCTCCAAGCAGCTGGGTACTATTTAGTCACAGAAGCCTGAGAGTAGGTCCATTGAGAGGCTGTGTGTATGTCCCCCTCTGTGCGTGAAACTTAGAATTGTTTGACCGCGGGACCTTAGAAGGCGGTGGACTCCGTTGAGGGTTTTTAAGCAGAGGCCGGATGGCCATCGGTCAGGGATTATTTTGCTGCGATTCTGCATTGCAGGGGGTTGGACTAGATGGCCCTTGGGGGGTCCCTTCCAACATGACAATTATATAATTCTGTGATTGCAGCCCTGGGCACATCTACAGGTGAAACTCGAAAAATTAGAATATCGTGGAAAGGTTCGTTTCTTTCAGTAATTCAACTTAAAAGGTGAAACTAATATGAGATAGACTCATGACATGCAAAGCGAGATATGTCAAGCCTTTATTTGTTATAATTGTGATGATTATGGCGTACAGCTGATGAGAACCCCAAATTAACAATTTCAACTTTGGGGTTTTCATCAGCTGTACGCCATAATCATCACAATTATAACAAATAAAGGCTTGACATATCTCGCTTTGCATGTCATGAGTCTATCTCATATATTAAACTCCAGTAGCTAATGAAAACAATTGCTTACATAAATGGACTTTTCCACGATATTCTAATTTTTCGAGTTTCACCTGTATGTAGGAGTAAAGCCCACTGAACTCAGGAGGTTGTTCTGCAGAGTAGCCCTGCATCAGCTCTGATCCCACCCCAATCCCCAGGGGTAGCACAGGCTGGCTTTTAGACCTAGCTTAGCCTCAGAAGCTGCTTTCAATGCCAAGGAAAATTCCTGGACTCTGAGAAGCATCAATAAAGGACAGAGTGTGCGACCCTGAGCATACGCAGAGTCCCTCGTTGCTGGCTGGAATTGTAGCCAGCCCCTTTCCATCACACGTCTCAGATTAGCAGGTAGGGTTCTCCCTTTTAGGCTGTGTAGCACAGGCAGGTTTGGGATCTAGCCCCTCTTGCGCATGTGCCGAGTGCATCAATGGTCGCGTTAGATAGTAAAACTCATGTTAAATTGCTGTTTTAGGGGTTGTTTTTAGAAGTCTGGATATTTTAAATGTATTTTAATATTTGATGGAAGCCGCCCAGAGTGGCTGGGGAGACCCAGCCAGATGGGCGGGGTACAAATAAATTATTATTATTATTATTATTATTATTATTATTATTATTATTATTATTATTTTCACACACACCCCCAGACACTTGGCATGTGTTTATTATTTCATAAAATTTACTTGCCGCTTGAGGGTAAAAAAAAGGCAACAACCTCGAAACAGTTTACAAAAAAAGATAAAGCGATGATATTATCAATATGAAGAACTAACGACAATAATTTAAGACTTACAGAAAGTTAAAATAAGGACAGACTAAAAACGGATTAAAACTTGCGTCAACTTTCTGAGCATCTGGCTAGGCTTGTCTAAACAAAAATGTTTTTAGCAGGCGCCGAAAAGTGTACCACGAAGGTGCCTGCCTGATGTCAATAGTCAGGGAGTTCCAAAGTGCAGGGTGAAGTTTTGTTTTTGTTTTTTTAATTAAAGATTTTCTTGATTTACAAAAGTGTGTGCAATGTCTCTCTCGTATTTTTTTCCATGTAACATTTTTACAAATCAGATTTGGTTGTTGAGACATTAGGGAGGGAAGGGGTAAAGGAGATGGGGGGGATGGGTGAGGTGGGGTGACGATGTTTCTGTTTTCCTTGATATATGTAGGGTTTGGTGTCAGCGTGGATTGCGTAGGTTCTCTGTTGTTGTGGCCCCTGTCGCAGTGCCAATTCCCCCGATCGAAGTGGCCAAGCGGCCATATATGGGATGAGCTGATCTCGCAGGTGAACTGGTCCCAGGTTGTTACGGCTATTTATACACTAAGAGCAACACCTTGAACTTGACCCACTATAAAATCAGCAGCCAGTGCAGATCTCTGAACACCGGCATTACATGCTGACAAGGCGTCTCTCCTGCCAGCAATTGTGCTGCAGCATTCTGCACTGATCACTGCAGATGGTGACAGCAGTCACGAAATTAAGAAGATGCCTGCTTCTTGGGAGGAAAGCAATGACAAACCTAGACAGCATCTTAAAAAGCAGAGACATCACCTTGCCGACAAAGGTCCGTATAGTTAAAGCTATGGTTTTCCCAGTAGTGATGTACGGAAGTGAGAGCTGGACCATAAAGAAGACTGATCGCCGAAGAATTGATGCTTTTGAATTATGGTGCTGGAGGAGACTCTTGAGAGTCCCATGGACTGCAAAAAGATCAAACTTATCCATCCTTAAAGAAATCAGCCCTGAGTGCTCACTGGAAGGACAGATCCTGAAGTTGAGGCTCCAGTACTTTGGCCACCTCATGAGAAGAGAAGACTCCCTGGAAAAGACCCTGATGTTGGGAAAGATGGAGGGCACAAGGAGAAGGGGACGACAGAGGACGAGATGGTTGGACAGTGTTCTTGAAGCTACCAACATGAGTCTGACCAAACTGCGGGAGGCAGTGGAAGACAGGAGTGCCTGGCATGCTCCGAAGAGTCGGACACAACTAAATGACTAAATAACAACAACAAATTCTGCACTGACTGCAGCTTCTGGAGGAAAGCCTCACAGAGAACACCTTGCATGAATCCAGTCTTGAAGTAACTGGTACATAAACCCTACTCTGGCTAGGCTTTCCTGGTCCAGGAATGGCTGTAGCTGCTGAACCAATTGCAGTCGATTAAAGATGTAAATCAGCTTTCCAAACTCATTAGTGTATCGGCTGCAGTGTGTAGCTGCGTTCCTCGATGTGTGTCCATTTCTCTCACAAGGGGTTGGTTCAACCTCCGGTTTGCTAGTGAAACTGAATTACTGTGTCACGAAATTATGCATGTCTAAAAAAGCGTGTCGCCAACATGAAAAGTTTGGGAAGCTCTGCCGTAAAGATTAAGCAATACTGAATTCCCTGCGGCGGAGGAATGTCTCTTGCTCCAGTTTGCGCTGGGCGTGAGAGGAGTTTCTCTTTAGAGGCAAGGAACCTCCTGACTCGGTTGGCTGTTTGCATTCCTCTGGGTAAGGCTCATAACCACAACGAAAAAAGGCTTTCTAGCCGCTGCCCCAAACCGATCTTCCCGGGGACAGTGACCAGCAGGCGAGACACAAATAATGAGCAGGTGGAGCCTGGCCTGGCCGTTTCTGCCTGGGTACCAAATATAGACCCCGCTAGCCTGCCCCACCAGCAATCAGACAGGACCCTGGCGAGGTTTGGCTATTCTGAGTAGCTGGTTTTCACCCCCTGCCTTGCCCCCACTGTGCCACCCCCTGTCTGTCTGCCCACTACTGCTGCCGTCTCATTGCTGTCTGATTCCCCCCGCCCAAGATGAGGGACGGTGACTAGACAAAAGGGCTGCCCCCCTCTTCCCAACAAAGTCCCTTCGTCCCGTGGGGAAGCCTAAATGAGGAAGGGCCACCATAGTTCCGTGGCCCCTACTTCTCATGCTGAATGCCCCGGGTTCAAGCCCCAGTGGCAACGCCAGGCGCAGCTGCAAATTTAGGGGTTCTGGATCACTCGGTTGGGAAGCAAATATGGTCTGTGTTTCATCACTAGCACAGCGGTACAGGGCAGGACAGGACTACTTCCTCTAGATTTGATCACCACCTTCAAATATCTGAAGGGCTGTCACATGGAAGATGGAGGAAGCTCGTTTTCTGCTGCTCTGGAGGGTAGGACCCAAACCAGTGTCTTCAAATGGCAAGAAAAAAGATCCCGATAAACCTTAGGAGGGACGCAGGTGGTGCAGTGGTCTAAACCAGGGGTCAGCAAACTTTTTCACCCATGGGCCGGTCCACTGTCCCTCAGACCATGTTGGGGGCTGCACTATATTTTGAAAAAAAATATATACGAATGAATTCCTATGCCCCACAAATAACCCAGAGATGCATTTTAAATAAAAGCACACATTCTACTCATGTAAAAACACCAGGCAGGCCCCACAAATAACCCAGAGATGCATTTTAAATAAAAGGACACATTCTACTCATGTAAAAACACGCTGATTCCTGGACTGTCCGCGGGCCGCATTTAGAAGGCGATTGGGCTGCATCCGGTCCCCGGGCCTTAGTTTGGGGACCCCTGGTCTAAACCACTGAGCCTAGGGCTTGCAGATCAGAAGGTCGGCGGTCAGCGGTTCGAATCCCCGTGACGGGGTGAGCTCCCGTTGTTCGGTCCCTGCTCCTGCCAACCTAGCAGTTTGAAAAGCACGTCAAAGTGCAAGTAGATAAATAGGTACAGCTCCGGCGGGAAGGTAAACGGTGTTTCCGTGCGCTGCTCTGGTTCGCCAGAAGCGGCTTAGTCATGCTGGCCACATGACCCGGAAGCTGTACGCCGGCTCCCTCGGCCTATAGAGCAAGATGAGCGCCACAACCCCAGAGTCGTCTGCGACTGGACCTAATGGTCAGGGATACCTTTAGCTTTACCTTTTAAACCTTAGGAAGGATGTTGCGAGGGTGAGAGCTCTTTGGTTGTGGAACGGACTCCCTCAGAAGGCAGTGGGCATAGTCAGCCAGAGAGGGGTTTTAGTTTGTTTGTTTTGCAATAGGACCTATGAAAAGTGCATGCTAGAGCAGCAGAACCCTCTGAGGATTTTAAAATGCAAAATATCATTGTGATGCTATCAGCCGTAACTTCTGGGTCGGAGGTCACAGCTTCCAGCCAGCCATGGATCCCAGCACCTGTCTTGGGATATCAGCCAGTAAAACACACACACTCACAGGGATTATGCTCTTCCCTGCAGTACAGTCTTCCCATCTCAAGCCCCACGCTGCAGTCACCATCCCTATTGGTGAGAGCCAGCTTTAACCTGGCACATTCGACTATTGCCAGGTAGGGCGCCAGTGAAGCTGCAGGTATCCGTTCTCTGCTCAGGATAGGTTTAATATGCTGACAATAAACTTAACAAATAAGTTTATTTGTTTATTTGCTTGGCAGGGGGTTGGACTGGATGGCCCTTGTGGTCTCTTCCAACTCTATGATTCTATGAAATCCTGCGTTTCCATTTGCTGGATGTTGCTGCTTTTTTTTAAAAAAAAAAAAATCCCGTTTGAACTTTTGACCTGAAACCCATGCGCCCCCCCCCCCGCACCTGCTCTGCTTGGTGTGTCTAAGGACTCATGGCAATGCTGCAGAGCATGGAAAAGACTTTTTGAGCACTGCTTAGGGTGGTCAGCTACACGTGGAACATAGACAAATGCCTTATCTGAGTCCATTGGTCCATCTAGCTCAGTATTGTCTACACTGACTGGCAGCAGCTCTCCACTGTATCCGGAGATGATGTTGGGGATTGAACCCGAGACCTTCTGCATGCCACTCAGATGTTCTGCCAATGAGAGGTACGACTCTTCCCCAAATGCACCTATATGTATGGATTACATCCGTGCTCGGGTTAATTTTTCACCCTTTCCTTTACGAGGGACCCATTGCTGGCCTCCGCCATGGATTCATTGTGCAGCCCACATAGAATCATAAAATGGTCCAAGGCCTGGAAACGATGCCTTATGAGGAACGGCTTAGGGAGCTGGGTATGTTTAGCCTGGAGAAGAGAAGGTTAAGGGGGGATATGATAGCCATGTTCAAATATATAAAAGGATGTCATCTAGAGGAGGGAGAAAGGTTGTTTTCTGCTGCTCCAGAGAAGCGGACACGGAGCAATGGATTCAAACTACAAGAAAGAAGATTCCACCTAAACATTAGGAAGAACTTCCTGACAGTAAGAGCTGTTGGACAGTGGAGTGTGGTGGAGTCTCCTTCTTTGGAGGTCTTGAAGCGGAGGCTTGACAGCCATCTGTCAGGAATGCTTTGATGGTGTTTCCTGCTTGGCAGGGGGTTGGACTGGATGGCCCTTGGGGTCTCTTCCAACTCTAGGATTCTATGATTCTATGGTCTCTAAGGTGCTACTGGAAGGATTTTTTTAAAAAAAAATTGTTTTGACTATGGCAGGCCAACACGGCTACCTACCTGTAATTGCTCTCGGAAAGTTTCCTTCCACTCACTGCACCCCTATAGAAAGCGGGGTAGGCGGGCCTCCTGGTCTCCGGATCTACACCCCCCCAATAGCTGTCAATTTCCCCCCTTTTTTAAAAGGGAAATTCCCTTATTCCGAATAGGAGTCCTTGCAAGAAAAGGGAAATGTTGACTGCTATGCATCCCCCCACCCCTTTTCCTCAGAGATATATTTTGCTTAGTCATAAATAGCTGCCTTCCCTTAGCAGGGAGGCCTTACTCAACACCCCCATAACGTGTAGGGGGGGCATTTCAACCCAGCAAAGCCTATTTCTGTGTATGCTGCTGAGTCACCAACTTTATGATGCACGAAGAGAAAGAAAGGAGCAGGGCTCGCGCCCCTTTGGAGGGGAGAAGCCTAGTTAGGAAACCTCAGCCCTTCAGACAGATCCAGAGGTGGTCAGTGATTCAGATCCAGGGTCTGGGGGGGTGTGTGGATCGGATCGGCTGGACAGGGAGACGGTCACCAGAGACATTTCTGGATGTCTGGCTGGGGAGGGAGGGAGGGAGATCCTCCGACGTGTCTGACACAGCACTTTGATGTCACCGGCCAAGAACGCTGCATCCATTCCAGGGCTCTGAGTCACGGTTTGGGGGCCGAGCCTGCGATTGGGCGCTTTCGCCATTGCTCCGTTCGTTCATTCATTCATTCGTTCATTCATTCATTCATTCATCCGTCCCAGCTGTTAAGGCTCTGTTGTAACCCAATGAGGAAAGCGGGGGGAAATGAGAAACTGGGCTTTTCCCAAGGCGTGTTTTTATTTATCAGCAGGGAAAGCAGGGGTTAATTGGGGGTCAGGGGTGTTGGGAAGAAGCACTGCCCGGTTTCTGTCTCTAGGCAGTGAGGTGCAATGGTCAGAGCAAGAGCATAGCTGTCAACTTTTCCCTTTTCTTGCGAGGAATCCTATTCGGAATAAGGGAATTTCCCTTTAAAAAAAGGGAAAAGTTGACAGCTATCAGCAAGAGACCCGCGTGGCCAGCTTCCTTCTTTCCTAAAGATTTTAAAATTTCATTTTATAATGCGTATGAAGCGAGGAGAGCAGCTGTAGCGATGGATTAAAATTTAAAAAAACGGAAACCTCTAATTATGCACGACCCCCCCCCCCATGACAGCCATGTTCCGAGCGGTACCAAATGCCCAGTGTAAGATTTGGGGCTGTTTCCCACTGAGCTGCAATTACACGCAGATGCTTTAGTTGAGATTCCTGCGTCGCAGGGGGTTGGACTAGATGACCCTTGGGTTTCCCTTCCAGCTCTACAGCACTATGGTACTGTTTTCGTATCAGACCAGTTCTTATGACAACGTAACTACATGGTATCGTCTGCAATATTCAGTAACATTATGAGGACAGGTTTTCTGAGGAAGGAGCAGATTGCCATACCCCACCCACCCACCCACCCTGAGGATGAAAATGGGGTGGTGGGAGTGTTTGTTTTTATGGGGTTTTACTGGGAGAGGGTGCTTGGAGCTAAGGCGCCTGGGTTCTGTACTTTGAGAGGCTGCAAGAGCATCTCCTAGGGGTCGAGTTCCCTTCGGCACCCACCCCAATAAAATATTTGAGAAACCCCCTGTGGAGATTCCATTCCACCTTAAGTTGCAGACATGGAGCTTTTGTGTGGCGCTGTGGGTTAAACCATAGAGCCTAGGGCTTGCTGATCAGAAGATTGGCAGTTCAAATCCCCGCAATGGGGTGAGCTCCCGTTGCTCGGTCCCAGCTCCTGCCAACCTAGCAGTTCGAAAGCATCAAAGTGCAAGTAGATAAATAGGTACCACTCCGGCAGGAAGGTAAACGGCGTTTCTGTGCGCTGCTCTGGTTCGCCAGAAGCGGCTTAGTCATGCTGGCCACATGACCCGGAAGCTGTACGCCGGCTCCCTCGGCCAGTAAAGCGAGATGAGCGCCGCAACCCCAGAGTCGTCCGCGACTGGACCTAATGGTCTCTGGTCCCTTTACCTTTATGTCTGTCTACACACCAGCTCAGATCGCTGGGAACATCCGTTGTGTATAGCTTTTGCATTGCCATTCAAGTGGTGTGTGTGTGTGCCGTGTCTTGCGACTGATTGTGCAGGGTGGGGCTTACCTGTCCCCCCCATCCCAAGTATTTAATTCAAGTTGGCACCCCTGTGCAAAAGAAAATGTGGGCTGAGACTTACAGGAGGCAGGTTGCCTGGGCCATAACCTCCACTCTCTGAATCCGCAACCCCCCCCCCCCCAGGTTGTAGCTCTTGGATGAATTTGGTATCAGTTGCCAGGGAGGAACAACAGGAGGGGCAATTGACTTAGAATCATAGAGCTGGAAGGGACCCAGGGGTCATCTAGACCAGGGGTAGGCAACCTAAAGCCTGTGGGCTGGATGCGGCCCAATCACCTTCTCAATCTGGCCCACAGACGGTCCGGGAATCAGCGTGTTTTTACATGAGTAGAATGTGTCCTTTTATTTAAAATGCATCTCTGGTTATTTGTGGGGCCTGCCTGGTGTTTTTACATGAGTAGAATGTGTCCTTTTATTTAAAATGCATCTCTGGGTTATTTGTGGGGCCTGCCTGGTGTTTTTACATGAGTAGAATGTGTCCTTTTATTTAAAATGCATCTCTGGGTTATTTGTGGGGCCTGCCTGGTGTTTTTACATGAGTAGAATGTGTCCTTTTATTTAAAATGCATCTCTGGGTTATTTGTGGGGCCTGCCTGGTGTTTTTACATGAGTAGAATGTGTCCTTTTATTTAAAATGCATCTCTGGGTTATTTGTGGGGCCTGCCTGGTGTTTTTACATGAGTAGAATGTGTCCTTTTATTTAAAATGCATCTCTGGGTTATTTGTGGGGCATAGGAATTTGTTCATTCCCCCCCAAAAAAATATAGTCCAGCCCACCACATAGTCTGAGGGACGGTGGACCGGCCCACGGCTGAAAAAAGGTTGCTGACCCCTGATCTAGACCAACCCCCTGCAATGCAGGAATCTCAGCTAAAGCATTTTGACTCCTGCTTTGCTGGCTTCCCATTGGGGCACCTATCTGGACAGTGGGGGTAGCAGCGGGCTGGACTACATGGACCTCTGATCGGATCTGGGCTTCTTTTCTCTGGCTGCAAGGGTGAAAGGGGATCTCCATGACCAAAGGGACCTTATTTAGCGGGACAGGCTCATGAACATCACCCTTAGAGATCAAGACGTAACTTGTGGAAATTAAGCCACCAGTTGGTGGCCCTAGGAAAGAGCGCCTCTAAGCATGGCCAGAGTGCTCTTCTCTTCATCACATGAGCAGGCACATGAATACACAAACTCTCTCATCCCATTCATTAAGATCTGTGGGAGGTTCTCTTCTTTTCCT
The DNA here is from genome assembly GCA_900245905.1 of Lacerta viridis. Taxonomy (NCBI): domain Eukaryota; kingdom Metazoa; phylum Chordata; class Lepidosauria; order Squamata; family Lacertidae; genus Lacerta; species Lacerta viridis. The sequence goes on along the minus strand of OFHU01001369.1, from coordinate 475,228 downwards.
CGCGGTTAAATGAGGGGAGGAACCACCCCCAACGAATGCCAGAAGAAAATTTCCCTTGCACACGTTTTTGTTTTCATTGCGTTTTTAATGAAGCGTTTAAAAGTAAACTGGCGGCGGGAATTTTTCAGAGGCAAGTTCCTGCCTGTGAGCTTACAACCGAAAAATCTGCATTTCAAAGGGCAAAGAGTTTAAAAAACAAATTTTAAAAAAATAAACCCTCAGTGCAATACTTTGTATGTTTACTCAGAAAGAAGTCCCAGAGTTATATCCCTAGCAAGGTACTGTTTGGGAATGCAGACTTAAGATGTGCTTTTGAAAGCAAAGGCATTAAGACAAATTAGTGATGCTCCGGTTGTGGCAACGCCCTCCTTGCAGCTTGGCTCTCGTCCAAAATTAAATGAAGGCTGGACAATGTTTTGAAAGATAAATTCTGGGACCATAAGGGAGGGAGGAGTATGATTAATGTGAATATATTGGTTAAGATAATGAGAAAATATAGAAGTATTTGGAGGCGGAGGTATAGAAATGTTAAATAGAAAACAAAATTGATGATGGATGTTAAATTAGAGTTAAAGATTTAAAAATCTGGAATTATGTGATAATTTGGAAATCAGTAAGGGGGGGAATGAGGAAGTCATTGTAAGAAGTAAGGATTGGAATTTAATTGACTGGCCTAGGAAGAGGGCCAGCACCACACTATGATTCGCAAAATATGTGGTTAAATGTAAAATGATTTTTGCTACCTCTGTGAGAGGGGGGTTTGGTATTTGTTGCTCCCCTCGGTGGGAGAGGGGGGAGTAAGGAGTGTTTAACCATGTATTGTATTGTAATGGCTTAAATTGGTTTTTTAATTGGAAAATCTAATAAATTCTTAATTAAAAAAACAAAATTAAATGAAGGCAGCCTTCACCCACCTGGTGTGCCATCCAGGTGTTGGAGACTACAACTCCCATCAGCCCCAGCCAGCGCCGAATTAAGGAATAGCTCCCAGCCTCGAAACGTCTGGAGCGAGACAAAGGCCTTTTGGGATGCCTTGTGCCCCTTCACCTTCACTTAGAAAAGAAACAGTTGCTCCTTTGGCAGGCAGGCTGAGATGAAAATTGGATAACAGAGAGAGATACTCTTTTGGACTGCTCAGAACAAGGGCAAGCACCGTGGTGCCCTCCACATGTTGGCGACAAGGACGCCCATAACCTCAGGATTTAGGCCATGCAGGCTGTCTCTGCAGCATCGTGAGGGCGCCATGTTGGCTACCCCTGGCCTAGAACTTGGTGTGCACGTTTCTTCCCCTCTCTCCTGCGCTCCAGCAGAATTTCGACCACCAGCTCTGTTGGCGGCACACTGTGTCTCGGGTTCCCCTTCCTTCCTTCCTCAGCTGATAAAAACACACGTGTCCCTCTGGACTGCGGCTGGTCATATGAGCTGGAAGGAAAAGGCTGGGCAGAGGGAGGGGGGTGAGTGGGTGTTTGTGGTGGGGCAGGGAGGAATTGGCTCGCCCTGTGGAAATAATAATCATACCAGCAATAAGAGACCCGTGAGGACGGATTGGAGTTCCTGGAGTAGAACCTGGCTGCTGCAGAGACTGGGGGGGCTGAGGATGGAACGCCTGGAAGGAGCAGCGTACGTGTTAAAACGGCCGTGTGCATCTGTGAAATCCACCAAGCAGAGTCTGAAAGTGAACCCGGCTCTCCTCCCCGTCTCCCCCCAGCAGCTGGCATTTGAAGATATACTGCCCCTGAACGTGGATGCTCGTTTTGCTACTGTGGCTCCTCCTAAAAAGAACGGACTAAGGAGTAAAGCCTAAACAAATCTTAAGGCCGTTGGACGGTGCCGTTCATGCCTCCTCCCAGTGACCCCTGCAGCCAAACTGGTGCCAAACGTCTTGCTCTGATTTTCTTCGGACCGCATCAGTGAGGTTGTCGTCTGGGCAGCCCAGGACCTCCATACACATTGCCCAGTTTTGCGCCCCGGAAGGTCACTTTGGTGTTGCAAAAACAATGCGGGAGGCAGCAAGTTATAGAAGTTACCAGTGTCTGCTGCCACAGCAGACGCTGTGATTCTCCTTTGGAGAATTTCATGGAAGAACAGTAGAGAACAACAACTACAACAACTACTCCTTTGTTGTTGTTGTTGTTGTTCAGTCGTTCAGTCGTGTCCGACTCTTCGTGACCCCATGGACCAGAGCACGCCAGGCACCCCTATCCTCCACTGCCTCCTGCAGTTTGGCCAAACTCATGCTAGTTGCTTCGAGAACACTGTCCAACCATCTCATCCTCTGTCATCCCCTTCTCCTTGTGCCCTCCATCTTTCCCAACATCAGGGTCTTTTCCTAGGGAGTCTTCTCTTCTCATGAGGTGGCCAAAGTACTGGAGCCTCAACTTCAGGATCTGTCCTTCCAGTGAGCACTCAGGGCTGATTTCTTTAAGGATGGATAAGTTTGATCTTTTTGCAGTCCATGGGACTCTCAAGAGTCTCCTCCAGCACCATAATTCAAAAGCATCAATTCTTCGGCGATCAGTCTTCTTTATGGTCCAGCTCTCACTTCCATACATTACTACTGGGAAAACCATAGCTTTAACTATATGGACCTTTGTCGGCAAGGTGATGTCTCTGCTTTTTAAGATGCTGTCTAGGTTTGTCATTGCTTTTCTCCCAAGAAGCAGGCGTCTTCTAATTTCGTGACTGCTGTCACCATCTGCAGTGATCATGGAGCCCAAGAAAGTAAAATCTCTCACTGCCTCCATTTCTTCCCCTTCTATTTGCCAGGAGGTGATGGGACCAGTGGCCATGATCTTAGTTTTTTGATGTTGAGCTTCAGACCATATTTTGCGCTCTCCTCTTTCACCCTCATTCAAAGGTTCTTTAATTCCTACTACTCCTTGAATGTTTCCAATTCCCTTTTAGCAGGAGCTAGCCTTTTCTGGGTCACAGCATGGGACCAGCTAGTCCACAACCCTCCCCCCAAAAAAAACCAATTCCTCACCAACTCCCTCCATACCATCGCCTTCTTCTGGTTCGGGCCTATATGATGTGGGGTGCATCAGAGGTGGCGGGGTGGGGGGGGTCTCCAGACCCTAGGGCAGCCAGAATGGTTGATAGGAGGGGGAAACAGGTGGGGGCGGTGGAGGGGGGCAGGAAGAGAGAGGGGGATCTACCGTGCAGAAGAGATCTCTGGACCAGGGATGGAGAGGGTCCTGTAGCCCCCCCAAGTGCTGCTCCTGGCCTCCCCAGACCAGTGCCCAGGTTGGCTGGTGGGTCCTGCAAGCTCAGCCACATACCTGGCAGGCCCTGGCTAGGCCTAGTGCGCAAGGAAGCCGCCCCCCCCCCCCAGGATGGCCAAACAGAGATCACCCATCATAGTTGGGATTGGAAGAGGCAGAAGCCAGGGGCCAGGGGTAGGCAGGAGGCTGCAGATGAGGAGGGGGGGGCACCAGAAGGAGAGAAGCAGGGGGGAAAGGAAAGGCTGATAAGCAGAGTGTGGCTGGGGGCGCAGAGAGTGGCAAAGCATCATTCCAGTTTCGTCCCACATGTTAAGCTCTCTGAAAGAGCAGTGTGGGTTAAATGACTGGGCTCCAGGAATAGAAGGGGAGTGTCAAGGGGGAGCGGGCGAGCCCCCCCCCCACCTATGGTGCCGTCCATGTCAGGAGGGGCGAGCAGGCAAGCGGGGGAGGGGCTCGGTCTTTGTGGGGGCGGGATTCGGGGGCTGGATTCGGAGCAGAAGGCGCGGGAGACCCAGCGCAGGCAGGAAACGATGCGCAAAGGGGTCTTTCTGAGCTGGGAGGTGGGAGGAACTCCGAGAGAGGACCGACGGAAGGGAGACAGAGTCCCAGGGTTTCCCAGGGAAGGAAAAGGAACGAGGAGGAAGCCCGTACGGGAGCACAGCAGATGCTTCGGCCCGGCCTCGGGGGCTTTCATAGAATGATTGATTTGGCTTTCTGGTCTGGTCCTGAGCAGGATGGCTCCTGCAAAGAAAGGTAGTGAAAAGAAGAAAGGACGATCAGCCATCAATGAGGTGGTTACTCGGGAATATACTATAAACATTCACAAACGGATCCATGGCGTGGGCTTCAAGAAGCGGGCTCCTCGTGCTCTCAAGGAGATCCGTAAATTTGCAATGAAGGAGATGGGGACTCCTGATGTACGCATTGACACCCGCTTGAACAAGGCTGTCTGGGCAAAAGGAGTAAGGAATGTTCCTTACCGTATCCGTGTGCGTTTATCCAGAAAACGCAATGAAGATGAGGATTCGCCTAATAAATTGTATACACTGGTCACATATGTGCCAGTTACAACTTTCAAAAGCCTACAGACTGTTAATGTGGATGAAAATTAATCTTTCATTACAATAAAAATGTTATGACATAAAAAAATGGTTGATTTGGAAGGGATCCCCCACGGTCATGCAGTCTAACCCCCACCCTCCCCCAAAACCCTGCAATGCAAGAACCGCAGCTAAACCTTTTGCCTCTCCCTTCCGATCCTCTCCGGGTTCCAGAGTTGGAAGGGATCCCCAAAGGTCATCCAGTCCACCCCATCCCTGCAGTGCAGGAAAAGCAGCCAGGCCATTTCCCTCTCTCTCTCCCTTCCTTCCTTCCCTTCTTCCTCCGCCGGCCCCGTCCAGCTCCGGCGTCCCGACTCGGCGATCCTCTCCTAGCCGTGCAAGCGCCCGGCCGCCCCACGTGTCTGGCATCCCGGCCGAGAACAAACAACCCGCCCGTCTCCCTGGCAACGGCGTTCCATTCCCCGCGCGCGTCATCACGCCGGCCGTTCGGGGCTTTGTTGACGTTGCCCGGCAACGGCGCCGCTGCCTTGGCGACGGCGAGGCAGGCGGGGCGGGGCTTCCCGGAGGCAGCGCCAACGGGAGAAGCAAACCCTCCGGAGGCGGAGCCAGTCGGCTGCCGGCGCTCGGCGCGGCAGCCTCGAGAGAGGGGAGGGCTGCTCGCTCGTTCTTTCTCTCTCCGCCCCCCCACCCCATTGAAGGAAGTGGGGCTCCCCGCTGCTTGTTAGACGAATGCCAGGGGAGGGTTTTGTGTATCAGGTGAGAAAGATAGGAGGCGGAGGAGGGGAATGTTTGTTTACTTGTAGTTTGGAGAATGACAAAGGGAGACCCCTGCGGGGGTGGCATGTGGGGTGAAATGTGTGGGAGGGAGCGGGGGGCCCCCTGTCGATCTGGGGTTGGGATGACAAAATACTGTACTGATATTGATAATACCGTGGCCCCCTTTGATGAATGGGATAGAAGACATGACACCCCCGCCCCCCCCCTTTGGAACCTAGGAATACAGGTGAAACTCGAAAAATTAGAATATTGTGGAAAAGTTCGTTTATTTCAGTAATTTAACTTAAAAGGTGGAACTAATATATGAGATAGACTCATGACATGCAAAGCGAGATATGTCAAGCCTTTATTTGTTATAATTGTGATGATTATGGAGAGCCATGTCATAGAATCCTAGAGTTGGAAGAGACCCCAAGGGCCATCCAGTCCAACCCCCTGCCAAGCAGGAAACACCATCCAAAGCATTCCTGACAGATGGCTGTCAAGCCTCCGCTTCAAGACCTCCAAAGAAGGAGACTCCACCACACTCCTTGGCAGCAAATTCCACTGTCCGAACAGCTCTTACTGTCAGGAAGTTCTTCCTAATGTTTAGGTGGAATCTTCTTTCTTGTAGTTTGAATCCATTGCCCCGTGTCCGCTTCTCTGGAGCAGCAGAAAACAACCTTTCTCCCTCCTCTATGACATCCTTTGATATATTTGAACATGGCTATCATATCCCCCCTTAACCTTCTCTTCTCCAGGCTAAACATACCCAGCTCCCTAAGCCGTTCCTCATAAGGCATCGTTTCCAGGCCTTGGACCATTTTGGTTGCCCTCCTCTGGACACGTTCCAGCTTGTCAGTATCCTTCTTGAACTGTGGTGCCCAGAACTGGACACAGTATTCCAGGTGAGGTCTGACCAGAGCGGAATACAGTGGTACTATTACTTCCCTTGATCTAGACGCTATACTCCTATTGATGCAGCCCAGAATTGCATTGGCTTTTTGCATGTCATCTGCTGGTGTTGGTCCACTGTGCTTCATTAAGTCCAGGGTCAACGCAGCCGTCTACCAGGAGATTTTGGAGCACTTCATGCTTCCTTCTGCAGACGAGCTTTATGGGGATGCTGACTTCATTTTCCAGCAGGACTTGGCACCTGCCCACACTGCCAAAAGTACCAAAACCTGGTTCAATGCCCATGGGATTACTGTGCTTGATTGGCCAGCAAACTCGCCTGACCTGAACCCCATAGAGAATCTATGGGGCATTGCCAAGAGAAAGATGAGAGACATGAGACCGAGCAATGCAGAAGAGCTGAAGGCCGCTATTGAAGCATCCTGGTCTTCCATAACACCTCAGCAGTGCCACAGGCTGATGCGTTGCAGTAATTGATGCAAAAGGGGCCCAAACCAAGTACTGAGTACATATGCATGCTTCTACTTTTCAGAGGTCCAATATTGTTCTATTTGCAATCCTTGTTTTGTTGATTTCATTTAATATTCTAATTTTCTGAGATTGTGAATTTGGGGTTTTCATCAGCTGTACGCCATAATCATCACAATTATAACAAATAAAGGCTTGACATATCTCGCTTTGCATGTCATGAGTCTATCTCATATATTAGTTCCACCTTTTAAGTTAAATTACTGAAATAAATGAACTTTTCCACGATATTCTAATTTTTCGAGTTTCACCTGTAGTTTGCTTTTAGACGCAGATTTTGTACGGATAAATCTAGTGATATTTGTAATGCACTAACAAGAATTGTAGTGACTTGTTAATAATTGCATACTCGTCGGAATCCACCGTTGCATCGGCCAGGAATCGAACTCAGGCCTCCCGCGTGGCAGGTGAGAATTCTACCACTGAACAACCAATGAAGTGGGTGGTGCTGTGGTCTGAACCACTGAACTTCTTGGGCTTGCTGATCAGAAGGTCGGCAGTTCGAATCCTGCAACAGGATGAACTCCCATTGCTCTGTCCCAGCTCCTGTCAACATAGCAGTTCGAAAGCATGCCAGTGCAAATAGATAAATAGGTACCGCTCCAGCAGGAAGGTAAGTGACATTTTCATTCGCTCTGGATTCCATCACGGTGCTGGCCACATGACCCGGAAAGCTGTCTGTGGACAAACGCCGGCTCTCTTGGCCTGAAAGCGAAATGAGCACCGCAACTCCATAATCGCCTTTGACTGGACTTAGCCGTCCAGGGGTCCCTTTACCTTTACTCGTCAGAATAATAACATTTATTATATACTGTACCTATATAGTGTACTGTATGGCAGTTTCAAGTATCTTTTGGTTTTGGTTTTCATTTCTTTCACTTTTATTTGTCCACTGAAATTTGTCGATTTATACATATGGGAGTGGGGAACCATTTTCAGTCCTCGGGGGGCCACATTTGCTTCCGGCAGCCGCCTGAGGGCAGCATGGGGGGGTGTGGCTAGGTGCAAAAAGTGAGTGAAAATTGTACTTTTGCACCGGTAGATTGTTTTGGATATTAACCTGGAGAAGAGGATTGGACCAATTCGTGGAGGAGGAGAAGAGGTGCTGGAAGCCGCAGGAGGGGAGAGTTCTGCTCTTGAGTTCGAATCCTGCTTGTGGTGTTTCTCCATCACGGGCATCTGCTTGGCCACTGTGGGAAAAGAAGGCCAGACTAGATGGGCCGATGGCCTAATCCAGCAGCCAGGCTCTCCTTGTATTCTACACACAAACACACACCTCTATCCAGACATGCAAGAGGCACTGCCAAAGGACACATCACAAGAGCAACACTCCCCCTCCAGGCAGGGGAAATGTGACTCCGTGGAGGGCCAGATAGGGAGAGCGCCAAGGGCCACGATGGGCCCCTGCACCCGAGGTTCCCCACCCCTGCTTTAATTGAAGGGCTGATATGAGCACAGAAAGAAAAGAGCCTCTTGGGTTGGCCTGCATTTCGAAGGCATTTGAATATTTTATTTACTGCATTTCTACCCCCCGCCCCAATTTCCTCCAAGCAGCTGAAGGCGGTGTACACATGCTTCCTCCTCCTCCTTTAATCCCCGCAACAACCCTGCGAGGTAGGTTAGGCTGAGAGGGGCAATGACTGCCCCCCCTCCCAGGTCACCTAGTGAGCTTCCTGGCCAAGTGGTGGGATTTGAACCCTGGTCTCCCAGGTCCTAGTCCTAGCTGCAGCGCCAGTCTAGTTCCAATATCCAAAACATTTTCCAAGAGGAAACACAGCATTGCACTGCAATCATAGAATAGAATCCTAGAGTTGGAGGAGTCCCCAAGGGCCATCCAGTCCAACCCCCTGCCAAGCAGGAAACACCATCAAAGCATTCCTGACAGATGGCTGTCAAGCCTCCGCTTCAAGACCTCCAAAGAAGGAGACTCCACCACACTCCTTGGCAGCAAATTCCCACTGTCCAACAGCTCTTACTGTCAGGAAGTTCTTCCTAATGTTTAGGTGGAATCTTCTTTCTTGTAGTTTGAATCCATTGCCCCGTGTCCGCTTCTCTGGAGCAGCAGAAAACAACCTTTCTCCCTCCTCTAGATGACATCCTTTGATATATTTGAACATGGCTATCATATCCACCCCTTAACCTTCTCTTCTCCAGGCTAAACATACCCAGCTCCCTAAGCCGTTCCTCATAAGGCATCGTTTCCAGGCCTTGGACCATTTTGGTTGCCCTCCTCTGGACACGTTCCAGCTTGTCAGTATCCTTCTTGAACTGTGGTGCCCAGAACTGGACACAGTATTCCAGGTGAGGTCTGACCAGAGCGGAATACAGTGGTACTATTACTTCCCTTGATCTAGATGCTATACTCCTATTGATGCAGCCCAGAATTGCATTGGCTTTTTTAGCTGCTGCATCACACTGTTGACTCATGTCAAGTTTATGGTCTACCAAGACTCCTAGATCCTTTTCACATGTACTGCTCTCAAGCCAGGTGTCACCCATCCTGTATTTGTGCCTTTCATTTTTTTTGCCCAAGTGTAGTACTTTACATTTCTCCCTGTTAAAATTCATCTTGTTTGCTTTGGCCCAGTTCTCTAATCTGTTAAGGTCATTTTGAAGTGTGATCCTGTCCTCTGGGGTATTAGCCACCCCTCCCAATTTGGTGTCATCTGCAAACTTGATCAGGATGCCCTCAAGCCCATCATCCAAGTCATTGATGAATATGTTGAATAAGACTGGGCCCAAGACACCTAGCAATGGACCAGGTGACCCTGGGGGTCCTTTCCAACTCTACAATTCTATGATTTTATGAACGGCAACAACTGGTATTTTTTCCCAAGGCACTTTCAGAACCGTTGGCTCTGGCAGAATGAAGGCCAGTCAGTCTTCCTTCTGCACTGGGTATACCACTCTTCATCTGTAGATCTCAGAGCAGCTCACAGCATAAAAACATAAGAGAAAAACGCAGAATACACAATAAAAATAAGAACAAGGACAAAGAACCCTTAACCCCTTGCCTCCCACAGGGTGTCTAGATTGCTTAATCGGCCAAAGGCCTGGGAGAAGAGGAACGTTTTCATCTGTTTAATGCAGGGGCCAGCAGCTGAATCTCCCTGGGGAGAGCGTTCCACAAATGGGGAACCAGAACTCTTGTGGAGGAGACACACAAATGAGAACTTTAGAAGATTATCACAGGGTCGGTGGTCCTATGGGGAGAGGTGGTCCATGGGGTACTGCAGTCCTGAGCCAATTAAGACTTTGTAAGTCAAGGGCAGATCCTGAAGTTGAGGCTCCAGTGCTTTGGCCACCTCATGAGAAGAGAAGACTCCTCTGGGAAAAGACCCTGATGTTGGGAAAGATGGAGGGCACAAGGAGAAGGGGACGACAGAGGACGAGATGGTTGGACAGTGTTCTCGAAGCAACTAGCATGAGTTTGGCCAAACTGCGGGAGGCAGTGGAGGATAGGGGTGCCTGGCGTGCTCTGGTCCATGGGGTCACGAAGAGTCGGACACGACTGAACGACTGAACAACAACAACAACAACAACAAAGTCAAGAAAGTTAAAGCTATGGTTTTCCCAGTAGTGATGTATCCAGTGATACTGTGATGGATACAGTGATACAGTAGTGATGTATGGAAGTGAGAGCTGGACCATAAAGAAGGCTGATCGCCGGAAGAATTGATGCTTTTGAATTATGGTGCTGGAGGAGACTCTTGAGAGTCCCATGGACTGCAAGAAGATCAAACCTATCCATTCTGAAGGAAATCAGCCCTGAGTGCTCACTGGAAGGACAGATCCTGAAGCTGAGGCTCCAATACTTTGGCCACCTCATGAGAAGAGAAGACTCCCTGGAAAAGACCCTGATGTTGGGAAAGATGGAGGGCACAAGGAGAAGGGGACGACAGAGGACGAGATGGTTGGACAGTGTTCTCAAAGCTACCAACATGAGGGAGGCAGTGGGAGACAGGAGGGCCTGGCGTGCTCTGGTCCATGGGGTCACGAAGAGTCGGACACGACTAAACAACAACAACAACAAAGTCAAGAAAAGCATTTTGATTTGGTCCTGGAAACTGATTGGCAGCCAGCACAGTCAGACCAGGTTGGGTGCAATATGCTCAAACCGTCTTGCAACGATGAGCAACCTGGCTGCCAAATTCTGCACCAGCTGACGTTTCCGAACTCTCTTCAGAGGCAGCCCCGTGCAGAGGCAGAACTAGCTGCTCCGGGACCTGGAGCGGCGCACATGCTGTGCACCCAGGGGCGGGGCGGGCCACCCACGGGGGCGGGGCGGGCCACCCAAAGTGGCGAGCGACTTACGGGGGTGCCTTGGAGAGCAGAGAGCATCCCAGGGGGCGGTGCAGCGATGTCACACACCCCAGGATGACACCCAGGGCGGTCTCCATCCCCCCCCCACCCCTTCCTCCACCAGTGGCCCCATGTATAAGGCATTGCAGTAATCTAACCCAGAGTTTCCCTAGAAATTGAATTCTCAGAGAACAGGCATAGGCAAACTCTGGCCCTCCAGATGTTTTGAGACTACAATTCCCATCATCCCTGACCACTGGTCCTGTTAGCTAGGGATGATGGGAATTGTAGTTCCAAAACATCTGGAGGGCCGGAGTTTGCCTATGCCTGCTCTAGGTCTCTAACAAAGGAGAGTCTACCATACGTGTTAACTACTAGTGGAACATTTTAGGCTTTGTTTTATCGGTGGCCCTGATTATGGCAGGCTCTCCTTTGCTGCAGGCTTTTTAAACTGAGCGTGGACAGGCATTATTTCGGGATTCTTTTGATGTGATTCCTGCATTGCAAGGGGGTTGGGCTAGATGACCCCTGGGGCGTCCCTTCCAACCCGACAATTCCACGGTTCTGTTTTGGTGCTCGTGCATGTGTGGACATTCGCGCGCGGGATTGTGCAACTGTGCGAGTAACGCTGTGTGTTTGTGGGAATGCATGTGTGTAAACGGAGATATTTGCACCAGCTTTGTGCGGAGACACAATCACACGAGATCTCTCTGTGTGTGTATGGTTGTGTGTGGCAGAGGCAGAGCTGCCTTATCTGGGTGAGTGTGCCAGGGAGGTTTTGTGTGCGAAAGGTGACTCCAGCCCAGCAGCGCGCTCCCTGAGCATCGCGTGCCAGCAGCTTCTGGCAGCGGCAGGAGCTCAGCCTATCCCTCCTCAGCTGTGGCTTCTGGCCCAGGACCAGGGGAATTTGGCCGGTGGCCTCGGTAAATAACAACAGCCCGAATTGGAAGGCGAAACTTGTTGCTAAGAGACCAATGTTTTTGCTCCGGCAAAGCTGGGGCCTCCCGTCTGGGAGGAGGGGACAGAGGAGCCTGGGAACAGGGACAGAGGCAGGAAGAGGGGAAAAACTGGGACCTTAGAATCATACATACTAAATATTTATACTTCTGTAGTATAATTGATTCTGCAATGCAGGGACCTTTCTGCTTCCCAAAAGGCATTTTAAAAAGTATTGATAAGGAGTTGGCCTGTTCATAAATCTAAATAGGTTTTCATGATCTGTGCCCATGCAGCACAGAATCTGAAACCTTCCAGACAGGTTGTCATGTCCTGACGCTCAGGACACATCTTCCAATGAGCATGGGCACCAATTTTCTGCTCAGCTCCTTTGACGGCTGCAACAGTAGCGTCATTCAGAGCTTTATTCTTCTACCTCAGTGTTAGCTTTCCCCAACAAATTGGTACCCATGCTCATTGGAAGATGTGTCCCGAGCGTCTGGACTGACAACATGTTTCATTGCCTGCCTGGAAGGTTTCAGATTCTGTGCTGCATAGGCACAGACCATGAAGACCTATTTACCTGTATACCTGAAGGAGCGTCTCCACCCCCATCATTCAGCCCGGACACTGAGATCCAGCGCCAAGGGCCTTCTGGCGGTTCCCTCACTGTGAGAAGCAAAGCTACAGGGAACCAGGCAGAGGGCCTTCTCGGTAGTGGCACCCGCCCTGTGGAACGCCCTCCCATCTCAGATGTCAAAGAGATAGACAACTACCAGACATTTAGAGGACATCTGAAGGCAGCCCTGTTTAGGGAAGCTTTTAATGTGTGATATTTTAATGTATTTGATTTTTGTTGGAAGCCGCCCAGAGTGGCTGGGGAAATCCAGCCAGATGGGCGGGGTACAAATAATAAATATTATTATTATTATTATTATTATTATTATTATTATTATTATTACTACAATTATGAACAGGCCAACTCCTTATCAATACATAGAATCATAGTATTGGAAGGGCCCCCCAATGCAGGCATCTCAGCGGAAGTATAACTTCATTTCTTTTTGGTGGGTTAAAGGTAAAGGGACCCCTGACCATTAGCTCCAGTTGTGTCCGACTCTGGGGTTGCGGCGCTCATCTCGCTCTATAGGCCAAGGGAGCTGGCGTTTGTCCGCAGACAGCTTCCGGGTCATGTGGCCAGCATGACAAAGCCGCTTCTGGCGAACCAGAGCAGCACACGGAAACGCCGTTTACCTTCCCCCGGAGCGGTACCTATTTATCTACTTGCACTTTGACATGCTTTCGAACTGCTAGGTGGGCAGGAGCTGGGACCGAACAACGGGAGCTCACCCCGTTGCAGGGATTCGAACCGCGGACCTTCTGTTCGGCAAGCCCTAGACTCTGTGTTTTAACCCACAGCGCCACCTGGGTTTTGGTGGGGTACTGTGTGTTAAACCACAGAGCCTAGGGCTTGCCGATCAGAAGGTCAGCGGTTCGAATCCCCGCAACGGGGTGAGCTCCCATTGCTCGGTCCCTGCTCCTGCCAACCTAGCAGTTCGAAAGCACATCAAGTGCAAGTAGATAAATAGGTACCGCTCCGGTGGGAAGGTAAACGGTGTTTCCGTGCGCTGCTCTGGTTCGCCAGAAGCGGCTTAGTCATGCTGGCCACATGACCTGGAAGCTGTACGCCGGCTCCCTCGGCCAGTAAAGCGAGATGAGCGCCGCAATCCCAGAGTTGGACACAACTGGACCTGATGGTCTGTGGTCCCTTTACCTTTACTGCAGCCAGCAGGGGGAAAGAGAACGGGGGGCAAGCAAATAAGGAGGTTCCCCAGTTTTCTAAGGGCATAAGAAAACCAGAGGAGCTTGTTGGGTCAGCCCAGTATCCTGTTCTCACGGTGGCCGGCCAGATGCTTGTGGGCAAGCAGGATTCTAGCCCAAGAGCCCTCTCCCCTCCTGGTATTCCGAAGCATTGCTGTCTCCAGCTGAGGCTAGAAGTAGCCATTGACGGCCCTCTCCTCCTCCATGAATTTGTCTCATCCTATTTTTAAAGCTGCTACTGCATCCTGTGGGAGAGAATTCCACAGTTTTAACGCTAGGCTTCGTGAGGAAGGCCTTCCCCAATCCTTGGCTGAATGCCCCTGTTTTCCCTGAGCTCTGAAATAAATAAAACCAATGTTTATGTGCATGAGAGAGAGAGAGAGAGAGAGAGAGAGAGAGAGAATATTGACTGCCAGTCACTTAGCCAGGTGAGTGTGTCTAGGAGTCAAAGTCTATTTCTTACCAGGCGAGGCAAAATTTTGGAAGGGTGATTCTTTTCTGGATAAAATGGGCTGATAAGAGACCTGTGGATAGGGTAGGACCTCCAGATAACCCTACCCAGTGTGGTGTAGTGGTTAAGAGCGGTGGACTTGTAATCCGGTGAACCGGCTTCGCATCCCCTCTCCTCTGCATGCAGCTGCTGGGTGACCTTGGGCTAGTCACACTTCTCTGAAGTCTCTCAGCCCCACTCACCTCACAGAGTGTTTGTTGTGGGAGGAAGGGAAAGGAGAATGTTAGCTGCTTTGAGACTCCTTCGGGTGGTGATAAAGCGGGATATCAAATCCAAACTCCTCCTCCTCTTCTTCCCCAGGCTTGCGCCCTGCAGAGGTCACTTCAGTGCTGCAAATGCAGCATAAACCACAATTATGAGGACTGGATTATAAAATACACATTTTAAAACGAATACAGTGTATAATAGGCCGGAACACATGCACAACACTTCTTTTTTCCAACAGAGATGGGAGACCCTGCAGCCCTCCAAGAAGCTGCGGAACTCCCATAAAATCCAACGAGGATGGGAGTTGGGGTCCAGCAATATCCAGAGGGCAGTGAGGGTCACCAACCTAGCTAGAATGCTTTAAAGGAGGGGTTGGCAAATTCATGGAGGGCTGAGCTATCAGCCCGATGAGCCACAATGGCTGTGCGCTGCCTCCACGGTTGGAGGAATCAGCTCTTCTGAATGACAGGCTTCCCACCTGCCTGTCTCAGGAGGCATGGTAAAATGGAGACTCCATGTACACAGGCAACTCCAGCAAGTGCTGCGATCAATTCCAAGCTTTTCGTAGTGCTGAAAACAGAGGGAACCAAAATGTTCAAGGGGGTGGAGCGACTCCCCTGCGAAGAAAGGGTGCAGTGCGTTGGCACTTTTTGGTTTAGAGGAAAGGCGAGGAAGAGACAGCACAACAGAAGCTTATAAAATTTTTGCACGGAGAAAGTGGAGGGAGGAAAGTTGTTGTCCCTCTCTCAGAACACTAGGCCTCATAGACGTCCAATGAAGCTGGAAGGTACAGGGCAGATTTTTTAAATAAAAAAAACCTTCATGCAGCACAGAGTTTAACTACGGAACTCTCTGCCACAGGAGCCAGTGATGGCCATCAACCCTAGATGGAGCAGAGAGGGCTCTCTATGCCTCCCAATATTTTATTCAGGCTGGCACCCCTGGTTAGATGCAGCAATGCTTCCGAATGCCCACCAGAGAGGAGAGTGTAGCTCTTGTGCTTGCGTTTCCTAGAGGCATCTGGTTGGCCACTGTGGGAAGAGGATGCCGGTCCGAATGGGCCACAGGCCTGATCCAGCTACACGGGGCTTTTCTCACATTCCTGCACGGATCGCCCTGATCTAGAAAGGCCCGCCCCTTTGCAGAGCTGTTTGCCTCCGTGCAGAGGAGGGTGCCAAAGCTAAGTTTTCCGGGGGGGAGCTGGCTATTAACTACAAATCTCACAGCAGTGTAGCGTTGCCTTCTCGGAGCTTTACGGTCCTTATTTCATCCCTCCTTGCAGCAACCCCTTTCGAGCCTGGCCGCATTTGGTCCCATTTCACACACGGGAAGACCGAGGCGGGGAAGGCAGTGCCTTGCCCGGGGCCACCCACTGAGATCATAGAGACAGAGGCCTGGTTCTAGTTGTAGTTCACCCGGTCAGACTCTCTCTCTCTCTCTCTCCTCATCTCTCTCTTTCTCTCTCTCTCTGTGTGTGTTTGAGGGAACCCAGAATCTCTGCACCTCCCTCTCCAAAGTTCTGCCCGCCTGCTCCTCTCCCTTAGCCACCCAGCCCAGCCCTTGCCAGTCACCCAGGCTGCCCTCGCCCTCCCCACCCCCGCCGTAAGGTGTGTACCTGCTCTGGGTTAGCCAGGGGGGGTTCTACGGAGAATCTTGGCAGGCTGGGTGCATTCCTCCAAGGGGCTGGCAAGAGGCTGCGCCTGCTCCCTCCTGCCTGGAAGTCCTGCTGCTTACATAAACAGCATTTGCTGGAGGCCCCTCCACGGCTCTGTTTGTTTGCCTGCCCGCCTGCCTAGAACTATTGGGTCGCTAAGGAGGGGGGGGGGTGGATGGGGGGGGTTTGCATAGCAGGCCTCGCCTATATATTTATATACACACTGTTGTCATAAAAGCCTGCCTCCCCTTGCTTCCTTCGCCCCACGCTTCTGTGTGGTTTTGCCCTCCTCCCCCAAAGAATAACAGAACTGTAGAGTGGGGTGGGACCCCCGGGGGTCATCTAGCCCAACCCGGCCCCGCAAGGCAGGAATCGCAGCCGAGGAATCCCCCGACAGGTGGCCTTCCACCCCCCGTTGAAAAACCGCCAACAAATGAGAGCCCACCGCCTTCAGAGGGAGTCCCTTCTACGGTTGTCGCAAAAATTATTCCTAGTGTTTAGTTGAAATCTGTTTTCTTGTCATTTGGGTCGGGTCCTACGCCCAGAGTTGGGGGGGGGGGTATCTTAAAATAACATAAGAACAGCCCGCCGGAGGAGGCCAATGGTCCATCAAGTCCAGCATCCTCTTCTCGCGGTGGCCAGCCAGATGCCCATTCCGGGAAGCCCGCAAGCAGGACCCGAGTGCGAGAGCAACTCTCCCCTCCTGTGTTTTCCATCAACAGGTATTTGCAAATAATAATAATAATAATAATAATAATAATAATAATAATAATGATAAATTTTTATTTATACCCCGCCCTTCCCCGCCAAACCGGGCTCAGGGCGGCTAACACCAATAAAATCACAACAAAAACATAAAACAATTCATTAAAATACAGATTAAAATACAATTTAAAATTTAATTTAGACTGCAGCCTCATTTTTAAGTAGCCCACCAATCACACCAAAAGAATGAAACATCAGGGTTAAACTGAAACCAACCCAAAGGCCAGGTGGAACAGCTCCGTCTTGCAGGCCCTGCGGAAAGATGCCAAATCCCGCAGGGCCCTGGTCTCTTGTGACAGACCGTTCCACCAAGTCGGGGCCAGTACTGAGAAGGCCCTGGCCCTAGTTGAAGCCAACCTAGCATCCTTGTGGCTCGGGACCTCCAAAAAGTTATTATTTGAGGACCTTAAGGTCCTACCCGGGACATACCAGGAGAGGCGGTCCCTTAGGTACGAGGGTCCTAAGCCGCATAGGGCTTTAAAGGTCAAAACCAGCACCTTAAACCTGACCCTGTACTCCACCGGGAGCCAGTGCAGCTGGTAGAGCACTGGATGAATGTGGTCCCGCGGCAAGGACCCCTTGAGGAGCCTCGCCGCGGCATTCTGCACCCGCTGGAGTTCCTGGGTCAGCTTCAGGGGCAGCCCCGCGTTGAGCGAGTTACAGTAATCAAGCCTGGAGGTGACCGTCGCATGGATCACTGTAGAGGCAGGGCACAGCTATCCTGACCTTAGCAGCCATCAATAGCCCTTACCTCCACTAATCTGTGCGACCCTCTCTTAAAACCACGCAGGTTGGCTGTCTGCCTCTGCCCTGCAGCGGTGAGTCCCCCCAGTTTAGCTCTGCGCTGCCTGAAGAAGTCCTTCCTTGTATCTGTCCCGAACCTTCCATCATTCAACTTCGTTGGAGGTCCATGAAAACTTTGCCCACTGGTAGGTCCCCTTGTCCAGTTCAAGACATGTGATGTCAGATGGCAAGGGTGGAGTTCCTCGGGCCCAGGAGCTGAATGCATCTCTCCTGGACCCCTCCCAATATCGTTTCTCCCCCTTCTCCTTCCGAGGCTTAAGCTGCCAGCCTCCTCCCCCCCCCCCAGTCTCCTTGATGCCCCTAGTAGAGCTCAGCAGGGAGAAGGCTAGAGTAGAATTCCTTGGCGCCGCCTGTCATTTGGCTCTGGCGCCCCCTACTGTCGGACTTCCTGACTTCTGCCCTACCAGCTTGGTCACATCCAAGCGAAGCAGTGCCCATTTCCGGAGGCACGTCTGTCCCGCTCTGGAACAGCACGTACCACGGCCGTTTCCAGAGGCGTAGGAAGGTCAGGTGGTACCCGGTGCGGAAAATTTCTTGTCAACCCCCCCATTGATTCCCCCCCCCGCAAAAATGGTTTTACGTTATTTCATATTTTCTTACAAAGGAATAATAACAAGTAATAATAATAATAAAAACTTTTATTTATATCCCGCCCTCCCCGGCCGAAGTCGGGCTCAGGGTGGCTAACATCAGATACATAACATTGGTATAAAATCAAACAATAATTAAATTACCTCCTAAAAACATCTCACCATCAAATTAAAGTCTAATGAGATGGCTTTCTGCAGGGTTAGGGTTGGGAACAGTAAGTGCTCCGCTGAACTGAAATTTCAGCCTTCGCGACATAGGAAAACAGCCAAGTGAACAGCTATTTTGGTGGAGGAGGGTCAAGATATTAACCGATATGCATGAAATTTCATATATAGCTATATAATCCCTAGTATAGTAAGATAAGACCTTTGGAGCAGGCATTTTTTAAAAAAAGTTTTTTATGAACCGCCCTAGTAGGGCAGTAATTGTTCCTTGATAATTTGTCACCCCCTCCATTATGGAACATGGGGCGACCCATTCCCTACGCCCCCTTGCTACGCCCGTGGGTGTTTCAGGCATAGCCTGCCCTGTCTACAGAGAGCGCTGGGCTTATCCTCAGTGAGATAGACCTTCAGGTTATGTTTGAAGACCAGGGCTCTGCAGCAGTGCCCGCCCCCTAAATCATGGGTGAGGGGTCCCCGCAAGAACCTTTCTGTCCGGGCCGTCCCCCACCGCTCCCAGTATTCCCCATGGAGGAGCCAGTGGCGGACTTTAAAATTTCAAATTTCAGAGGCACCCAGCCTCTCGCCTTCCGCTCTCCATCACTGTTGCAGCGCCCCCTGCAGGGCCCTCTCAGCTCGGCACCCAGTGCGGGCGAACCGGTCACTCTGTCCTAAATCCGCCTCTGCTGGAGGAGAGGGCTATCGATTGGGGTGGGCTGCTAGCCACGATGGATGGCCGCACTCTGCCGCCTCCACAGACTGCAATGCTTCTGAATATCACTTGCTGGGAACTGTCTGCAGGAGGAGGGCTGCTGCGCTCGGTCTTGCTTGTGGGTTTCCCTTGGGGACGGGGGCACCTGGCTGGCCACTGCGATGCTGAATTAGGAGAATCTAATTAGGGAATCATAGAATTGTAGCGTTGTTAGGGGCCCCCAAGGCTCATCTAGTCCAACCCCCTGCAATGCAGGAATCTCAGCTAAAGGATCCAGGACAGATGGGCACCCAGCCTCTGCAACCTTCCAAGAAAGGAGAGTCTACCACGTCAAGAGGGAGACCGCTCCGCTGTCGAACAGCTCTTACTGATGTCAGAAAGTTCTTCCTGTTTTTTAGCTAGACACCATGCCCAATCCAGCAGCCAGCCGGCGTCTTTTTGCATCAACACCCTCAAAGCAATGCACACACAGCCAACCCCACGTATCTGGGACCCCCCACGTATCTGGTGAGCCTTTGGGCAAGCTATGGGCTTGTAGAGAATCCTGAGCGTGGCAGGTGGACCCACGCAGCACACTCTGGCCTCAGCCTTGCGGTGGGAACTGTGTCCCTTTGGCGTGGCCAGATCGTAGCACCCCTGGGGCGCCGCCATAACTGTCAACCCTCCCTGCTGTTTCCCAATGCTATAATAAGGGAATTTCCCGCAAAAAAAGGGAAAAGTTGACAGCTATGGAACCGAATCTTGGAGGATGGGATGTGGCAAAAAGCAGCAGTCAAAGCGAACAGACCCCCCCCCCCAAAAAAATCTCTGCCCCCTCCCGCTAGGAAGCGGCTGTGCCTGAGCATCCTCTCTTTCTGTGCAATGCACCTCTTCTTCCCAAGGGGTGCCCCCAGCTTGATCTCTCCCGAGGCGGGGGGAGGGGTGCGCGCACGCAAGGATGGGGTGTGTGCTGGGGGAGTGCCTCTCTGGCTGACTGTCCCCGCAGCAGACGCAGGTGCGCGGGCGCGCACGCCAGCGGTGGCCGCCGGAAGCCCGCGCGCCTCGCCGCCGGGCTGCTCCATATAGAGGCGCGCGGCTATTTCGGGCTGCAGCGCTGCCGAGCGAGTGAGGAGAAGGGGGCTATTTATAGCACCCGGAGGGTAAAAATGGAAAGCTGCTCTCCTGAGCTGCTCGAAGGAGCAGGCAGCGGATTACGGGGAGGGAAGGGGGGGGGCGGGACAGGCGCGGATGCGCCACCTTAGGTGCACCCAGAACCTGGGTGGATGGATGCAGAGAAGGATCCTGCTTCCTTCTTGGGGGGGGGGGCTCCTGGGTCCCTTATTCCCACGCTGGAGGGGGGGCGCATCTTGAATAAAGGGAGCTGCAGAGCTCTGAGCCCCCGAATTGTCCTTGGACACCATCACCCAGGCCAGACCTCCATGCCTCCCGCCAGCCCTCCGGGGTGCTCGCCTGCTCCAAAACTCTTGGGTGCAAAACCCAAGGGGATTCGGGATTCCTTCCTTCCTTCCTTCCTCTACGAAGATGGAGCTGGGTTTGATCCGGCCGGGACGCGCGCCTAGAAGATCCTCAGGAGTCTGCGCGACGACCCAGCAACCCAGATACCAACCTAGGGGGGAACTGATGGATCGTTCTGCGTGCCAAGCAGCTTAGCCAACGTGCGCTCTCCCGCGGCTCTTCGCGCGGCTCTCTGCTGCCCTCTGGTGGCCGCTCTCCGTAGGAGCAACGATTTGTGGCTCCCGAGTACAGGGAACATTCTCGCCCCTGAAAATTAATTCAGATTTAATTCTAAGAAGTGCGAGCTATTGGCGGGTGGGGGAGACCCAGAGCGGACCCCTCCCGCGCGCACGCGTGGAGCACACAGACCAGTGAGGAACGGTTGAGGGACCTAGGTAGGGTCAGACCCTTGCAGAGCCAGACAGAGGCCCGGGGCCAGGTAGATAATATGCCCCCCCCTTTTTTTTACTCTGGGGATCTCCGAAGTCTTATAAATAAGTAAGTATATAAATAATTTTCACATTTTCATATACAATAGTCCTTTTTAAAAATACATAGGGAAAAGGATTAAGTATTTACATTTAAATAATGGTGAGCGATTCTGAATGGTGAGCGGCTTAGGGAGCTGGGTATGTTTAGCCTGGAGAAGAGAAGGTTAAGGGGTGATATGATAGCCATGTTCAAATATATCAAAGGATGTCATATAGAGGAGGGAGAAAGGTTGTTTTCTGCTGCTCCAGAGAAGCGGACACGGGGCAATGGATTCAAACTACAAGAAAGAAGATTCCACCTAAACATTAGGAAGAACTTCCTGACAGTAAGAGCTGTTGGACAGTGGAATTTGCTGCCAAGGAGTGTGGTGGAGTCTCCTTCTTTGGAGGTCTTGAAGCGGAGGCTTGACAGCCATCTGTCAGGAATGCTTTGATGGTGTTTCCTGCTTGGCAGGGGGTTGGACTGGATGGCCCTGGTGGTCTCTTGCAACTCTTGGATTCTATGATTCTATATGCTGACCTTTGGAATCGGAGGCCCAGGCCAAGTGGCCCATATGACCCCCCCCCTCTGTTTGGGCATGGGTAGGGGTATCTGGAGTATCAAGTTTGGGGCACCAGTTAAAGAAGGATATTGACAAGCTGGAACTTGTGCAGAAGAGGGCAATCAAGACGAAGGAGCTGGGTATGCTTATCCTGGAAAAGGGACTGAGAGGAGATATGAGAGCCATCTTCAAATATCTAAAGGGCTGTCACATGGAAGAGGGGGCAAGCTCGTTGAATTATAGAATTGTAGTGTTGGAAGGGACCCCAAGAGTCACCTAGGAATTTCCACCAAAGAATCCCTGGCAGATGGCTATCCAGCCTCTGCTTAAAAACCTCCAAGGAAGGAGAGCCCCCCCCCTTTCATAGGGAGTCCGTTCCACATCTGGATTACAGCCAGAAAGTTCTTCCAAATGTTTAATCAAAATCTCCTTTCTTGTAACTTGAATCCATGGGTTCGGGTCTTCCCCTCTGGAGCAGGAGAAAGCAAGCCTGCTTCATCCACCATATAAACCTTTAGAAATTTGAAGAAGGCTCTCCTATCTCCTCTTAGTCTCCTCTTCTCCAGGCTAAACATCCCGAGCTCCTTCAACCATTCCTCATAAGGCTTGGTTTCCAGACCCTCGATCATCTTGATTACCCCCCCCCCCTTACACGTGTTCCAGCTTGTCAACATCCTTCTTTAACTGGTGCTCCAAACTGGATACTCCAGATACCTTACTCAGCCCCCTTAACCGTTCCTCATTGGTCTGTGTGTGCTGTGCAGGAGGAGGGGGTCTGCTCTGGGCACAGAACTGGACACAGTATTCCAAGTGTGGTCTGACCAAGACAGAAGACAGCAGTAATATCACTTCATTTGATCTGGGCATGAGACTTCTGTTTATGTAGCCTAGCATTGCATAAGCCCCTGCCCCGCATTGAACTGTTGGCTCCTGTATAGCTTGTGGTCAGACCTCACCTGGAATACTGTGTCCAGTTCTGGGCACCACAGTTCAAGAAGGATACTGACAAGCTGGAACGTGTCCAGAGGAGGGCAACCAAAATGGTCCAAAGGCCTGGAAACGATGCCTTATGAGGAACGGCTTAGGGAGCTGGGTATGTTTAGCCTGGAGAAGAGAAGGTTAAGGGGTGATATGATAGCCATGTTCAAATATATCAAAGGATGTCATATAGAGGAGGGTGAAAGGTTGTTTTCTGCTGCTCCAGAGAAGCGGACACGGGAGCAATGGATTCAAACTACAAGAAAGAAGATTCCACCTAAACATTAGGAAGAACTTCCTGACAGTAAGAGCTGTTGGACAGTGGAATTTGCTGCCAAGGAGTGTGGTGGAGTCTCCTTCTTTGGAGGTCTTTAAGCAGAGGCTTGACAGCCATCTGTCAGGAATGCTTTGATGGTGTTTCCTGCTGGTAACGGACCAACCCTGTGCCTGGGTGTGAGCAGGTGCCCAGCACGCGAAGAGTTAACACCCACTCTAGATGACTGGCAGCACAATCGCAGAGGCGGGTCTTTTCCACCTTTTAAAAGGGGAGAATGGCAGTTGGGGCGGTTGTTGTGGGTCAGGGAGTGAGGGTGAGAGGGTGAGCGGGTTGGAGGTTAGGCTTAGGTTAGGAAAGGAAAGTTTTTATCTGATTTCATGTTGTAACCAAGCTTATGAACCTAATAGAAAAACATTGTAACCGCATTCTACCTTAACATCCTTGATTTAAATGTTACCTCAATAAACATATTTTTGTTGTTCAACGTTCGTGGACTCTGGCAGTGCGTCAGTACCTCAAGAGGTGTGGTTGAGGGGAAAAGCACTAGAGGTTTCCTGAGAGAAAGGGGACGGGTGGCTTATTTTCCTAACACACAGAGGACTGGGCAGGGAAGCCAAAGGTGCCACGCAGTTGCCAGAAAGGAAAGGGCAAGCTGCAGCAGTTTGGGAACCCAGGGCGGGAGAATCCCAAGGTGGCAGGAGTTTCACTTTAAGAACGTGGAGAACTGAGGTACCCCTAGGACATCTCTCATAATATCATTTTGGGGATTCATTTTAGTCGTCGGTGAACCCTAGGGAGAGACACAGTCAGGGGAAACGTTTTACAGTTGTGAGGGCTCTTGGTGGGAAACGAAGGGTCCCTCACAGGCAGGGGGTTGGACTGGATGGCCCTTGTGGTCTCTTCCAACTCTAGGATTCTAGGATTCTACTAAGATCCCTAGATCCTTTTTTCACACGGGCTGCTATCGCATCTCAGTCTCTTCCCCCCCCCCAGGCTAAACTCGCTGAACCATTCCTCAAAAGGCTTTCTTTCCAGACCCTTGATCATCTTGGTCGCCTTCCTCTGCACACGCATTCCCTTTCTTTTGTCAAATCCCAATCTGCGATGAGCAGGCTTTGCTGAAATCCCCCACATCTCCACTCCGAGGCCTGAAAAGGAAATTTGTTCATTTATTTGGATGATTCAGATGCTGCCCTTTGCACAAGCTGCTGGCAGTTTACAATAAAAACAAGTAAATAAGAACACACACACAAAATCCATTAAAACGCACAACAGCAAATCATTGAATGGGCAGTTACTAAAATTATTTTATTTAACCGTTCAGTAAATCTCTATCTTGCCCTTTCTCCCAAAGGAGAAAACATTGAAATGTTAAAACAGCGCAATATAAAATAGATGAAAACCCATTTGATCCTGCTGTGATCCAGAAAGCTTTGGTATCCCTGCTATTACCCATCGCAAGTATTTTAGGGTGTCGAAAGTGGGAGACCAGGGTTGAAAGCCCCACGCATCTGTCCAACCACCTCATCCTCTGTCGTCCCCTTCTCCTTGTGCCCTCCATCTTTCCCAACATCAGGGTCTTTTCTAGGGAGTCTTCTCTTCTCATGAGGTGGCCAAAGTACTGGAGCCTCAGCTTCAGGATCTGTCCTTCCAGTGAGCACTCAGGGCTGATTTCTTTAAGGATGGATAAGTTTGATCTTTTTGCAGTCCATGGGACTCTCAAGAGTCTCCTCCAGCACCATAATTCAAAAGCATCAATTTTTCGCCGATCAGTCTTCGTTATGGTCCAGCTCTCACTTCCATACATTACTATTGGGAAAACCAGATGCTCAGCTAGATAGGCCTCGTTTTGCTCTTCTGGTGTCCTTAACCTCGGTCCTGTATACATGAAGGAGCGTCTCTACCCCCATCGTTCTGCCCGGACACTGAGATCCAGCGCCGAGGGCCTTCTGGCGGTTCCCTCACTGCGAGAAGCAAAGCTACAGGGAACCAGGCAGAGGGCCTTCTCGGTAGTGGCGCCCGCCCTGTGGAACGCCCTCCCATCAGAGGTCAAAGAGATAAGCAACTACTTGACATTCAGAAAATACCTGAAGGCAGCCCTGTTTAGGGAAGTTTTTAATCTGTGACATTTTAATGTATTTTAATATTGTTGGAAGCCGCCCAGAGTGGCTTGGGGGACCCAGCCAGATGGGCGGGGTACAAATAAAATTATTATTATTATTATTATTATTATTATTATTATTATTATTATTATTATTATTAACCTATCAAAACTAAGAGCAGAAAGAAAATACAATTAGGGCTCTTCCCTAACCCAGATTGTTTACACCTTCCAAGGAACCAAAGGCCTGAGTGAAAGTCCTGAACAACCTTTGGGACTGAAGCCACCAGACCGGGACCTCCCTCCGTCGGGAGACAACCCAGTCCAAGGGGCACTTCTCCTGCGCAAGAGCCATCCAGGGGCTTGCGCAGGAGAATTTCCCGCGGGTCAATGCCCCCTTGTGGCTCTGACCCCCTGCCCTTAATGGGTACCTGCACTCCAGAACCCCACTGCCCTCACCTTGCCTGGGCTGAGTAAGAAACCAGGGTGCTGTCGTGGGAAACGTGTTGCGAGGACCCAGGATATCTGGGTTCCCCGCCTACCCCCCGCTTTGCCACGTTCACTGGGTGGAGCAGGGTCAGGTCCAAATAATGGAGGGGGGGGTGTCGTAGCCCAGCCTCCTGTTCTCCCAGCAGCCACCCAGATGACCCATTGGGAAGAAGCCCAAAAGCCAGCGGGAGTGCAGCGCACATCCAGCCCACGCGCTCCGAGCTTGCCAGCGCGCAAAAGGAGCCTAGGCCTCTCCATCAGAGAGACCCAGGAGTCCGGGCTCCCCCTGGACACGGAGCATGGTTCCTGAGGGATGCTGGCAATGCATGAGGAGGCTCTCCTCTAAGCCGTAACCATTGCGCTCTACTGCCTCCGGCCGCGCCGCCGCCTCTGAATCAGCCCCTGCCCCTCGCTCGCTCTCTCGCGCCGGACCGCGTCATCTCGGCCTGGCCTCTTGCTCCTGCGGATATTAATAGCTAACCCGGCCCTAAAAATAGCGCGGGGGCCGGTGCGCAGGTGCCCCCTTGAGCGCCGCGCGTCAGCCGCGCTATTCATAGCAGCCGCGCCTTGCGCGCTTGCCCGCCCGGGGACCCGCACGCAGGCAGGCTGGCTGGATGGCTGGGCCGGCCAGTCCGCTCGGCCTCCATCCTTCTCTCCCTTTCCAGGCTTTTCTCGGCGCGCTCCTGCTTGACATCATGCGCGTTCTTGCGGGCCAAGCCTCCCCCCCCCCGCCTCCCTGAGGGCGGATTCACAAGTGACGCGCAGAACGCGCCTCCCGGGCTGGGACGGAGAGGATGAGTCACTGGCTGGGCTGGGGGGGGGGGGGCGGTGAGGGAAGGAAAAAGGCAGGGGGGGCTCTGCAGGTGGAGGAAGAGGAGGAGGAATTCGGCATTTCAGGGAAGGTGAATTAAATCATAGAATTGCAGAGTTGGAAGGGACCAATTCTCTTAATTCAGCAGCCTGCAATACAGGAATCTCAGCTAAAGCATTCCTGACAGATGGCCATCCAACCTCTGCTTAAAACCTCCAAGGAAGGAAAGTCCACAAACCTTTTCACTGTCAAACAGCTCTTACTGTCGGAAAGTTCTTCCTGATGTTTACCTGGAATCTCATTGTAACTTGAAGCCGTGGGTTCGAGTCCTAACCCTCCAGAGCAGGAGAAAACAAGCATGTTTCTTCTTCCGTGTGACAGGTGGCCATCACACCTCCTCTCAGTCTCCTCTTTCCCAGGCTAAACAGACCCAGCTCCTTCAACCGTTCCTCATCAGGCTTCGCCTCCAGACCCTTGATCATCTCGGTCACCCTCCTCTGCACACCTTCCAGCTTGTCGACATCCTTCTTAAATTCTGGCGCCCAGAACTGGACACAGAAGGCTCAAGACATTTTGGTGCCTGATCCCACTCTGGGGGGAAGGCCTTTGCCCCCGGAAAATAAGGTAAACTGCCTCTGCTTTTGGAGGCTCCATACGCACAGCCCATTCAGTTCTGTCCTCCAAAATCTGTTCACGGTCCCTTGTCCCCACCAGCACCTGCGGCCTGAGACAGCTGCATCATCCAGCCTCATGATAGGGCCGGCACTGTCTTTCCAGAGATACAGACCCCCTCACAGAGCTCATCTTACTTTGGCCTCAATTCCCCCCCCCTTCCACAACTCTTCTCCCTCCCCCAAAATTTGTCCAGAGACCGCTCCAACCTAGCAAAGAGCCCCGGAGCGCCCTCTTTGAGATGATTTCCTGAGGTGCCCTGCCATCAAAAGCCTACTGTCAGAGCTGGGGAGGTGTAGACCCGGCACGTGTATACTCCATGACAGCAAAGCAGAACCCCTATGGACAGGTGTAGTCCACCTCTGCGTGCACCAGGTTCCTGCGGGGGACAAACAAGAGGGGCAGGCCGTGTCTTCGGAGCCTTCTAGAGGCATTTGCTTGGCTCCATTTGGTTCAGAGTGTTTTCCTCGCCGTGACCCAGCACAAGGCAGCTCTTAGGTTCCTGTGAAATTTAAGCTACTCAGTGGCGTAATTAGGTAACTTTAGACTCTGGAAATAGTAGTTTTATGGGTCAATCTCTCTCTCCACCCTCCAAGTATTGCTTCATTTATTTATTTATTATTATTTATTTAGAGCATTTGTACCCTTCACTCTTCAATCAAGCAGTTTGGCTTGTTGTTGTTCAGTCGTTCAGTCGTGTCCGACTCTTCGTGACCCCATGGACCAGAGCACGCCAGGCACCCCTATCCTTCACTGCCTCCCGCAGTTTGGCCAAACTCATGCCAGTCGCTTCGAGAACACTGTCCAACCATCTCATCCTCTGTCGTCCCCTTCTCCTTGTGCCCTCCATCTTTCCCAACATCAGGGTCTTTTCCAGGGAGTCTTCTCTTCTCATGAGGTGGCCAAAACTTGGAGCCTCAACTTCAGGATCTGTCCTTCTAGTGAGCACTCAGGGCTGATTTCTTTAAGAATGGATAGGTTTGATCTTCTTGCAGTCCATGGGACTCTCAAGAGTCTCCTCCAGCACCATAATTCAAAAGCATCAATTCTTCGGCGATCAGCCTTCTTTATGGTCCAGCTCTCACTTCCGTACATTACTACTGGGAAAACCATAGCTTTAACTATACGGACCTTTGTCGGCAAGGTGATGTCTCTGCTTTTTAAGATGCTGTCTAGGTTTGTCATTGCTTTTCTCCCAAGAAGCAGGCGTCTTTTAATTTCGTGACTGCTGTCACCATCTGCAGTGATCATGGAGCCCAAGAAAGTAAAATCTCTCACTGCCTCCATTTCTTCCCCTTCTATTTGCCAGGAGGTGATGGGACCAGTGGCCATGATCTTAGTTTTTTATGTTGAGCTTCAGACCATATTTTGTGCTCTCCTCTTTCACCCTCATTAAAAGGTTCTTTAATTCCTCCTCACTTTCTGCCATCCAGGTTTTGTTATCAGCATATCTGAGGTTGTTGATATTTCTTCCGGCAATCTTATAAGCAGTTTGGCTTATATGTGGCTTTAAAAAAACCAAGGCAGTCCCTATTAGTAACTTTGTATTAATGTAACAAATTTAAATGTGACTGTATTTTTGTAAAGTTCTGCTGAAGTTCTCTCTGTTGCTGCTTCCGTTTTCCGTACACCGCTTAGATGTAGTTTAAATATATCAAGGGGTATAGAAATAAAATAATTGAACCATCAAAAAAAATGAAATTTTAAAAAATCAAGAAACTCTCTTTTATCTGTCCTGAATTTTCCAACATTCGTCTGCTTTGCATGCCCACAAATTTTGTTTCATGGTTGCTCGTTTCAAAATGTGGTTTCCCAGCCCAGCTGCATTGGGGGAAACACAACCTCATCCTCTTGAGGGAGGGCCCTGGATGGGCTGCCTCATTTTGCAATATCTGTGTGACTCATTTATATTTTTTTAAATAAAAATCAGAGTTGAGTTTAGCATGCAGCTTGCAGAGAGGACCGTGGCCACCAGATGGCGAAATTAACTTTAGAAAATAGCAGGAGGGCACCTGGGTTTACGGATTCCAGTGACAAATAATCCAGAATATTTTGCTATGGAACCGAACACCAGAGAAAGAAAATCCCAGGACCTCCTTCTAGTGTTGCAAAACATGCTGGCGAGTGTGTTGGGGGTGGAGAAGGGAGTTGCACGTGGTCCAAGAGTCGTGCCCCATTAACACTCCTGTTGTTGTTCAGTCGTGTCCGACTCTTCGTGACCCCATGGACCAGAGCACGCCAGGCACTCCTGTCTTCCACTGCCTCCCGCAGTTTGGTCAGACTCATGTTGGTAGCTTCGAGAACACTGTCCAACCATCTCGTCCTCTGTCGTCCCCTTCTCCTTGTGCCCTCCATCTTTCCCAACATCAGGGTCTTTTCCAGGGAGTCTTCTCTTCTCATGAGGTGGCCAAAGTCTTGGAGCCTCAGCTTCAGGATCTGTCCTTCCAGTGAGCACTCAGGGCTGATTTCTTTAAGGATGGATAGGTTTGATCTTCTTGCAGTCCATGGGACTCTCAAGAGTCTCCTCCAGCACCAGAATTCAAAAGCATCCATTCTTCGGCGATCAGCCTTCTTTATGGTCCAGCTCTTCACTTCCATACATCACTACTGGGAAAACCATAGCTTTAACTATACGGACCTTTCCTTCAGGATGGAGAGGTTTGATCTTCTTGCAGTCCATGGGACTCTGTACGACCTTGCCAAAGGATCTGGGCCTTGAACCCTCATTCTGGTTTGAGCGCCTTCTGAAGCCAGACAGGCTCCATCTGCGCTACACAGGAAGGGTTCTGGAAATCAGCAATGAGCTGAGTGGAGCAATTTCTGGGCTGGACCGATGGTGTTATTGTCGTTGGGGTTTTATTGCTGAGAGGCAAAAGCCAGCTTCTCCAGCTGTTGGTTTGGTTTCTGTAGCCTGAAACTGCCTGCAGTGCACGGAAGCCCACAGAATGGATCCTTGCAGGGAGCAGGGTGAATTACCCTTAAATAATAAAAAAAAATATTCAGTTTTACACTACACATTTGAATTCAAACATTAGTCATAATCATCAACATTTCGGATTCGCTGAATCCTTAGACTTCCTTCCCCCCTTCCATGGTTTCCATTGTCAAACTTTTTCTACTGCATCATATAATTTCTCAATTTTTAAAAAAAATTCCATTTTTACCTTAGTTTTTAATGCATTACGAGTGTTACTCAAATCCTGACAAAGTTTTCAGCTGTTTACAGTGTTCTCTTAGATACATTGTAATTTTTCCCCGTTCCTTCTTAAAGTTCTTCTCTTCCTTTGTTTCTGATCTTCCCGGTCATTTTTCGCCATTTCGGCATAGTCCATCACCTTCATCGGCCATTCGTCTTTCTAAACTAATTTTGTAATGGGATCAAAATTAATAAATTAAGTATTACGTGAAATCAATCAGTGGGCATAAGACTTATGCCCTCAGTCTATGCTGCCTGATCATCGGTCTGCAAGGACTCTTTAATCTTAGATAACAGAGGTACAACAGCTTGACCTACATTCAACTGTGCTGCACTGCAGTCTGCAGCTGCATGCCACATGTTGCCATGCAACCGGTCCAGGCAGAATGTAGGCACCCTATATATAGAAAGGAGCAAACCGGTGATATTTGTGGGAGCAGACTAGCAGGCGGGGCCCATGACTTACACCACAGGAGCCTACACAACACAAAACACTGTTGCTATATGTAGGTTTTATTTTATTTGTTTTTTTAATTTATATTTTGGAAATGTACATCCAGTTTTCCCCCCTTTATTTTTTTTGGGGGGGCAAGAGAGTGGGGCCCTAAGCTATAGCTTGTTTATATAATGATGATGATGATGATTTATTTATACCCCGCCCATCTGGCTGGGTTTCCCCAGCCACTCTGGGTGGCTTCCAGCAGAATGTTAAAATACAATAATCTGTTGTTGTTGTTGTTCAGTCGTTCAGTCGTGTCCGACTCTTCGTGACCCCATGGACCAGAGCACGCCAGGCACGCCTGTCTTTCACTGCCTCCCGCAGTTTGGTCAGACTCATGTTAGTAGCTTTAACTATACGGACCTTTGTCGGCAAGGTGATGTCTCTGCTTTTTAAGATGCTGTCTAGGTTTGTCATTGCTTTTCTCCCAAGAAGCAGGCGTCTTCTAATTTCGTGACTGCTGTCACCATCTGCAGTGATCATGGAACCCAAGAAAGTGAAATCTCTCACTGCCTCCATTTCTTCCCCTTCTATTTGCCAGGAGGTGATGGGACCAATTTATTAATAATAATAATCTATTAAACATTAAAAGCTTCCCTAAACAGGGCTGCTTTCAGATGTCTTCCTAAAAGTCTGGTAGTTGGTTTTCTCTTTGACATCTGGTGGGAGGGTGTTCCACAGGGCGGGTGCCACTACCGAGAAGGCCCTCTGCCTGGTTCCCTGTAACATGGCTTCTCATAGCGAGGGAACTGCCAAAAGGCCCTCAGCGCTGGACCTCAGTGTCCGGGCAGAACGATGGGGGTGGGTGGATGGGGGTGTTTAGCTTATATGCAAATCTGGCACTGGCTAGAAGCCCTCTCCTCTGCGAATGGCTGTTCTAATGATGCCTCCAGGAATATCTCCTCTGATTCCTAGTTGTTTGGAGTCCCAGGTGGTGGGGAAGCCATGACTGAGCCCATTGTGTCCTGCTGCTTCCCAGAGGCATCTGGTCGACCTACTGTGGGAAACAGGATGCTTTGCTGGGAAGGCCTTTGGTCCGATCCATCTGCAAAGCTTTTCTGTTAGCCTCACCCTTTCCCACCACGATTCCCCTGTCTTCTGTTGGGATAATGCACCTCCCATAGACCAAACTCCTTGCAAAGCTCAGCTCCTGGGCTTCGGAGGATGAGGTAAACTGCTTCTAACCGTTGAGGGGTTCCATTTGCTATCAAGGCTAATGTGTGTTGACAAGCTTGTCTCCCTACGAAATCCACAGAGGGGTGTCCCAATCCCAGACGGAAGAGAGAGCCATAATTTGTGCACTGATGGAGCAGGATGATTAGCCCTCATTGCTGTGGGGTGCTCTGGGGGGGGGGAATGGGACACCATGGGGCCTGGCCTGATGCAGCTGTGTTGCTGTGTTCAGTCTTTCAGTCGTGTCCGACTCTTCGTGACCCCATGGACCAGAGCACGCCAGGCACTCCTGTCTTCCACTGCCTCCCGCAGTTTGGTCAGACTCATGTTGGTAGCTTTGAGAACACTGTCCAACCATCTCGTCCTCTGTCGTCCCCTTCTCCTTGTGCCCTCCATCTTTCCCAACATCAGGGTCTTTTCCAGGGAGTCTTCTCTTCTCATGAGGTGGCCAAAGTCTTGGAGCCTCAGCTTCAGGATCTGTCCTTCCAGTGAGCACTCTAAATACAAAATGTGTTGCTAAATACCCTTAATCGTTGCAGGTGGAGGGAGGGAATCGTAGAGCAGGACTGACGGGCTCCAACTCTCACCAGACGAGATGATGGACAGGGCTGGTGGCCTTGCTTGTTGCTGGCAGAGTTTGTTCCATCCATCCCATAATGAGCCGGCCGCTTCGCTTTTCACCCTTGCCCCTCTATCTGTTATTTCCTCTATCCGACTCTCTCACGGCATTCTTCAGTTTCCCATCGCCTCTGTCTGTCTATTATTGTCTTTCTGCATCCATCCATCCATCTCCGCCCCGCCCCCTCCCGCTTCCAGTGACCTAGTGGATCCTGTCCACCGTGTGGAAAACTCACCCCCTCCATTCAAGATCTCCCCACCCCTTTGCTCTCACAGACACACACGGTCGCACACCTTCGCTCTGGTCCATTGCGATGGGTTGGATTTCCTTGTCCGTAAAACACCCTCCTTGAAGACAGAGCCTGCTCCGCGTTCCCTGGGGGCTCTCAGTTCCTGCTTCCATCCCATAATGGGCATCTGGTTGGCCACTGTGAGATCAGAAGGGGCCTATATATCTTTCAGGATATATAGATTTATTTACACATATATAGATTCCGAGCCTAGGTTGGAGGGGCTCACAGCATTAACACCCCAGCAGATCTTGCTTCTTGATTAGTCATGGGTTTGGATCCAGCACGGAGCAAGCAGGCCTCTGTGTTCCCAGCTCAGCTCACACCCCAAAACTCTGGCTATCGTTCTCCTACATTGGTGCCAACTTCAAAGGGCACAGGACAGGTCCCTTCCCACCCCCATGTTGTGAACAATCAGTCACAGAGGAGGGCAAGCCCAATGCAGTGTGGCTTTTGTGGCTGCCAGCTCCTCCTCCTGCCACGGAGGGGAAAGGTGTGTGCGCATGCGGAGAAGCCCCAGGCCAGTGGCGGCAGGAGGAAGAGGAGGAGCTGCCGGCCATTGAAGCTGTACTTC
This sequence comes from Lacerta viridis, assembly GCA_900245905.1. Lineage (NCBI taxonomy): Eukaryota > Metazoa > Chordata > Lepidosauria > Squamata > Lacertidae > Lacerta > Lacerta viridis. The sequence goes on along the minus strand of OFHU01001369.1, from coordinate 442,078 downwards.
CACCATGTACAGCTCCACCCAGGGGCATAGCGTGGGTTGCTGGCGCCCGGGGCAGGCAAGTGTTGTGTCCTCAGTGCACTGGGCAGCGGTCAGTCCTTTCGCCAGCCAGAGTCTAATCACGGGAGAATCTCCTTGCAAACGGGCCCCAACCTGGGAGCAGAGATAAGGCAGAGAAACACGAAGCCCATCTCAGCACTATTTAATTGCTCATCTTCCAACATTGTGTATGCCATCAAATGCCAACAGTGCCCTTCAGCTCTCTATATTGGACAAACAGGCCAAACCCTACGCCAAAGGATAAATGGACATAAATCTGATATCAGGAATCACAAGACAGAGAAACCAGTAGGAGAACACTTCAATCTCCCAGGACATTCTATACAAGATCTCAAAGTAGCTGTCTTAATACAAAGGAATTTCAGAAATAGACTGGAAAGAGAAGTTGCTGAATTGCAACTCATTACCAAACTCAAAACCACGGAGAGACCTGGTCTGAACAAAGACATTGGATTCTTATCTCATTATACATGACAAAGCTATCTTTAGCCATCTCACCCCTTGCTTTTTCCTTTAGGACTAATTGCAGTCGTTAACAGTCATCAACAGGTTTTCCACACCCATCAGCCAATCACCCCATTCCCACCACCCTTCTGAGTAATACCCCTCCCCACTCTCTCACTATATATAAGGGTCTGGTGACTTCTTTTCAGTGTATCTGAAGAAGTGTGCATGCACACGAAAGCTCATACCAAGAACAAACTTAGTTGGTCTCTAAGGTGCTACTGGAAGGATTTTTTTTATTTTTTTATTTTGTTTTGACTATGGCAGACCAACACGGCTACCTACCTGTAAATGAATCCCCCGGGGCACTGCTGTGTCTCTTCACCCTCCTGTCCTTGCAGTGAGGCACTCTGGGTCAGAGGCGTAGCAAGCCCAGGTGGTGCCCGGTGCGGAATTGTTTTTGTCACACACACCCCCACGCCGCCGGCAAACCCCGTGAGCAAGCCGCGAAGCGAGGGGGTGACACTCTGGGCACCTCTCCCCCGCCGCCACCGAAGCAGCCGCCGGCATGCTTTGCTTGGAGCGTGCTGTGGCGGCGGAGGGGGGGAGGCGCCCAGAGTGTCACCCCCTCCAGGGTGGCACTGGGGTCGGAAAGCACGCATCGCCCCCACCTTGCTACGCCACTGCTCTGGGTAACACACGTGGCTCCAGCGGTGCCTTCTTCCTCCCTCTTGGCCGGCTCCTCCAGATGTCCTTGCACCCCGCATTCATCTTGCATGCATCATCGGAAACAACCCCCCCCCCAGTCTTCTGCTCAATTTGGCACCTCTGTTCTCTGGAGGGCCCCATCACTTAGTCTACTCCTTGTAACTGTAGCTCGCTCTTTTGGGATGCGGATGAGGACACTTAAGTGAGCAGAGAAGGTGGGCTGTCTAAACATCTGGGTAGGCATCTTTAAGCAAAAATGTTTTTAGCAGGTGCTAAGAACGGCTTAGGGAGCTGGGTATGTTTAGCCTGGAGAAGAGAAGGTTAAGGGGGATATGATAGCCATGTTCAAATATATCAAAGGATGTCATATAGAGGAGGGAGAAAGGTTGTTTTCTGCTGCTCCAGAGAAGCGGACACGGGGCAATGGATTCAAACTACAAGAAAGAAGATTCCACCTAAACATTAGGAAGAACTTCCTGACAGTAAGAGCTGTTGGACAGTGGAATTTGCTGCCAAGGAGTGTGGTGGAGTCTCCTTCTTTGGAGGTCTTGAAGCGGAGGCTTGACAGCCATCTGTCAGGAATGCTTTGATGGTGTTTCCTGCTTGGCAGGGGGTTGGACTGGATGGCCCTTGGGGTCTCTTCCAACTCGAGGATTCTAGGATTCTATGCTAGAAAAAGTCTCTTGGGCTTGCCGATCAGAAGGTCGGTGGTTCGATCAGAAGGTCGGCGGTTCGAATCCCTGCGACGCGGTGAGCTCCCGTTGCTCGGTCCCAGCTCCTGCCAACCTAGCAGTTCGAAAACACGTCGAAGTGCAAGTAGATAAATAGGTACCACTCCAACGGGAAGGTAAACGGTGTTTCCGTGCGCCACTCTGGTTCGCCAGAAGCGGCTTAGTCATGCTGGCTGGGGGGAAACTGTCTACGGACAAACGCCGGCTCCCTTGGCCTGTAAAGTGAGATGAGCGCCGCAACCCCAGAGTCGTCTGCGACTGGACTTAACTGTCAGGGGTCCTTTACCCTTACCTTTTTTAAAGAAGGAGTACAGTGAATGCACCTGCACGACTTCAATAGACAGGGAGTTCCAGGGGGTCAGTGGTGCCTCACTGAAAGATCGATTTCTTACAAACGTAAAGGGGTGTTATTGAATTGGTCGGCTGGTTGTTTATGGAGCAAGGCTCTCTCGCAGGTAAACTGATCCCAAGTCCTTAAGTGTGTCAGACACTAATAGTAACACCTCGAAATTGGCCTGGTACCAAATTGGCAGCCAGGGCAGATCTCTGAGCACAAACCCTCTCCCGTCAGCAATCGTGCTGCAGCATTCTGCGCTAGCTGCAGCTTCCGGATCAGGCGCAAGGAAAGCTTCACAAAGAGCACATTGCAGTAATCCAGCAATGTGGAAAAGAGAAGGGGTGCCTTGGGGGATCCCCAATCAAAGCCCCTTTAGCTGCCTTACGCAATGCAGGAATCTTTTGCCCAACGTGGGGCTCGAACCAATGACCCTGAGATTAAGAGTCTCGAGCTCTACCAACCGAGCTACTCGCTGGGATGCCGCCTGGAATCCTTTTTGGGGTGACTAGGCTTCGGAGCGGCCCTTGCTCTTGGGCATTTGGGTCTGGAGGGAGGAAAGGCGGGAGGCCCTAGAGCAGGGGTCAGCAATCTTTTTCAGCCGTGGGCTTGTCCACCGGCCCTCAGACCATGTGGGGGGCAGAATATATTTGGGGGGAACCTCAGACCATGTGGGGGGCCAGAATATATTTTGGGGGGGGAATGAATGAATTCCTATGCCCCACAAATAACCCAGAGATGCATTTTAAATAAAAAGACACATTCTACTCATGTAAAAACACACCGATTCCCGGACCATCCGTGGGCCGGATTGAGAAGGCCATTGGGCCGCATCCGGCCCACGGGCCTTAGGTTGCCTACCCCTGCCCTAGAGATACGAAGGGCTGGCTGCCAGCCAGAAGCTGGGCTCCCAGGCACACGCCAAGTCCGGGAGTAACCTTGCTCCTTGTTTATACGGAGATCTGACCCTTCCCCATTCACGTCAGATCAGTTGCTGCCCGAGGCATTTCTCAGAGCCGCAGAGCCTTCCCTAGGGAGCCAGGGGGCCATTCCCACACTGGTCGCCCCCCCCCCAAGTTCCCAGCCCGGCCTGCCATGGGACAGGAGGCAGCGCTCTCCACCAAAGAACAGCCGTCTTTGCCAGACTGCCTGGCCAGGAAGCTGAGCGAACCAGCACTTCAGAAATCATAGCAGAAAGACTTGAGGTTTTCAGATTTCTCGAGAGCATGGAGCACCTCGCGTCCCTAGGCTCGAGGAGAGACGCTGATAGAACAACACACTTTGGTGCCGACCCACAAATAATGAACTGTGGGTCTCTTGAAAGTGCTCCTCCCTGCATTACGGGGGCGGGGGTTGGACTAGATGACCCCTGGAGGTCCCTTCCAACCGTACAATTCAATTTAAAATAAAAATAAAAATATTGTTTGTTTATTTATTTATGTTAGATTTATATTCTGCGCTTATATACTCGCTGGGAGTCGCCCAGAGTGGCTGGGGAAATGCAGCTGGATGGGCGGAGTATAAATAATGAAAAAATTATTATTATTATTATTATTATTATTATTATTATTAAGATCTCAAGGCAGTTCACACAATAAAATACAGGATAAAACAAGTAAATAAGTAAAACGGGATAGCAGAAGAATAACAATTTAAAAGACTGCAGAATCCTATTGTATGATTATTAATTATTAATTAATCCTATGATTATTAATTATTAATTAATCCTATGATTATTAAATTGCGGCAGTTGAATTTAGTAAGAGTAATAATAATTTGAAGCAAGCACAGTGGGGGTAAGGAGAGAGAGAGGCTATTTACGTCTCCATCAGGAGAGCTTTGGGCCTGACCCTCTGTGCGACATTATCCTGGCTGGTATTTGCCACTAATAATAGACGTCTCCTGGGGGGGGGGGGTGCTGTGTGCCTTGCTCAGCACCTGACCCTCCCCAGCCCCAGCCCTCTCCCCTGGACTCCTCAGAGTTTGCAAGGAGCCCCGGGGCCTTGGGCACTGATGGCAGGATGGGGAGGGGGGGCAGGAGGGGAAAGGCCTTGCCCCCAGTGGGGGGGCTGGGTTTCCCAGCTGGCCTGGTGGACAGCGGCCTGAGGCATTGCAAATCCTTGCATCAGCTGCAGAATCCAAGCCCCTGAGCAGCTGGGCATTCCCTGGCTCCTCTTTCCTGCTGGGCAAACTCGGCTAGCCGGCCGCAGGGTCCAGCCTGGAAGGGGGCCGCCATATATGGACACAAGGGAGTCTGGGCAGGGGGGCTGTCCCTTCTCTTCCTCAAGCCTTGCCGGCCTTATTCCATCCCCTTTAAGAACCTACCGATCGCTCCATAAGACACTTTCCTCCTAAGAAGTAAGGGGAAATATCTGTGCGTCTTATGGAGCGAATGGTGGTCCCTGGAGCTGAATTGCCCAGGGGCCAAAAGAGGATCGTGCTTTTTATTTTACAAAGAGAAAAGGGGTGTTGAAAGGACCCCGCTCAGCAGCTGATCAGCAAGAGATCGGGAGAGAGATAAGAGTCCCGGCTCCCTTTCAGCCCCGCCCTCCATTGTTGAATGTGCTGCAGAGGGAGGTTGTTTGTTTCCCCAGCGACATGTGACTGGCTGATTAGATTATCTGTCTGGAAACTGTAGAAAAGGCTCCCTTTCCTTTAGAAGCTGCAGAAATGTGAGTTGAACCCCATAAAAACGGGGCTTTTCCTCTTTGCTTTTCCCCCTTTGCAAAAGGAGCTTTGCTTTTCCCCCTTTGCAAAAAAAGCTGCAAAACTTTTAGCTGATCCTCAAAAAACAGGGCTTTTCCCTTTGCAAAAAAGCTGCAAAACTTTAGCTGATCCTCAAAAAAACAGGGCTTTTCCCTTTGCAAAAAAGCTGCAAAACTTTTAGCTGATCCTCAAAAAAACAGGGCTTTTCCCTTTGCAAAAAAGCTGCAAAACTTTTAGCTGATCCTCAAAAAAACAGGGCTTTTCCCTTTGCAAAAAAAGCTGCAAAACTTTTAGCTGATCCTCAAAAAAACAGGGCTTTTCCCTTTGCAAAAAAGCTGCAAAACTTTTAGCTGATCCTCAAAAAAACAGGGTTTTTCCCTTTGCAAAAAAAGTTGCTAAACTTTTAGCTGATCCTCAAAAAAACACAGGGCTTTTAGAGGAGGAAAACCAGGGGAAAAAATTCTGGGTTTCCTCCTCTAAAAACGAGGTGCGCCCTATGGTGCGGTGCGCCCTATGGAGCGAAAAATACGGTAAGCAGAGGCTGCCTGCTGCATGCATCATAGTAATGATTGGTGGGGAATGAATCCAAAGGCCATCTAGGCTGACCCCACTCACCACCTAAAAGAACAAGACACCACCACTGTAAAACTAGGCCACGCAAACTAGGGCGTTGACAGAGAGGGGAGACGAAGGTAGGCAGGCGAAAACCGGCCCTTCTCTTCCGGTTCTGCCATCCCCACCATCCAGATACTACAAAGAAGTAACATTGCAGGGGGTTGGAGTAGATCACAGCTCCACAATTCTGTGATTCTATGAAGTTGGCAGTGAGACTCACTCGGAAAGTGGCGCCCTCTCCTCTGTTGAAAGACAGGTTGTATGGGCATCCATCATTAACAACAAACAACAACAACAATACAACAATTTATTTATACTCCACCCATCTGGCTGGGTTTCCCCAGCCATCTGGGCGGCCCCCAACACAATATTAAAAACACGAAAAAACATCAAACACGAAACACTTCCCTAAACAGGGCTGCCTTCTGATGTCTTCTAAATGTCAGGTAGTTGTTTATTTCCTTGACACCTGAAGGGAGGGCGTTCCACAGGCCGGGTGCCACCACCGAGAAGGCCCTCTGCCTGGTTCCCTGTAACCTCACTTCTCTCAGTGAGGGAACCGCCAGAAGGCCCTCGGAGCTGGACCTCAGTGTCCGGGCAAAACGATGGGGAAGGAGACCGCTTCTTTGGGTATACTGGGCCGAGGACAAGGGATTCTTTAGCTGGGATTCTTGCATGCAGGGGGTTGGACTAGATGACCGTTGGCGTTCCCTCCCAACTCTACAGTTCTATGATTCCTTAAGCGAGGGAATGAAGGCCAGAGCACAGGAGCGAGTGCGAATTATGTCCCCGTGGTCTCCTTGTGAAAGGGATGCTTCCTCACCCCACCGCACAAGTGGAGATCTCCCTTCCCTCTGACTGGGCTCCCCTCCTCCTCCTCCTCCTGCTTCCTCCACTGATCAAAGTCAAACAGACATGCAAGCTGTCGGCAGGTCCAGGATTGATGACTGTCGGTCAAATCCCCTCATCCGGCCCAGCCTTGGTTCCTTGTGTGCTGAGCTTGCTTCCCAGCCTTGCAAAGTGTCCGCTGACTCCAGCAATGCCGGGGCGTGCCCCGTTGCCAAAAGCCTGTCCCGTTTCGTAGCTGTGAGCCATGCAGGACCCAGCTGCCGGGCCGGCAGATGTCCGGCAGCTGCATCCAGGAATTGAGGCCCTTGGACTGACGCGCATCCCTGCTTTTCGGAGGGTCGTGTAGAAGACACCTGTGCGGTGATCCCAGCTGGTCCAGAGCGCACGACCCTGTTAGGTTTGTTGACTGCAGTGTGAGGTGGACAGGATCCAGGGGAGACAGGGCTTCCTCGGTTGGGAAGTGACACAGCAAGAAAAATGGGGTGGGAAGCTCCCTCCTACCCCCCCCCCAGCCTCTTCGTTCAGCCCAAATTGATTCAGGGGGGATTCTTTGGAGCTGTCCTGATGGCACACCACTTTTTAGTCCTGGAATCTCAAAGGATCATAAGACTTCTCGAGTTGGAAGGGACCCCAAGGGGTTATCTAGCCCAACCCCCATGGAATGCAGGGATCGCGGCTAAATAATCCGTGACAGGTGGCCATCCAACCTCTGAGTCAAAACCTCCAAGGAAGGAGAGTCCACCACCTTCCGTTCCACTGTCAAGCAGGTCTTAGCACCAGAAAGTTATTCCTGATGTTTAGCCGGAATCCCCTTTCTTGTAATTTGAAACCATTGGTTCAAGTCCTACCCTCCAGAGCAGGAGGAGAGAAGCCTGCTCCTTCTTCCCCCTGACAACACTTCAGATATTTGAAGATGTCTATCAAATCGCTGTGGATTAAACTACTGAACCTAGGGCTTGCTGATCAGAAGGTCGGCAGTTCAAACCCCCGCAATGACGGGGTGAGCTCCCGTTGCTCGGTCCCAGCTCCTGCCCACCTAGCAGTTCGAAAGCACGTCAAAGTGCAAGTAGATAAATAGGTACCACTCCGGCGGGAAGGTAAACTGTGTTTCCGTGCGCTGCTATGGTTTGCCAGAAGCGGCTTGGTCATGCTGGCCACATGACCCAGAAGCCGTACGCTGGCTCCCTCGGCCAATAAAGCGAGATGAGCGGCACAAGCCCAGAGTCGGACACGACTGGACCTGATGGTCAGGGGTCCCTTTACCTTTACTTTATCATATCACCACCCAGTCTTCTCTTCTCCCCGGGGGCTTGTGCATTGTAAAGGAAAACCGCAAAGTGGAGCATGTGCAGAGAGCGATTTCCTAGCAAATGAAAGCCATCAGGAGTCAGAGAGATAAACAACTACCTGACATTTAGAAGGCAGCCCTGTTTAGGGAAGTTTTTAATCTGTGATATTTTAATATATTTTAATATTTGTTGGAAGCTGCCCAGAGTGGCCGGGGAGACCCAGCCAGATGGGCGGGGTACAAATAAATTATTATTATTATTATTATTATTAATGATAAAAAGGCAAGAAAGGTAAGAGGGCCTGGGAATTATGCTCCCTCCCCCCATTGCTGCAAAATGTCATCTTGTCTTCTGGTGGGGGCTGCTGTTCTGGGTGGCGGTGGAAGAGAGTTTGCCCCAGAGCATGTGCAGAGACCCCTTTCCTCAGCATATGTGGTGATCCTTCGCCATTTTTTTCCGGTAAGAAAAAATTCTAAAGCTCATTATAGGCCAAATCAAATATTGCAAAATAGCGTGGAAGCTTTTTAGTTCCTTCACAGTCCTTCAACAGGCCAGCAAGAAAACGCAACAGTGAGATGGGATGGGAAGCAGGCAGGCAGGGAGGAAAAAAATGTTGGCTTGAATCTCCATGTTTTCAACAGCCGAAAACCCTCCCCCTCCCTCTCCTCCCTTTCCCCATCAGGCCCGATGAATATTTCTGGAGGGTTCGGAAGCTGTTTTGTGATATTTCATTTTGTGATATTTTGGCTGGCCTAATAAAGGCATGCATTGCGTCATTAATTACAACCATTTACCACCTACCATCCACTCCCAAGTTCCCAGGGCATCTACAACCATTAAAAAGCAATGCTAAAAAATGTTTAAAACAAAATGACAGAAATACGTTGGGTTACATCTCCTCGGGCCTCAATATGGACTTAGGTACCCGTGCAATTCAGGATGACATTCTATGGATCGGATAAGTGGAGTCCCACCCTTTTCTCCAAGGATCTCAAGGTGGCATCCGTGGTTCTCCTCCTGCTCCTCGTTTAATCCTCACAACAGCCCTTCGAGGTAGGCTAAGTGGGAGGATATGAACCCTGCGCCCTCCCAGGTCCCAGTCCGACGGGGCTCCTAAACTCAGACACCCCCGTCCCTTCCATAAACTCAGACACCCCAGAGCCCCACCCACCCTATAAAAAGCATTATTCAAAATAGCAGATTCCACGACCCACTGAAGAAGATAATAGCACAATAAAATTCAAAGCAGGGAAGATTAATTGCGCCTTTATTGAGATTCCAATCTAAACGACGTCGTTTAATTAATTCAACAGCACAGATGAACTCAGTCGAGCGGTCCCGGCCTTTCATCTGACAGTCATTTAGCAAGAGTCTTAAGATTCCACTCATTTGGGAACTAACTCGCTGCTCAGCACATTCTCAATATGCAATGGGTGGCCTTGATGAAGTGATAACCAGTTTCCACACGTCTGGCTTAAAGCCCCCTTCTTGTTGTTCAGTCGTTCAGTCGTGTCCGACTCTTCGTGACCCCATGGACCAGAGCACGCCAGGCACCCCTACCCTCCACTGCCTCCCACAGTTTGGCCAAACTCATGTTACTCGCTTCGAGAACACTGTCCAAGACGCCTTAGCAGGGTTCTTAAATCACCACCACTTCCAGCGCCTCTTGGTTAATCCCACCACCGCCCCTAGGGGGCGCCACGGCGGGCGGCCCACTTTGTGAACCACCGCTCCGACCAATGCACAACACTGCCACCGCCCTCCTTTCAGATGCCACAACAAGACTATTTCAACCTGCGTGGCCACAGAAGCGCCCCGTGTGCGTGCGCCGAGACGCAAGCAAGCGCCGCTTCCCGTGCCAGGGCGCAAGGAGACTTGCCTAGCCTCTGCTTGCCACCCCCCCACCCCCGCCTCACCCCCGGTGCCCTGAGCACAGACAGAGCGCTGGAGAGGCTCCAGCTGGAGCTTCGGCGGGGGGGGCAGACTGCCTTTGAGAGCCCCTCCTTTTTCCAGCTGGGGTGGAGCTCCACTTTCTTCCTTTTCTCCAGGACATGCCCTGATCCCGCTTCCCTCTGCCCCTTCCTGCTCCCCCCCAGCCTCCCAGCCTCCCCCCCCCACACACTTGGCCAGCCTCTCCCTCCCTCATTTCGTCCATCCTCTTATTTGCTTCCAACTTCCAGGAGAAGCGGGTCAGAAGAAGGGTCTCCCCTTCCCCTGCCATCCATGGAGCGCCCGGTCGGTGCCACCCTCTTGCGACCCTCCGGCTTGGCTGATGCCCTCCTCTGCTGACTCCGGAGCTGGGCGAGCCTGGACCTCCCTGCCCCAGCACCTATCGGCCGCTCGCCGAGCAGATCCAGAACGAAGAGGAATATGCCAGTGCCTGGGGACCTGTTGCTGGCAATCGCCCTCTTGTGCGCTCAGGTAAAAAGAACCTCCGGGTGGCACCGGGTGGGGTCTGGAAGGAGGAGGGAATGGTGCGGGGGTGTCTTCCGGGGCTCGGGGCTCCCGCGATGCCCTCTTCGAAAAGTGGGATAAGGGAAGAAAAAGACCAACCTTCTACCCAGCACGAAGGTCTTGCTCTTTTCTTGCCATGTGTCCCAAGGAAGCCTCGCCTCGCTGTTGGCGTGGGCATGTGCGTGCAGAGCCAGCGGGAGAGGGGTGTTAAATTCCCTTGAACTATCCAGCCTTGCGTATCTTAAAAAAAATGCATCTGGGGATCGGGGAGAGCAGGGGAGGGGGGGATGCAGAGGGTTTGGAAAGAGGCAAGAAACTATTTCTGTCCCATGCAGAGAGCGCCGTGGTCCTTGCAAAGGGGTTTTTTGGCAGCAGAGGCAGAGATTTCTTCTCCATATGGGGATCAATCAACCCGACCGGGCGTTCATTAGCGAACGTTTTTTGTATTTATTAGACATTATTAATTTTATTGCCTTATTTATCGCCTCTGCTTATGAGCCTCCAGCGAAGGGCAGCTCTGAGCCTGTCCCGCCCAGAGGGTATTTCTCATGTTTAGCTTGAATTCGCCTTTTCTTGTTTGGTTTGGGTCCTGTCCTCTGGGTCAGCCAAAACGAAATGCGCTCCATCGTCTAAGCGACTATGCCAAGTTAAAAGTAGGGGGAAATATGGGGGGAATTAACGCCGTTTTGCCCAGATATTTAGAAAGCTGAGGCTAGTTTTAATCCGTTTTTAGTCTGTTACGTTCAACTTCTTTGAAAGACTCAAATTATTGTTGTCAGTTCCTCTTGCTGCTATTATTCATTGCTGCTGTTTTTGTAAACTGCTGTAAACCTCTTTTTTGTACAATTAAACGGTGCATAAATTTTATGGAATAATAAAATGCATAAAATGATTACAGGCGATAATTTTTGCCCCCGAAAAACCAGCCGATTGACTGTCTCCCTTGAGCTGAAGCTAACTTTTAATTGTCTTGTAGCAGTGGACCGCCATCTAGTGGCTTTCCTTGGTACAGCAGCTTCGCGCAACTTCTTCAGATACGCTGAAAAAAACAAATACCTGAAGAATATCTGAAGAAGTGTGCATGCACACGAAAGCTCATACCAAGAACAAACTTGGTTGGTCTCTAAGGTGCTACTGGAAGGATTTTTAAATTTTTTTTTACTATGGCAGACCAACGCTGCTACCTACCTGTAATTTATACAGTATGTCACTTCCCAGGCCTTCTTAATAATTTTACATTGCCACCACATACTTCTTTGTAGCATCTGGTGGGGGTGGGGGGCCCCCAGGATGACAATGCTAGAATAAAAGGGCCCACTTTGATCTCCAGGTTTTCAGGTAGACAAAATGGTATTTCCCAGTTGTACCTAGAAAGGCTGCCAGGGATAAAACCTGAGTCCTTCTGCATTCCAAGTAGCCCTTCACTTTTCATAGCCTCAACTCACACATTTGAAAGCCAATGGACTCAGCTTCCTATGAGTTCAGCCTTGTTGCATTGGAGGGGGGGGGTTCCGAACCCTTTTCTCCTGCCTTGAATAATAATAATAATAATAATAATAATAATAATAATATTTATACCCTGCCCATCTGCTAGGTTTCCCCAGCCACTCTGGGCAGCCCCCAACAGGATTAAAACACAATAAAACATCAAACATTAAAAACTTCCCTAAACAGGGCTGCCTTCAGATGTCTAATATAATAATAATAATAATAATAATAATAATAATAATAATTTTATTTATACCCCGCCCTTCCCCGCCAGACCAGGCTCAGGGCGGCTAAAAAAAGCCATGTACAGCGGTACCTTGGTTCTCAGACTTAGTCCGTTCCGGAAGTCCGTTCCAAAACCAGAGCGTTCCAAAACCAAGGCCGCTTTCCCGTAGAAAGTAATGCAAAATGGATTAATCCGTTGCAGGCTTTTAAAAACAAACCCCTGAAATGGCAATTTAACATGAATTTTAACATCTAACGAGACCATCGATCCATAAAATGAAAACAAGAAACGATGCACTGCAGTCACACAATCAGTCGATTAGGTAGCTGAACTGGGTTTCACACAGTCAGGAAACCGAAACAAAAATGCCACAAAAACGCAAAATAGCGAAAACAGACAGACCTCAGCGTAACGTTCAAAACGGAGCATGTTCTTCCAGGTTTGCAGTGTGTGGGTTCCAAGTTGTTTGAGTACCAAGACGTTTGAGAATCAAGTTGCCACTGTAGTTGTTTTACTCTTTTGACATCTGCCGGGAGGGCGTTCCACAGGGTGGGCGCCACCACCGAGAAGGCCCTCTGCCTGGTTCCCTGTAGCTTCACTTCTCGCAGGGAGGGGACCGCCAGAAGGCCCTCGGAGCTGGACCTCAGTGTACTATCGCAGACCCCACCCCAAGGGTGCTCCTTTCTAACTGCTCCTCCGTTCACTTACAGCCGGCGTTGACTTCCGAGCAGCCAGCAGGAGGTGAGTTTCTTGTCCCCACATTTCCCCTTCCTGAAAAATCCCCTGCCTTCCCCACGTGGAAAAGCCACAACCTTCCAAACTGCAGAGTTGGCACCCAGTGGCAAGGAGCGTTTTGTTTCAGGCTCCTGTGGTGTAAGTCATGGGCCCCACCTGCTAGCCTGCTCCCTCAAATATCACTGGCTTGCTCATTTCTATATATAGGGTGCCTACATTCTGCATGTGCAAATGGCTTGAGATACCTCTTAGGTCCATAAATTACCATATAGCATATATTCAACACAAAAAAACAGTGACCATTTGTTGTTGACAAAGGACAGCTGGACATATCAAGGGCTCCATTACCTTCAGGAGCCCCAAGGCTCGGCCTCCCATTGTTTCCCTGTGGGAATGTTTAGGGATGCAGGAGAGGATATGTTGTTAACACAAGTTCCAACTTGTGTTAACAAGTCCCAGAACTTGGCAGAGTTTTTCATTCCCCTTTTAAACACACACAGCGGATAACTTGCTCAGGTTCGCTAGAGTCTCTACAATAATATTGTCCCGGTATTTTCCCCTTCTACCGTATTTTTCGCTCAATAGGGCGCACTGGACCATAGGGCGCACCTCGTGTTTAGAGCAGGAAACAAGATAAAAAAATAAGAGGAAACAAGAAAAAAATTTTTTCTGGTTTTCCTCCTCTAAAAGCCCTGTTTTTTTGAGGATCAGCTAAAAGTTTTGCAGCTTTTTTTGCAAAGGGAAAAGCCCTGTTTTTTGAGGATCAGCTAAAAGTTTTGCAGCTTTTTTGCAAAGGGAAAAGCCCTGTTTTTTGAGGATCAGCTAAAAGTTTTGCAGCTTTTTTGCAAAGGGGGAAAAGCAAAGAGGAAAAGCCCCGTTTTTATGGGGTTCAACTCACATTTCTGCAGCTTCTAAAGGAAAGGGAGCCTTTTCTACAGTTTCCAGACAGATAATCTAATCAGCCAGTCACATGTCGCTGGGGAAACAAACAACCTCCCTCTGCAGCACATTCAACAATGGAGGGCGGGGCTGAAAGGGAGCCGGACTCTTATCTCTCTCCCATCTCTTGCTGATCAGCTGCTGAGCGGGGTCCTTTCAACACCCCCTTTTCTCTTTGTAAAATAAAAAGCATGATCCTCTTTTGGCCCCTGGGCAATTCAGCTCCAGGGACCACCATTCACTCCATAAGACACAGATATTTCCCCTTACTTTTTAGGAGGAAAAAAGTGCGTCTTATGGAGCGAAAAATACGGTAATTCCCTCCTAAAATAAGACACGACATAGTCTTCTATAAAAGTATAAAGAGTTTACTTACAAGTATCATCTGTTCACAATCGGATCCCAGAAGGCAGACTTTTAGCTTAGAAAATATAATATACATTAGGAGACTATTCCTTAAGGGCGATAGCTCCTTCTCGTCTCTTGGCTGAGCATCTTGCCTAAGCACATGCTGCTTCGTTGAAAGCGAGTCGAAAAGAGGGAAAGTTGGAGTCTGGCCCCTCTGCTTTTGTCTTTACCTGCACAGGTGAGGCCACACCCACCTCCTGTCACATGCAGAGGAAGTCTGTCCCAGCTCAGGAGAAACAGACATCCCCTTTCTATGTCCGCTCTAGGGATGTTGTACTTGACTGCTCCCGTGTTTCACATCCCACATTCCCAAGAGAGACAGATGCCAATCAATCAATCAACCAAAGGAGATGGAGAACGTTGATAAGGCAGCTTGGTTGACTGGGCAGCAAAGAGAGTCTGGGGGTGGGTTTGTGCCAAGGGCCGGAGGATCTGACACACACACCCCATTGTTCTGCAGTGGTGCCCTTCGAGGAGGTCTGGAGCCGCAGCTACTGCCGAGCCCGGGAGACCCTGGTGGACATCCTGAGCGAATTCCCCCACGAGGCCGAGCACATCTTCAAGCCCCCCTGCGTCCCCCTCTGGAGGTGTGCCGGTTGCTGTGGGGACGAGAGCCTGGAGTGCACCGCCGTGGAGACCCGGACCATCGACTTGCAGGTGCGCCTGTGGGGAAAGGGCTGCCCTGCCCCGAGTCCTAGAACCGCAGAGGCATCATGGAACTGCAGAGCTCAAAGGGACCCCCAAGGGTCATCTAGCTCAACCCCCTGCAAAGCAGGAGTCGCAACTTCGGCCCTTCCTTCCACTCACCCTGCAAAGCTCTGGTGGTTGCCCTCGCCACCTCACTCCATTTATTGCAGCAACTGGGGTCTGCTCAGCGTCCCAGACTCACAGTTGCTTAATCACATGTAAAACCAGAGGCACACTTAATGCTCAGAGTACTGTAGGGTTGAAAGGGGGCCCCCAGGGGTCATGTAGCCGGACCCCCCCAATCAATGCAGGAATCACAACTAAAGAACTCATGGCAGACGAACCTCCAAGTCCTAAAAGGAACGGTTGAGGCAGCCGAGCCTGGAAAAGAGGAGACAGAGAGGTGATATGATAGCCATCTTCGCATGTCTGAAGGGCTGTCCCATGGAAGAGGGAACTAGCTTGTTTTCTC
This sequence comes from Lacerta viridis, assembly GCA_900245905.1. Lineage (NCBI taxonomy): Eukaryota > Metazoa > Chordata > Lepidosauria > Squamata > Lacertidae > Lacerta > Lacerta viridis. The sequence goes on along the minus strand of OFHU01001369.1, from coordinate 426,936 downwards.
CTGCTCCAGAGGGTAGGACTCGAACCCATAGCTTCGAGATACAAGACAGGAGATTCCGACTAAACTTTAGGCAACACGGTAAAGGGCTGTTCAACACCTCGGAAGGTGATGGATTCTCCTTGACTGGAGGTTTTGAAGCAGAGGTTGGACGGCCATCAGTCATGAACGCTGTAGTTGAGATTCCTGCATTGCAGGCGGTTGGACTAGATGACCCTCGGGTGCCCCTTCCAACTCTGCGATTCCACGATGGATGCCAGTGGGTCGAATCCGTATGACTAACATCGGATCCGACCCAGGATTTGGGCCTGTGTGGGTATGTCTGGCTGAATGAAACCCGCAGTTCAATCTGCCCCAGCACACTGTCTCCGCCGCCTAGTGGGGCAGGTGCCCAGGGAGGACGACGGGAGCTGGAGTGGGTGCAGCTGGTGGAAGGTGACGTGTCTCCCTTCCCCCTTGGCAGGTGGTCCGAGTGAGCCCCATCCTGGGCACGACTCAGCAGGAAGAAATGAAGTTCGTGGAGCACACCCGCTGCTCTTGCAGGTGAAGCGAAGGCCACGCAGGAGCCAGCGTGGCCTGCAGGGGGGGTGTAAGAGATGGGGGGTTTGGCGGGGAGGGATGTCGGAGGGGGCGGAGGGGCATAAAGGGTTCCCTTTCACGCCACAGCTCATTCTCGCTGCACCCCAGGACCTCCTTTTCCAAACCACAGCTCGACCCTATAATGTATGGTGAACTTGTAAAAGTGCCCTTGAGCATGTGCAGAGTGTTTTCCACCCCCCTCTCTCCCATATCCACCCATTCCCTGATTTTTAGAAAACGTGCATTTGGGACTCTTTAGTTCAGGGGAAAGAAGAGGAAGAAGCGGTATGGTCAAAGTTTATAATGGAGAAAGTAGAGAGAGAAAAGTTTCTCTCTCTCTCTCTCAACACTAGAACTCTTGGACATACAATGAAATTCAGGACAGATATAGGAAAGAGCTTCTTTCACACAGCACAGACTTAAACTATGGAACTCCCTGCCACAGGAGGCAGTGAAGGCCACCATCCTAGATGCCTTTAAAAGAGAATTAGACATGGAGGAGGAGAGGGCTATTTGTGGCCACTAGCTAGGACGGCTGTGTTCTCCCTCCACAGTCGGAATACCAGTTGCTGGAAACCGCAGGAGGGGAGGAGATTCTCGCACTCGGATCCTGCTTACGGGTTTCCCACAGGCATCTGGGTTGCCACTGTGAAAACAGGATGCTGGACTAGATGGGCCATTGGCCTGATCCAGCAGCCAGGCTCTTCTAATGTTCTTGTGGAACCTCCAGCTCCAGCGGCAGTCTATCTACATTCATAGGTTCTTAGGGATATTTGGCCACTTCGAAAACAGGATGCTGGATTGGGTGCTTTTTCTACGGGAGGCACACCCGCCAGATCAGCTTCAACCAATCCCTCCCCTTCCGCCATAGCTGTCAACTTTTCCCTTTTCTTGCGAGGAATCCTATTTTAAAAAAGGGGAAAGTTGACAGCTCGCTTGTTACCTAGAGTGTAAATATGTTTTCCTCTTTTTCCAGGCCTCGGCGGAAACGTTTGAAAGGCGAGAGGTAAGCAGTAAAGGGATGGATGTGGGCATTATGTATGTATTTACTTATTTCAAAACATAACAAAATAAAAAATTCCTTCCAGCAGCACCTTAGAGACCAACTAAGTTTGTTCTTGGTATGAGCTTTTGTGTGCATGCACACTTCTTCAGATACCTATGCACACTTCTTCAGATACCTATCTTCAGATACACTATCTGAAGAAGTGTGCATGCACACGAAAGCTCATACCAAGAACAAACTTAGTTGGTCTCTAAGGTGCTACTGGAAGGAATTTTTTATTTTATTTTGTTTTGACTATGGCAGACCAACACGGCTACCTACCTGTAACTTTACTTATTTCATAAGACTAAGACACCACTTGATTGTAAAAAAGAAAAGACAAAGCACTTTACAAAGAGAATAAAAGGGTAAAGGGACCCGACCGTTAGGTCCAGTCACGGACGACTCTGGGGTTGCGACGCTCATCTCGCTTTACTGGCCGAGGGAGCCGGCGTACAGCTTCCGGGTCATGTGGCCAGCATGACTAAGCCGCTTCTGGCGAACCAGAGCAGCGCACGGAAACGCCGTTTACCTTCCCGCCAGAGCGTACCTATTTATCTACTTGCACTTTGACGTGCTTTCGAACTGCTAGGTTGGCAGGAGCTGGGACCGAGCAACGGGAGCTCACCCCGTCGTGGGGATTCGAACCGCCGATCTTCTGATCAGCAAGCCCTAGGCTCTGTGGTTTACACCACAGCGCCACCCGCATCCCTTACAAAGAGGATAGAACAGCAGAATTAACAGTGAAAACTCTTTAAAAACATTCGAAAGAGAGAATAAACAATGAAAACATGCATTAACATCTGCCAGCCTGGTGTCAATACTAAAATATTGACTCCTTACAAATGTGGGACGGGCTCTTATGTGGCAGCTGGAACAGGGCCACTTCCATAGATCAAAGCCGTTGAGGGGGAGGTACATGGGGTAAGGTGATCTCACAGGTGATCTGGTCCCAAATTGTTCAGGGCTTTATATATTAATAGCAGCAGCTTGAATGTGGCCATTGGGAAGCAGAGCAGGTATCTGAGCACAGGTGTTCTGTGTTGCCAAGGCTACCTTCCTGCCCAGGGCCGGATTTAGGCTTCGATGTGGCCCTCAGCTCCTGAAGGTAATGGGGCCCTTTATATGTCCAGCTGCCCTTAGTCAACAACAAATTGTCGCTGTTTTTTTGTGTCGAATATATGCTATATGGTCATTTATGGACCTAACAGGTATCTCAATCCATTTCCACATAACGAAATAGGTATTTTATCAAAGTAATTGATATAGAAATGAGCAAACCTGTGATATTTTAGGGAGCAGGCGGGGCCCATGACTTACATCAGGCTTCCTCAAACTCGGCCCTCCAGATGTTTTTGGCCTACAACTCCCATGATCCCTAGCTAGCAGGACCAGTGGTCAGGGATGATGGGAATTGTAGTCTCAAAACATCTGGAGGGCCGAGTTTGAGGAAGCCTGATGTAAGTCATGGGCCCCGCCTGCTCCCTAAAATATCACAGCCTGACTTGCATCATAGGAGCCTACACAACACAAAACACTGTCGCTGTATGTAGGTTTTATTTTGTTTGTTTTGTATCTTATATTTTGGAAATGTGCATCCAGTGGTTTTTTTTCCTTTGAATTTTTTTTGGGGCCCCCCCAAGAGAGTGGGGCCCTAAAGCGAGAGCTTGTTTAGCTTATACGTAAATCCGGCACTGTTCCTGCCAGCAATTGTGCTGCAGCATTCTGCAGTTTCCGGAACAGTTGCAAGGGAAAACCCTGCGCACAGTGCACTGCAGTAATCCATTCGTGATGAATCAGACGCATGAATCTCTGGGGGGGGGTGTGTGGAAGGAAGCTCCCTTTATTGCTCCATAGAGACAGCTCGGTGCTCCCCATTTACAAGGGACAACCCTAGCTTCCCCATCTCTGTAGGTGCCTCCTTATAAACAGCTGGGTCGCTAGATTTACCTGCCTCTTCCTTCTCCAGGAACCACCGGATTGGGGCCAAGAGGAGACCCCGGGAGCCAAGCCTGACGCCTTTCACACCACTGTAGGTACACGAGAGCACGGTGTTTGCGTGGCAGTTGGCAACAGTAGGAAAGAGGCCTTAGCTCAGGGGTCAGCAAACTTTTTTTAGCAGGGGGCCAGTCCACCGTCCCTCGGACCATGTGGGGGGGCCGGACTATATTTTGAAGAAAAAATAAAAATGAACGAATTCCTATGCCCCACAAATAACCCAGAGATGCATTTTAAATAAAAGGACACATTCTACTCATGTAAAAACACGCTGGGAAAGACTGAGACGTGACGGCTGCCAGTCAGAGTAGACAACATGGTTAGATGGACCAACGCTCTGACCCAGGTGGTTTCATAACATTATTCGTTACTTGTAAAGCTTATCAGGTGTCTCAGGAGATTGACAGGTCAGGCAAGCCTTGCCTGCAGGCTCTCGATCTAAAAGACGCAAGAGGAAAGAGGGATGGGGAGGGCAGAGGAAAAGTAGCGAGCTCAGTTGCCAATGCTTGAAGTTACATACTCAGGAGCAGTGCAATCTGATCTGGAGGGGCAATGTGCTTTTACGTGCATATTTGACACCCAACCAGCACCCCTTAGTTCTCTAGCTGGTGGGTGGGGCCAGAGCATAACCCCCCTCTGGCTTAAGGATGGATGGAGGGAGGGCAATGTTACGATAGGGCTAGCAATGTCCTGAGCTGCCTGTAGGTGCCGCAGTTGCTTTAGCCCTAGCGTAAGGGGCACTGTAAGGTACGTTCCTGTTTAAATCAGCCCTTTATTAATCATGAGGACTAGAATCTTGCTTTGTTCTGAAGCGGAGGGACCTAGCTCAGCGACAGAGCACCTGCTTTGCATGCAGAAGGTCCCAGGTTCTTTCCCCGGCATCTCCAGGGTGGGGAGCAGAAAGGACCCCCGGCTGAAATCCTGCGTCTGTTCTCTAGCCAGGCTCTGCCCAACTCTCCTCTCCAGCAGTGCAGAATTCTCAAAAGTTCAGCAGGTCTGGTGGGGATTTTCACCTTCAGACCTCTCCAGCGTCGTCCCCCAAACCTGTTGCATGTAGTTTTATTTCAGCAGCTGCAAACTCCCCGGCGCGGGGAGGCCGGAGTCCCAGCACAGAGACCAAGAAGAAGCCGAGAGTTCGCCCCTGTCCGAGAGAGACGTTCCCCTCTGAAGTCCGGACGCAGGCAGGGCTGCCTCTCTCTCCCAGCTGCCCATGCAAGGACGGCAGACAGAGAATCCCCTGCAAGGCCCAGTCTGTGGGCTGCCCTCCGTGGGGGCTGGGGGGGCAGGGGATGCCCTTTTCTTGACACTGATGGGATCAGGGATCCCTCCATCTGCAGAGGGGTGGGAGAGACGTCCACTCCACTGACTATCCATTAAGGAGTCCTGCTCCCTGATCTGGTCCCCGCCAGCTGTTTTGAACTCAGAACTCCAAAACACCCGGAGAGCACCAGGTTGGGGTGGCTGGACCGTGGCACACCTATGCGTTTCCTCCTCCTCCTCCTCCTCCTGACCCAACAAGGCATGTTCTGTTTCTGCACTTAAAAGGGGGCCTTTTGCGAAGCATTCCTGCCCCCCCACCCCATCATTGCCTCCCTCCCTCCCTCTTTTATTTATGACGATGCATCATTCTTAGGTCTGAAGCACACGTCTGGTCCAGGCATGCATCTTGCATGTGGCTGTATGTGTGGAAGTGAGTGCTTGTGTGTCCACCCAAAGGGCGTCGCATTGCCTCCCGTGCGCTCCTAGCCGCAACTTTTTGCAAATGTTGTGTTTTTTTAAAATAGTGTTTCCTATGCCCCGCCATCAGGGGCAACCCAGTGCTTATTTTTGAGAACAGGAGATGTTGTTTTGGCTGACCCAAATCGAGGCACTTCAAACCCCAGATAAGTGGGAGTCAGCTTTGGCTACTCAGTGGTGGTGAGGTCAAGGCACTCTGCACATGTGCAAGGGCACTCTTTCCACTATTATTATACCATATATTTCAGTTTATGTCTTCATTAGCCTCTCATCCTGCAAGTCAGCCTTCCAAGTGCATTGCAGTTACTTGAACAGCGCTGAAGGACGTTGAAGCCCACCTCATTGATATTTCTTTTTAGCTGCTGGCTTATGAAGCCACTCACGCCTCCTTCATTTCCTCGACGAAACGTCGCAGGGCCTTTCCTTCCGCACTGCCGAGAAGCCTGCCTTTTTTTGAAGTGCCTTGGAATTAATTGCACAGCGCTGAACTGCATTGAAGTCTGCTGCGTGTTTCTTTTAAGCACCAGCAGATGGAGCTGTTGCTTTCCTGAACTCTGCTGTCAGGGATGCTCTGGTGACGAAAATAGCACTCTTTTAAACCAGCCCCCCCCCCCGAGTGTAGGAATCCTGTGCCGGGAGATCTTGTAGAAGGAAAGTCGACGGTAAACCTAGGTGCGGCGCTGGTACCCTTTTGGTTATTATGGCCACAAACCACTTTAAAAGACACACCCACCTGCATGGACGAAAGAGAGGATTATATATTTGCATGCATGCTCTTTGGACGGCTAAGAACAGATCTACCACCTGCAAGTTGTGTGTTGTGGTTTGATTCCATTTGATACGTGGGATTGCAAAGGGTAAGACTTACCCGTGACTATCAGTGGCTAAGAGCCACAACAGCTACCGTATTTTTCGCTCCATAGGGCACACCGGACCATAGGGCGCACCTCGTTTTTAGAGGAGGAAACAAGAAAAAAAATATTTTTTCTGGTTTTCCTCCTCTAAAAGCTGTTTTTTTGAGGATCAGCTAAAGTTTTGCAGCTTTTTTTTTTTTTTGAGGATCAGCTAAAAGTTTTGCAGCTTTTTTTGCAAAGGGAAAAGCCCTGGTTTTTTTGAGGATCAGCTAAAAGTTTTGCAGCTTTTTTGCAAAGGGAAAAGCCCTGGTTTTTTGAGGATCAGCTAAAAGTTTTGCAGCTTTTTTGCAAAGGGGGAAAAGCAAAGCTCCTTTTGCAAAGGGGGAAAAGCAAAGAGGAAAAGCCCCGTTTTTATGGGGTTCAACTCACATTTCTGCAGCTTCTAAAGGAAAGGGAGCCTTTTCTACAGTTTCCAGACAGATAATCTAATCAGCCAGTCACATGTCGCTGGGGAAACAAACAACCTCCCTCTGCAGCACATTCAACAATGGAGGGCGGGGCTGAAAGGGAGCCGGGACTCTTATCTCTCTCCCGATCTCTTGCTGATCAGCTGCTGAGCGGGGTCCTTTCAACACCCCCTTTTCTCTTTGTAAAATAAAAAGCATGATCCTCTTTTGGCCCCTGGGCAATTCAGCTCCAGGGACCACCATTCGCTCCATAAGACGCACAGATATTTCCCCTTACTTCTTAGGAGGAAAAAAGTGCGTCTTATGGAGCGAAAAATACGGTATGCTCCACCTCTACAGACAGAGGCATTAATTCTGAATAGCAGGAGGGGAGAGCTTTCTTGTGCTCGTATCCTGCTTGTCAGCTTCCCATTGGAGCACCTTGTCGGCCACTGGGAGAACAGGATTCTGGACTAGATTGGCCGTTGGCCTGGTCCAGCACGCTCTTCTTATGGAGCCTCCTGGTGCAGAGGCAGTCTACCTGGGTTCCTAGAGGCATTTGGCCACTGGGAGAACAGGATGCCGGACTAGACTTGCCGTTGGCCTTAATAGAAGAATGGCAAAATGAAGATGTTGGACTATATGGAACTGGCCGAAATGACTGGACGGGTCCGAGAACAGAAGGAGGAGACGGTGGAGGAAGATTGGAGTAAATTTAAAGTTTACTTTAAAAAATATTGTAACATTTGAAAATCGGAAAGATTTTGGAAGTAAATTGAGGCTATGGTTTGAAATGAAAATAGTGAAATTAGGGAAATAAAGATAGATGATGTTAAAAAGAAGGTTAATTTCGAGGGTTTTTAAAGCTTAATAATGAAGTTGGAAAACTGCTAAAGATGTAATATAATGAAATTCAACAAAGAGGGATTTGAGGAAGCCATGTAAACATGTGAGGAAGGTTAGGAAAGTTAAATTTTTATTTGTGTCATAAATTGTGATGAGGTATATAAACTCTGTTAATGGAAGTATGTTGTAATCCTTTTTTTTTATTTGTCGAAATTGAATAAATTAAAAAAAAATAAAAATTCTTCTTATGGAGCCTCCTGGTCCAGAGGCAGTCTACCTGGGTTCCTGGAGGCATTTGGCCGCTGAGAGAAGAGGATGCTGGCCTGATTTTATGGCCTTACGACTGCAGAGCTTAAACAAACTGTCAAAACAAAATTAAAAATTAAAAAAAAATTCCTTCCAGCAGCACCTTAGAGACCAACTAAGTTTGTTCTTGGTATTTGAAAGGGTTTGTGCGTGCGCGCTGTGTCTTTCAAGAACGAGACTGGGGTACTCACTTCCTTTCTGCCTCTATGTAAATCCTGGAGATCAAAACATTTGCAAAAATAATATCCGTGTCTACAAGATTGATTTTGTGGTTTCGGACGTGTGGTTTTGATGTTCCGATCGAGTGAGCCGGTTGTGAAGGTGAGTTTTATCTGTTTCCTTTTCTCGACAGTTAAAATCTACAAGAGTCTGGCTGCGATTCATTCCACCTCGCCCCAGTTATGGCCAAATAAATTCTCTCCCTGCCGGTGTTCGCTTTATAAAAATGCACACAGATATTCTTAATTGTAAAGTGAAAAAGTTCCCAGGCAAGCACTTTTTGAAGGGTGGGGTGGGGGGCATTTCCTGATTAAGAGGCAGTTTGGTGTAGTGGTTGGAGCGGGGGGTGGTGGTCAGCAACCTTTTTTCAGCCGTGGGCCGGTCCACCATCCCTTAGACCATGTAGTGGGCCGGACTATGTTTTTTTTGGGGTGGGAATGAACAAATTTCTCTGCCCCACAAATAACCCAGAGATGCATTTTAAATAAAAGCACACATTCTACTCATGTGAAAACATGCTGATTCCCGGACCATCCGTGGGCCGGATTGCGAAGGCGATTGGGCCGGATCCAGCCCACGGGCCTTAGGTTGCCTACCCCTGGGTTAGAGTGTCAGACTAGGACCTGGGAGACCAGGTTCCTACGACTGCAGAGCTTAAACAAATTGATAGGGTTTGTGTTTGTGCGTTGTGACTTTCAGTTTTTATTGGGAAGGTGGTTCTATGTAAATTCTGGCAATCAAACCACTATTAAAAATTTTATCGGTGTCTGAGAGAAAGATCTGTGACACAGCGGTTGCTTTTGTGGTTTCAGACATGCGGCTTTAAATGTTCTGATTGAGTGAGATGGTTGTAAAGGTGAGTTTTATCTGTTTCCTCGTTGGGGCTGTTAAGTTTACAAGAGTCCGGTGGTGATTCATTCGCCTCTCCCCAATTATGGCCAAATAAATTCTCGTCCTGCGGGTGTTTGCTTTACAAAAATGCACATGAGTATTCTTATTTGTAAACAGATATTCCCCCCCCTTTTTCCGGCAAGTGTTTAAATTTAAATTGTGGGTGTCATTGGATTTCGGGTTTTTAAAATAATATTTTTTATTAAAAAAAGCATTGGTGCCGCAGCTAAATCCTTTTAAAAGGCTCGATTTCAATGGGACAGAAGCACATGGAACCGTTTTCAACTGAAAAGGCAATTTGCTTTCCTTTGACTCCGTCCAATAGAAAGGTCACCAGACATTTTTCTGTAGACAGCTTAAAGATTTCTTTTTTCTTTCTTTTTTTTAAAAGCGCCATTAAAAATACCAAAACAAAAAGGAGAATTCAGCTTTCAAAAAAGTTCCCAGGCACTTTTTGTGGGTGCGGAGGAGGGAAATTTCCTGATTAAGAGCCAGTGTGGTGCAGTGGTTAGAGTGTTGCACTAGGACCTCGGGGACCCGGGTTCAAATCCCCACTCGGCCATGAAGCTCACTGAAGCTCACTTGGAGTCAGTCACTCCTTCTCACCTAAATCTACCTCACAGGGCTGTTGTGTGGATGAAATAATAGAACTGTAGAGTTGGAAGGGAACCCAAAGGTCATCCAGTCCAACCCCCTGCAATGCAGGATTTACAGTACTGGTAGGCAGCTATTGATGTGGTAGGAGCCATCACTATCAGCTCCACGCTGGGCGAAGAAGTCCTTCCTGCTGTCTGTCCTGAATCTTCCAGTGTTCACCTCCGGGGTCTAGTGTCCATTTACTCTACACTCTTGAGATCTAGCCCCTTGAGGTGTGCAAAGTATGTCGGCAGCCACAGAAGCAGGAGCTGTGTCTTACAGGCCAGAGTTTATTCTAGGTATGCATTCCCCCCCCCTTGCACAAGTAGGGGCATTCCCCCCCCCTGCCCTTGCACTAGCAGCGGCAGCTAATGCTGCAAAAGACAGAATCAGAATTCAAAACGACCGTAACAGATTGGAGAGCTGGGCGCAAGCTAACAAAATGAATTTCGATAGGGACAAATGTCAGGTTCTGCACTTAGTCAGGAATAACCAGATGCACAAATACAGGATGGGGGACATCTGGCTTACTAGCAGTACATGTGGAAAGGATCTAGGGGTCTTGGTGGACCACAAGCTGAACATGAGTCAACCGTGTGATGCAGCAGCAAAAAGAGAAAATTCTATTCTAGGCTGCATCCACAGAAGTCTAGTTTTCAGATCAAGGGAAGTCATAGTCCCTCTCTATTCTGCCTTGGCCGCCAGACCACACCTGGGATACTGTGTCCAGTTCTGGGCAGCACAATTTAAGAAGGATGTTGACAAGCTGGAATGTGTGCAGAGGAGGGCGACCAAGATGATCAAGGGAACCAATCCTTATGAGGAGCGGTTGAAGGAGCTGGGTATGTTTAGCCTGGAAAAGAGGAGATACGATAGCAATCTTCAAATATCTCAAGGGCTGTCATATGGAAGATGGAACAAGCTTGTCTTCTCCTGCTCTGGAGGGTAGGAGTTGAATCAGTGGCTTCAAGTTACAGGAAAGGAAATTCCAACTAAACATTAGGAAGAACTTTCTGATGGTAAGAGTCATTCAGCGGCGGCACTAACACCCTTGGCAGTCTTTAAGCGGAGGTTGGGTGGCCATCTGCCAGCAGGGATTCTTCAGCAGTGATTTCTGCATTGCAGGGGGTTGGACTAGATGACCACGGGGTGCCCTTTCCAAGTCTATGATTCCAAGTCAGCCACCCTCTTATTAAGGAGGGAGTTTTTCCAAGGTGGAGAGGAAGCCCTCAAGGGAATCTGGTGATGGACTTCTTAATCTTCAGCAGTGGGGAGAAATGCCAAGCTGGCAAGGCCAGGGACCGCTCCTGGCTTTGCTGCTACTTTTCTGCTTTCGGGGAGAGGCGCTGCTGACTCCTGAGGGCGACTCCCGGCTCTCTGAGCGGCAGGCAGGCCACCCTTGGCTAGCAGGAGCCCGAGAGAAAGGCTGGCGGCTAGCATTCCTAAGCCATGTGTCACCCGGCGGGCGCGGGGGCTGCTGGGAGTTGTAGTCTTCTCCCACCTCCAGCTGGAGAAGCCCCAGGTGGGCTGCAGTCAAGAGCCCCGGGACCTTTTCTCTTTCCCGATCCTCTCCTCGGTTGTTTTAGCTGGCCGTAGGACTCCCCCACCCCGCCTGCCCTCCATGTGCCAGCTAATGAGAGACAGCGATGTAGCCTCTGAGCATGGGCAAAGTACTTTTGCCCCCCTCCCTCCCTCAAGGGAATCCAGGGCGAATCAGAATGATAAAAAACGGCAGGGAATGCAATTTAAAGCACGAAGGCGCAAAGTTTCCCAAGGGGGGGCGCGCGTTGTACCCCCGTATCCACATCTTAAAATAAGCGCCCTCCAACCGCCCGACAGTCCAGCAGCCGGAGTGACTTCAGAGTTCAGACCCACCCCCCAAGAAGAAAAAGAGAGGGGAAGGGTTTGTGGGAACAGCCTGGGCACTCGGCCCATGCTCAGAGGCCTCCCTGCAGCGTTGGTCCCCCCCCCCCAGGGCGCCGGGTTTCCAATCGGATCCCACCCCGCCCCGTCGCGGGACCCTGCGTGTGTGTGAACGGCCCTAATCCGGCTCAGGACTACCAATCCCAGAATTCAACAGGAGCCGCTCCGGAGCTGTCCTACCTGTTGGACGGCCAAGGGAAGCCGCGGTGGGCGGAGGCAGCGGGCAGGGAGCCCGACCTGTTCCCGGGAAGAGGCGTGGGGCTCTCGGCGGATCAGTCCCAGGAAGAGCCCCGACGGCGGCGGCTGCCGGAGCTCCCCGGGAGAAGCACGAGCAGCGCCTGAAGCCCCAGGTCGGTCCGCGGAGGGCGAGGGGGGTGGGGGGGGGCGTCTTGGGAAAACTTGGGAAAACTTTTCCCTCTAAGCGCCCAGGCGGCGTCGAAAAGCCTCCGTCCTGGAGGTGGGGGGCGGCCAAGGTTTGGGGGGCGGGGGACCTTCACTTTCCCCCGAAAAAACTTTCCCAAACTTTGCCTTCTCCGGACTGGACGGAGGGGTGAGGGTCGGGGCTCCTTCTCCCCGCTCCCCAAAGCCGTCCAACCCGCCTCCTACCTCTACGGCTGCTCCGCGTTTCTGATGCCGCGGGGTGGGGTGGGGGGTCTTACCTCGATGCCCCCATTTTAGAGGGGAGGGGCTGCCTGCTTTCCCGTCTCCCTTCTCTCTCTCTCTCTCTTTCTCTCTTTCTCTCTCCCTCTCTCTTTCTCTGGGAATCGGATCCGCCTGTCTCCAGGGCTTTCTCTCTCCCTCTCTCTTTCTCTGGGAATCGGATCCGCCTGTCTCCAGGGCACCGCGCCGGCTGGAGGTGGGGGGGTCGGCCGGCAGGCGGATCCGATTCACGCCCGGGCTTGCTCTCGCCCTTCGCTGCAGACATTTTGGGTGCGATTATTCACCGCGGCAGAGCCAGGAGAGGGAGGGAGGCAGCCTCAACCCCCCCCCCCTTCCAAGAAAGTCTGGAGGGGAGCGGGGAGGGAGGGGCCGCCCTGGAATTTGGCTTGGAAGAGAGAACGCGCCCCCCCCCCCAGCGCGCAAAAAAAGAAATTTATTTACTGTATTATGTTTGTTTTGCAAAAAGATGTTTGCCAAAAGAGAGCCCAGCCTCCCGGGTTTCTTGCCCCTTCTGAGTTTGCAAATTTCATTCTTCCCTATCTTTGGCAGCTGGTATATTAGGGTGGGGGGGTGGGGGAAGGAGGTCAGCGGTGGAGAGGCTGCTTGGCATGCAGAACGGTGTCCCGGGTTCAGTCCCAGACGGTGGTATCCCTAGGTGGGGCTGGGCGATGCTCCCTGCTTGAAATCCCGGAGAGCTGCTGCCGGTCAGTGTAGGCAATACTGAGTTAGATGGGCCAAGCCCCAGACTCTGCATATGGCAACTTTCTGTGTACATGCGCTGCCCCCAAAGCCTCAGTCCGCACCCTCCCCACCCTCTGGCCTGACTTTTTACATACAGTACAGAGGCGCGTGTTTGCCTCTGCCTGCCATGGGGCCCTGACTTCACCCACTAAAAGGGTCTGCCAGCCTCCTGCCCTGTCACTTGCACTGGGCATCCGGCGGCCACCGCTCTCCCGATGGGGTTTTCGCGAGGGTCCCTGCCCTGCGAGCGGCACAACTCTGTGCGTATGCTAGTGCCATAGGGGCACAAAACAGGCCCCAAAGCTCCCTTGAATATTGTGCCGTGGTCACAGAAGCTTCGGCGAGTGATCCATCGTGGAATAAGCAGGGTAGGATCCGGCCCGACCCGCTGTGATGCAGGAATCCCAACGCACCCCGGCAGCTAAAAATATGCCGCGTTTTCTTTGCTGCGTGAGAAGGTACGGTTGCGGTTTCACCGGAGGCTTGATGTGGGCAGCTGACCAGGCAGAGGGTGTGGCGGGCGGCACGTTCCCTTGGGCCTGCGCCCAGCTGCCTCCGGTTGCCCCGCGCCACGTGAGGAAAGCTTCCAGTGGCTAAGGCATTGTGCGGTAATTGGGATAATCCTTACGTGTAAAGGATGGGCATGCCCGAATCTGCCTTAGGTTATCGTGATCTAAGTTAATTTACCCAACATGCAGGGTCCCTGCCCCTCTCAGGGGGGGCGGGTTGTCCACCTGTAAGCAGCACAAGGGGTTCCTCAGAGGAAATGGGAGGCAGGGTGGAACAGAGTGGAGGAAATAGGCATTGATTTCTGCTATGTGTGAGGATGGAGCAACCAAAACAATCAGGCAGACGGGGAGACTCCCTCTAGGAGGGAAAAGGCAAGAGATACGACAGAAGTTTATTATAAAATAACGCTTGGCCTTGGGAAAGTGGGCAGAGAGGATTTCCCCAGCGTTCATCCAATGAAGCGGAACGTTGGAAGATTCAGGACGGAAGAAAAATAATGACTTTGTCGCGCAGTTAAACTGTGGAACTCTCTGCCACAGGAAGCAGCAATGGCCGTCAACCTAGATGGTTTTGAAAGAGGACTAGACAGATTTATGGAGAGGAAGAGAGGGAATCCTGTGCTCAGGTGCTGCTTAAGGGTTTCCTTTGGGGCATCTGGTTGGCCACTGGGGGAAACAGGATGCTGGACTCGATGGGCCTCTGTCCTGATCCTGCGGGCTGTTCTGTTGTTCTTATGATAGCCTTCGCTGACCCAGGTCGGTGAAGGCTGAGCTCAAGGGAGCTGAGGCTTTTAGACAGATAAGCTAATGCATTCCTGGCCCTGCAGAGTTCCAAAAAAGGAATCTCCTTCCCTCCTGTCGCTGTTGAAACCGGTTCCTCCTCTGCCGATAACCTCAATGCCACCCTTCGCTTCTCCTGATCACGTGGCCTCACGCTCAGACCGTAACGCCAGGATCTGCGGGATAGCTCAGTCGGTAGAGCACGAGACTCTTTAATTTCAGGGTTGTGGGTTCGAGCCCCACGTTGGGCCAAAAAGATTCCTGCGTTGCAGGGGGTTGGACTAGATGACCCTTGTGGTCCCTTCCTACTCTTCGATTCCGGGGTTTCTTTGATGCATGGCTAGCTAAGAATAGGACCCAATTCCCGAGAAGGTATCTTCCCACCTCGCCTCAAGATCTGCCAAGAAAGCCTTGTGTTATTCCATCACAAAGTAAGGCATGAATGTCCGTCCCTCCTGAAAAGGGCCTTCATGGTGGTGGCTCCGTGGTTGCTGGAAAAGCTACGCAGCACAGAATCGGCTTGGTTTTTGGCCCCGGTGAAAACTTGCCTCTTCCTCCAGGCTTTTAATGATTCAGAGCCCTGAGGTTTTAGGCTACTAATTGGTCGGGGTGAGAAGGAGCAGTTAATATTGTTTTGACAGTTTTAATGCTTCGGGTCTGAGGTCTAGGGACGAAGGGCAGTATGCAAATTATATTAATCATCATCATCATCACCAGGGCTTTTTTCAGCCGGTGCTCACTAGAACTTGGCTCCGGTGGGCGTAAGAGAACAAGGAAGGAGTTCATGGTGAACACCTCTTTTAAAAAAAAGAAAAATAGCACTAATAATGTTGATGAAGATAGATCAGGCCTGGGTTATGGGCAAATCTGGCCCACAGAGTTCTTCCCAGGCCACTGACCCTAATTTTCACCCTCCTTGAGTATTCTTCCCTGCTTGGGAAGTGTCCTTCAACACCGCATCTGTCTCCTGCTCGCTTGGCTGGAAGACAGAGAGAGCCTGTGTGTTAAGTGTTTTGTCGAAACCGGTCTGTGATGCCAAAGTGAAATTCAGTGCCTCACCCTCTGGCCCTGCCCGGTGTTGGCATGCGGCCCCCAGGACATTGCCCAGGAGGGAATGTGGCCCTCAGGCTGGAAGAGGTTCCCAATCCCTGTTTTAGATTTCGTATTTTGTGTGTGATGAGAAGGCAGGCGAGAAGCGAATAGGTAGGAATAACTCCTACAGATCCACGAGGAAGTGCACTTCAGATTGCCGTCTGTGCATCCTTAGACATTAAATGAATAACAGTTATTATTTTGGTATTTATTAAATCTGTATGCCGCCCTTTGTCCGGAGATCACAGGGCGGTCTGAGGCACAATAATACAAAATGAGAACACAAATTACACATGAAAACAAACCAATAATATCCCTCTCCCCCGCAAACTCATTTTAAAAGCCATAGAATGTTAATCAGACTGGTTGAAGAGGAATGTTTTTGCCCGGCTCCTAATGTTGTGTAATGAAGGTGCCAGGCCAGCCTTCCTGGGGAAAGTATTTCACAGATGGGGAGCCACTGCAGAGAAGGCCCCGTTCTCGTGTTTCCACCCTCTTGTGGAGGAGACACACGAAGGAGGGTCTCAGAAGATGATCTCAGGGTCCAGAGAGGTGATCTCTGATACCCAGAGAGAACTTGCTGCAGGACAGACCCAAAAAAGAAAATAACGGAACATCACTAGTAAAAACATACATTTCCCAAGTTAAAACAGTACAATGCATCATCAGAGATCTACAACCTCTCCTAGACAATGACAGTTCTCTTTCTCAAGCTCTGGGAGGAAGACCCTTCATCGCCTACAGACAGCCACCCAATCTCAAACAGCTCCTCACCCACAATAATACAACAACAGGACTCAACATGGACACTGGTACCAGAGCCTGCAATAAACCCAGATGCCAACTTTGCTGCCACATAAACCCGGACAACACCATTACTGGCCCCAACAACATCAAACATACCATCTCAGGACTATTTAATTGCTCATCTTCTAACATTGTGTATGCCATCAAATGCCAACAGTGCCCTTCAGCTCTCTATATTGGACAAACAGGCCAAACCCTACGCCAAAGGATAAATGGACATAAATCTGATCAGGAATCAGAGAAACCAGTAGGAGAACACTTCAGTCTCCCAGGACATTCTATACAAGATCTCAAAGTAGCTGTCTTAATACAAAGGAATTTCAGAAATAGACTGGAAAGAGAAGTTGCTGAATTGCAACTAATTACCAAACTTAAAACCATGGAGAGACCTGGTCTGAACAAAGACATTGGATTCTTATCTCATTATACATGACAAAGCTATCTTTAGCCATCTCACCCATTCCCACCACCCTTCTGAGTAATACCCCTCCCCACTCCCTCACTATATTTAAGGGTCTGGTGACTTCCATTTCAGTGTATCTGAAGAAGTGTGCATGCACACGAAAGCTCATACCAAGAACAAACTTAGTTGGTCTCTAAGGTGCTACTGGAAGGAATTTTTTATTTTATTTTGTTTAGACTCTGGCAGACCAACACGGCTACCTACCTGTATCAGGGGTGATATGATAGCCATGTTCAAATGTATAAAAGGATGTCAAATAGAGAAAGGAGAAAGGTTGTTTTCTGCTGCTCCAGAGAAGCGGACATGGGGCAATGGATTCAAACTACAAGAAAGAAGATTCCACCTAAACATTAGGAAGAACTTCCTGACAGTAAGAGCTGTTGGACAGTGGAATTTGCTGCCAAGGAGTGTGGTGGAGTCTCCTTCTTTGGAGGTCTTGAAGCGGAGGCTTGACAGCCATCTGTCAGGAATGCTTTGATGGTGTTTCCTGCTTGGCAGGGGGTTGGACTGGATGGCCTTTGGGGTCTCTTCCAACTCTAGGATTATAGGATTCAAGCTTCATTTTGATGGCTCTCATCCAGTCCACTACCAAAGCAAGACACTGGTCCAGCACTTCCACTGCCTCACCTGCAGATGTAAAGGAGAAATAGAGGTGAGTGTCATCAGCATATTTCTGACAACATTCCCCAAACCTCCAGATAACCCCACCCAGCAGCTTCATTTAAACAGCCTGGGGGATGAAATTGAACCCTGAGGAACCCCACATTGAAGACTCCATGGGTCTGAAGAGCACTCCTCGTGCATCGCTCTCTGGGAATGACCATCCCAGTAGGACCGGAAACACCTCAAAGGAGTGCCACCCACCCCTAACTTGGACAGCCACTCCAGAAGGATACCATGTTCGGTGGTATCAAAAGCTACTGAGAAATTGAAGAGAATTAACAGGGACACATTTCCTCTGCCTCTCTTCCGGCAGAGGGCAACCAAGGCAGTTTCTGTGCCAAAACCGGGCCTAAACCCTGACTGAAATGGACCTAGAAAATCGGTTTCCTCCGAGCGTTCCTGGATCTGGTCCACAAGCACCTGCTTAAGAACCTTGCCCAAGAAGGGGAGATTAGCTATTGGCCAGTAGGCTTAGTCATGCCGGCCACATGACCCGGAAGCTGTCTGCGGAAAAATGCCAGCTCCCTCGGCGCCGCAACCCCAGAGTCCATTCTATCCTCAAAATGCTTTGCAGAAAAAAAATCACAGAAACCTGAAGGAGCGTCTCCGCTCTCATCGTTGTGCCCGGACACTGAAGTCCAGTGCCTAGGGCCTTCTGGCGGCTCTCTCACTGCGAGAAGCCAAGTTACAGGGGACCAGGCAGAGGGCCTTCTCGGTGGTGGCACCCGCCCTGTGGAATGCCCTCCCATCAGATGTCAAAGAGAAAAACAACTACCAGACTTTTAGAAGACATCTGAAGGCAGCCCTGTTTAGGGAAGCTTTTAATGTTTAATAGACTATTGCATTTTAATATTCTGTTGGAAGCCGCCCTGAGTGGCTGGGGAAATCCAGCCAGATGGGTGGGGTATAAAAAATAAATTATTATTATTATCACCATGGCAAGTTGCCACCGGTTCTGCCACCTCCTTCGGATGGAAAGCAGCTGAGAGTTTAGATGCCATCGCTGGATGGCACTGCCTCCGGTCCCCTCATGGTTTTTCTCAGCCAGAAACAAGCTTGGCAGCTGGCCGTTCCTAGAAGGTGAGGGTTCTTGGGCAGACTTTGGGGCTGTGGCCACCGTGGGCGTCTGGGTGGCCCCCGTGAGAAGAGGATGCTGAACCGGGTGGGCTTTTGGTCTGATCCAGCAGCCAAGCTCCTCTTATCTCCTTATGCTTGAATGGAGCCTGCAGCTCACCTCTTGCAAAGTGCACCTTGTTTTTGGCACCCTGCTCATGTCTGGCTTTTCTGGAAGCCATGGAGACACACACAAGTATATATCAGACACAGGCACAGGATCAATTTATTTCTTCCATTTGGAGAGCCAGTGTGGTGTAGTGGTTAAGAGCGGTAGACTCATAATCTGGTGGACCGGGTTCGCTTCCCCGCTCCTCCACATGCAGCTGACCTTGGGCTAGTCACACTTCTCTGAAGTCTCTCAGCCCCACTCACCCTCACAGAGGTGTTTGTTGTGGGGGAGGAAGGGAAAGGAGAATGTTAGCCGCTTTGAGACTCCTTCGGGTAGTGATAAAGCGGGATATCAAATCCAAACTCTTCTTCCTCTTCATTTTATCAAATTGGTTTGGTGTTTGTTTGTTTTTTTGCCAAGTGAAATGCCAAAGACTTGCCCTCTCTTCCGTGGCAAACCCATGTGGGTTTGGCAACACAGATTAATATGCTAACTTGCCTGGCTCTCTGGAACTGGGTGTGGGCTGAGAAAAATAGGAACAGGTTTTTCCCTCCGGATGGGGCCAGGAAGAGCAGCTGTGGGGCGGAAGAGTCTTGCGTAGCGGAGGTTTGTTTCGCTCAGACGCCTTCCGAAAGGAGTTTCGGCGCACGCCATGTGCCAGGGAACCCCGGGCAAAACCCTTTTGCCCATACGCAGTGGCTAATTTCGCACTCGTGCCTCTTGCAGAGGAGTGGCTATGGAGCTGTTGCGTGCCATCCTTCTGCTGGCCTCCAGGAAAGCACTTTGGGTCTTGCAAATGTGTTTGGGGTGTGTTAAATCTATGGACAAAATGTCTACCCTGCTCTGATTTTGGGTCTCCCAGTGGCTCCCCCTTCTTGTTGCCCAGCAGATCCAGGCATACTTAACTTCAGCAATACTGCAGCATTCATTGATTTCCCGTGGAATCGTAGAATTGTAGAGTGGGAAGGGACGCAAACGGCCATCTGGTCCAACCCCTGCTTTATTTAGCAGAATTTGCATCCTGCTTAATTTGTAAAGCAAACCACTTAATTGGTTCTCCCTGTGATCACTCTGTGGACTTCGTTTTGGAAAAAGGAGTCACATTGTTCAAACCCTGCCTGGAAGCCGCACTCAGCAATCAGGACGACCTTCTCCCAGATTCTGAATATTTGGAAACTTTGCAGCAAAGAAGGGAAAGGTACTCTGCACGTCCCCAGAAGCTCATTTACCTGCATCCTGGGCAATTAGCACACGCCTTGCAGCCCTGCGCCTGCCACGAGAGGAGACAAGCCTCAAAGCTGCCGCTTTAATGACATGTAACAAAGACGACCAGTGTGCAGCCCTGAGCTTTGCTCGCCCTATTTCTGCAGGCTGTGGCTGCATCCCAGTTAGACTGCTACAATGCGCTGTGCCTGGGGCTGCTTTCGAAGATGGTTCAGTAACCTCGGTTGATGCAGAACGCGGCCATTCAGATGCCTATTTCGGGCCCAATCTCATTACACCAATATTCGTTTCTGTTGGTTTTTTATTTGTTTCCAACTCATGATGACACACACACACGCGCACACACACACACACACACCCTTTTAAAGCTCTGAATTCCCGCTACGGGCAATACTGTTCCCTAGGGAGTGATGTTAGTGGCATTTCCTGGTGCAAAGAGGCAGCAGAGATGTGAATGACTATCAGACTTTGACAAGTTGTGTCAAGTTCTCCAGCTCAGTTGAATTCATAAAACTGCATACAGCGGTACCCCCGGGTTACGTAAGCAATCCGTTCCGGGTCGCGGTACTTAACGTGGACGGGCATATCACGAACGCACAAAAAAACTCCCCCCAAACCCGGAAGAAGCGCGATTCGAGCGCTTCTGCGCATGCGCGAAATGCGAAGAATGCTTCTGCGCATCTGGGGGTCGCGCGCGCGCGCTCAGGAAACACTTCCGGGTTGCGGGCGTTCGCAATTCGAACGTCCGCAACACGGGGGGGGGATACGTAACCCGGGGTTCCGCTGTAGTTTTAATGGGATGTTGAATAAATGTGCAATTAATTGTTGCTATTTTGAATCATTCTGTGCTGCTAACTCCCTTAGTGGGTCAAGCCAACTGTGGCTCACGGTTCCAGAAGAGGGTTGTTGTTGTTGTTGTTGTTGTTATATTTGACCAAACTGCGGGAGGCAGTGGCAGACA
Source organism: Lacerta viridis (assembly GCA_900245905.1). Taxonomy (NCBI): domain Eukaryota; kingdom Metazoa; phylum Chordata; class Lepidosauria; order Squamata; family Lacertidae; genus Lacerta; species Lacerta viridis. Next base: position 406,334 of record OFHU01001369.1, on the reverse strand, counting down.
GGAGTGCCTGGCGTGCTCTGGTCCATGGGGACATGAAGAGTCGGACACGGCTAAACGACTAAACAACAGCAACATTTTTGAATTTATATGCTGCCCTATACCTGGGAGTCTCAGGGTGGTTCATAGAATGAAATCAAGATATAAAACCATAAAATACCTAATAAATATAAAAACAACAACCCAATAGCCCCCCCATACACACAAAAACACATTTTAAAAGGATGTAAATCGGATCAACCTGGTTAAAAAAGAACGTTTTTGCCTGGCGCCTAAAGTTGTATAATGAAGGCGCCAGGTGAACTTCCCTGGGGAGAGCATTCCACAGATGGGGAGCCACTGCAGAGAAGGCCCCGTTCTCATGTTGCCACCCTCCGGACCTCTCGAGGAGGAGGCACATGAAGGAGGGTCTCAGAAGATGATCTCGGGGTCCGGGTAGGTTCATATGGAAAGAGGTGGTCCTTGAGGTATTGCAGTCTTGAGCCGTTTAAGGCTTTATAGTTGAAACCAGCACTGTGAATTGGGCCCAGTAGGTTGGGCTTCATGGGGACTGTTCCAGTTTGGGCTGCTACTTGCCGGGGGGGGGGCACAATAGCACCAGTTGGCAGATACAGGTGGGTAGCCGTGTTGGTCTGCCATAGTCAAAACAAAATCGAAAATTCTTTCCAGTAGCACCTTAGAGACCAACTGAGTTTGTTCTTGGTATGAGCTTTTGTATCTGAAGAAGTGTGCATGCACACGAAAGCTCATACCAAGAACAAACTCAGTTGGTCTCTAAGGTGCTACTGGAAAGAATTTTCGATTTTGTTTTGACCAGTTGGCAGAGTCGCCTTGGAGCCTGGCCGCTGGCAGCGACTAGCTGTGGGCGACCAAACAGTGAGCTTGTTTGCCTTCCCCAAAACAATGTTTTGAGACACACAGATTATCCTCCGATTTGCGGGAAAGAATTGTGCCACGCAAGATAGGCCCCTGAACATCACCTGGTACCTCTTCAGCTCCTATTGCCACAGCGAGGTCAGACGAAACCAAGGCGCTCCGCTACCTGAGCTGTCATGATGTGGAGACCAGTGCAGCCGGTGACAGGTGGGAAAGCAAAACAATGTTTTGAGACACACAGATTATCCTCCGATTTGGCGGGAAAGAATTGTGCCACGCAAGATAGGCCCCTGAACATCACCCTGGTACCTCTTCAGCTCCTATTGCCACAGCGAGGTCAGACGAAACCAAGGCGCTCCGCTACCTGAGCTGTCATGATGTGGAGACCAGTGCAGCCGGTGACAGGTGGCACATTCGGTACATGACCCAGGTTCAGTGTGGCCTGCCCCAAACGCAGAAGCCTTTCCAAGAGTAAGGTGTGGCAAATTTGCTCCGGTCAGCAGCGAATAAGAGGGAAGATTGCAAACAGCCAGAAGCCTTTCCAAGGCTAAGGAAGAGGTCCCAGTTCCTTTGCTAAGGATTAAAACCACAGAGCTTGCCGATCGGAAGGTCGGCGGTTCGAACCCCCGTGACGGGTTGAGCTCCCGTTGCTCGGTCCCGGCTCCTGCCCACCTAGCAGTTTGAAAGCATGTCAAAAGTGCAAGTAGATAAAAAGGGACTGCTCCGGCAGGGAAGGTAAACGGCATTTCCGTGCGCTGCTCTGGTTCGCCAGAAGCGGCTTAGTCATGCTGGCCACATGACCCGGAAGCTGTACGCCGGCTCCCTCGGCCAATAAAGCGAGATGAGCGCGCAACCCCAGAGTCTTCTGGAGCAGGAGAAGCAACAACCTTTCCTCCCTATATGACATCCTTTGATATATTTGAACATGGCTGAACATCATATCCCCCCTTAACCTTCTCTTCTCCAGGCTAAACATACCCAGCTCCCTAAGCCGTTCCTCTATAAGGCATCGTTTCCAGGCCTTTGACCATTTTGGTTGCCCTCTTCTGGACACGTTCCAGCTTGTCAGTATCCTTCTTGAACTGTGGTGCCCAGAACTGGACACAGTATTCCAGGTGAGGTCTGGCCAGAGCGGAATACTGAGCGTAGACGTGGCTGAGACAGGAGTGCAAACAGGCTAGGAATGTGGGCTTGGGAGAGCACATTTTGGTTTGGAGTTCTGTCCTGCCATGCGATACTCCTGACGCAAGGCCTTGCCGCATCGCTCCTGGCAGTTGCATGTTGCCCGAGACACGCTCCCATAAAGCAGCGTTCTCGATGTACACAAGTCTGGCAGACCTTAGATGTTAGCATCACATTCTCCCACGCCCTTTTGGAGAGGCGAGCCATTGCCGCGGCTGCCTTGCTAATATGCTTATCCAGCTCAGCGTCAATGGAGAATTTGCTGGTTGTGGTACAGCCCAGGCAGGCAGCATCCCAAAGGATATGCTGTACGGAGAGCTGGCTTCAGGCACCGGGCCTGTTGGCAGACCAATTTTACAAAGCTGTCTGTGAACAGGGCATGAAGGCCCTTGGGAGTGGCTAATGGGTTGGCTTCTCTGCATCCCGGCTGAAAGGAAAGGAACCCCAATTTCCTTCTTTTAAGCTGTAACAAAAATAGGGAAGGAGAAGGGGCGGTATGGCCTACATTGCGTGCTGCCTTGCAATCCCTTACGAAAAGTATAATTAAAAGAATCATTATTTCCCCCTCTCTTTTAGCTGCTGATTAAAAAGCAGAGAAGAAAATGAGCTCCTAGGAGAGGGGAGGGGAAGGTTAGGGTTGTGCCTCCAGCTCTTCCTCGGGGCTTAAGTTGAGCTCAGGGGTCAGATCTACAACCTGTTCGTTTTTTCCGGGAGGGCCTAGCCCTGAAAAAGAGAGAGGCAAAGGGAGGAACGTCTCTGAGCATGTGCAGAATACCGCCTCCTTCTCATTGAAGCAGTGGAATATTCAGGGCAGGATCAAAGAAAGAAAGCTTTTCATGCGCCACAGAGTTAAACTATGGAACTCCCTGCCACAGGAGGAATCGATGCCCCCCAATCTACCTTTCGTACGTGCCTGCAGTAGACTATCTGGAGAACTCTAGGTAAAGGTAAAGGGACCCCTGACCATCAGGTCCAGTCGCGGACGACTCTGGGGTTGCGGCGCTCATCTCGCTTTATTGGCCGAGGGAGCCGGCGTACAGCTTCCGGTCACGTGGCCAGCATGACTAAGCCGCTTCTGGAACGAACCAGAGCAGCGCACAGAAACGCCGTTTACCTTCCCGCTGGAGCGAGCGGTACCTGTTTATTCCCTCTTTAAAAATAATAATATTTATTTGGTTTTTCAAATTAAAATTTTACAGAGATATACCAAACATAAATCGTAAAAACAAGATTCCATGGGATCTTCCATTCTCTCCTTTGTGGGTCCTGTTATTAATCATTTCCTTCGGCATCTTTTATGACAGTCCAAATCTCTTACCTCTCTATCATATCCAGAATTCACCGTTAAACTGCAAGTGATATTCCAACCCTACTAACGATTTTAACTGTTTACAATGGTCTCCAAGATAAGTTACAAATTTTGCCCATTCCTTATTAAAATTTTGGTCTTTCTGATTTCTTCTGGTCATTTTAGCCATTTCAGCATAATCCACCTGCCCTTCTTCTCTTGTAGGGACTTTGTCTTCTTCCCACCTCTTCCCAGCAGACTATTCTTAGTTTTTTATGAGATCAGGATGCCGGATTAACGGGCCCCCATTGGCCTGACCCAGCACCCATGTTAACACTTATTATGTTCTTACGTCATGTTCTGGTTGTGCAATGTTTGGGACCCTGGGAGGCCTCTAAAAAACGGCAGTTTGTCATTTCCAGACTGGTTTGGCCAGGTGCGCAGGATGAGATCTGCTGGATCCGCCTTGGGAAATGGGGTGTCCCTTTTATTGTTGGGGGGTGGAGAAATGTGAGAGGTTTTGGGCTGGCTCCGTCCTTGCCTGAACTGGTTCCCTGGGCATTACAAAACAGCTTCGGCTCTCTGCCGGGGGAATCTCTCCTCCTTCTCCCAGACAAAGGGCTCTCTTTTGCAGAGAACAAATGCTTTGCAGGCGGAATTGGGATGCCAGATCCCTCCTGATTAAGGATGGCCTCTTGAGAGGAATCTTTCTGCACCCCCGTGTCCCAGATCCCCAGTTTTGTTCTTTACTTATTTGTCTATTAAATTTACGATACCGTCCGTCACCCGAAGACCTCAGGGCACATCGCAGCGCGAAATACAGAACAAAAACCACAAAGTACACAATGAAAACAAGAACGGGAACAAATGAAAACAAGAACAGGAACCAAACAATAACCCTGCCTCCGCGCCACGAACACAATTAAAAGTTTCTTCCGCGAGGGCAAATTAGATCAGGCATGTAAATTGGTCTAAATATATTTCCTCCACGTGTTTTTGCACACAACAGCTGCCACCTAATTTATTTATTTATTGGCTTCCCGCCCCCCCCCTCCAAAGAGCTCAAAGTGGCATGTACGTGGGGATTCGAACCCTGTTCTCTCCCTGCTCCCAACCCAGTTCCACGACTGGTGCAATTAGGTGGTTAGCTTTTAACTTGACTCATCCGATCACGCACCGAATAAATGTTTGCACGCTTGCGCGTTGTAATACCTCGCAAAAGTGCCTCTGAGGAACTCCTGCCGTGTTCAGTGGGACTTGCTGCCTTGCAGGTGTGTTCAGAGTTGTGGAGCTGAAATAGCGTTCGAAAATACAACCTTGTAACCTTGAATATAAGAATAAAAAGGATAAAATGTTCAACTGTTAATAAAGGTACCTTCTGCATACCTCAGCTAATTTAAATTATACCATGCCCTCTCTGAAGACCCAAATGAGCCAACAGATGAGTTAATATTCAACATTAACCATACTCACGAGCTCAGTGGAGTTTTGTGACCTGTCCATGAATTTGAGTGGGATATGCTGATGACACAACCTTGATGGCAGAAAGTGAGGAGGAATTAAAGAACCTTTTAATGAGGGTGAAAGAGGAGAGCGCAAAATATGGTCTGAAGCTCAACATCAAAAAAACTAAGATCATGGCCACTGGTCCCATCACCTCCTGGCAAATAGAAGGGGAAGAAATGGAGGCAGTGAGAGATTTTACTTTCTTGGGCTCCATGATCACTGCAGATGGTGACAGCAGTCACGAAATTAGAAGACGCCTGCTTCTTGGGAGAAAAGCAATGACAAACCTAGACAGCATCTTAAAAAGCAGAGACATCACCTTGCCGACAAAGGTCCGTATAGTTAAAGCTATGGTTTTCCCAGTAGTGATGTATGGAAGTGAGAGCTGGACCATAAAGAAGGCTGATCGCTGAAGAATTGATGCTTTTGAATTATGGTGCTGGAGGAGACTCTTGAGAGTCCCATGGACTGCAAAAAGATCAAACTTATCCATCCTTAAAGGGGACGACAGAGGATGAGATGGTTGGACAGTGTTCTCAAAGCGACTGGCATGAGTTTGGCCAAACTGCGGGAGGCAGTGGAGGATAGGGGTGCCTGGCGTGCTCTGGTCCATGGGGTCACGAAGAGTCGGACACGACTGAACGACTGAACAACAACAACAACAACTCTGAGTTTGACTTTGGTGGCTATCACCCAATATTTTTTTAAAATGGAACCTTTTGCTTTTAATTGCTTTTAGAAGAGCATATTGTTTTAATTCATTAAAAAAAAATTAATTCCATTAATCCCCTCCAAGTTTTTCTTCTGGCAACTGGTGGTTTTATTTCTTGTGTTCTACTTCAGTACTTCTGGTGTTTGCGCGATGGCTTTAAATGCAGTCAGCGTATGAAATGTTGAAAAAAAGAAGACGTGCCGTTTGCTTAAGGATTTGCTTAAGGATATTGGGCGGTGAGAATCCTTTCCGGAGCCCCGGCAGAAAATGCATGTTTGCTTTCGCATTGTCCCCTGCTGTTGGTTTACAGACAGCCCAGAGTTATATAGAAACTTGGTCCCTGCCCTGAGGATCTTACATTAAGACAGGAGCGAGAGGAAAGAGTTGTCAGCCGGCAGACAAGCGTGGGAGAAGCCATGGCAGTGATAATGGAGGATTTTGCTTCACAATGGGAAGGAATGGGAAGTCAAGGGAAGTGGTTGACTTTCCCCAATTACCGTATTTTTCGCTCCGTAAGACGCACTTTTTCCTTCCTAAAAAGTAAGGGGAAATGTCTGTGCATCTTATGCAGCGAAAAATACGTACAGTGGGTTACGCACGCAATCTGTTCCCCGAAAAGAAAATCCCCGAAAAACCGGAAGTCGTGCGATTTGAGCGCCTCTGCACATGTGCGAAGTGCGCAGAAGCGTTCTGCGCATCCGGCGGTCCCGGGCGCTCCGGAAAACACTTCCGGGGGCGGGAGTGCGTATCCCGAACGTACGCAACACGGAGCGTACGCAACACGAGGTATGACTGTACTCGGATAGGAGCATGCAACCGTAAGAAGTGCCTGGCTCCTGGATCCTGGATCCGGCCAGGGGCCCATCTGGTCCAGCCTCCTGTTCTCACAGAGGCCAACCCTTATGGGAAACTCACTGAACTCTTGCAGTTTCCGGCGACTGAAATTCAGAAGCATCGCTGCCTCCGACTGTGCAGGACAGAACGTAGCGATCCGGGCTAGTAGCCGTTGTTACGGAAATGATGGGGGGTGGGGTGGGGGAACCAAATATTTAAAGTTGTTACAGTGTGTAACGGAAAATCTCGCCTACTGGATCATGGCAGAGAGATGGGTCCCCTTAAGGGCATCACTCCATACCCCAAATGAGTTTACTCAGGAGGAGACTTTGCTTAGGTGACCCCCCCCATAATTTCCGTAACATCTCTAAGGTGCTACTGGAAGGAATTTTTTTATTTTTTATTTTTTGAACTCTAGTTTCCCTTTAAAAATAGTAATATTTATTTGGTTTTTCAAATTAAAATTTCCGTAACAAGTGTTGCAAATATTATGCCCAAATGTATCCTTTCCACTTTGACAGCTCAGGGAAGATACCTACCGGTAGCTTTATGAATTTGTAGAAAATCCATACTTTAACCGACTCCCCTCATTCCAATGCCATTTTAACCCTTAAAGAAAGGTGAATTTGGGCTCCACCTCCCTGCATGGACCAAGAAGTGGGAAATCACGTGTACAGCAGGAACAGGGCATCCCGCCATAATTCCCCAAGCATGAGAGCACATACAGGGCCCCCCACCCAGGAAGTCACCAAGGGGGCAACAAGACATCTGCAGAGGCAGTTGAGCAAGTTGGGTCAAAACAAAATCAAAAATTCTTTCCAGTAGCACCTTAGAGACCAACTGAGTGCTACTGGAAAGAATTTTTGATTTTGTTTTGACTATGGCAGACCAACACGGCTACCCACCTGTAACTGGAGCAAGTTGGGTGTTCTGGAAGCCCATCTCCAGACAAGTCCTGAGGGCAAGGAGATGTCAAGAGTTTTATTGTTCTTTCGGTGATGGTGTTGGGAAAGGTGTCTGAACAAGCGACCTAATGTTGAACTTGTGTACCCCTCCCCATTTGTGACATGCTAGTGATGTAGTGATGATGTATCAGTGATGCCTCTCGAAGTGTATTCTGGGGGGGAAAGGGAAGTTTTAAAAGTCGGTGTCACCCAGGGCCGTCTTAGGGAGATCGGCCGCCGTGGCACGGCGATCCCTCCGGCGCCCCCGGCGTGCCGCCTCTCCGACGCCTCCCTCCCGCGCTTGCCGCCCCTCGGGAGGGGGGGTGGGCGAGCGGGGGATGAGGGGCGTGGCGCTGGAGCGGCGCGGGGCTCTGCGTGCCCTTCCAGTGCTCCTGGGACGGGAGGCGAGGGCAGCCGGCTCGCAGCCCACCCGGGAGCGCGCGAGCGCCGGCTGCCAGCCCGCCCGTGGGGGCGGGGGCAGGTTGGGGAAGGGGGTGCCTGGTATGCCTGCGGGCTCGCGGGGGTGCCCCTGGGGGGCCGGCACCCTGGCGCGGTGCGCCAGTAGCCCCTATGGATGAGACGGTCCTGGTGTCACCCCACACTTGGGGTCCTTACTCCTATGGGGACCTGTTGTGCAACAATAAAGATCATGGTCTACTGACCTCAGTTTTGCTCCAAATTACTTGGCTGGAACTTCCTTCTTTTACTGACCACATGGACCCGCGGGGGACTTGCACCCCAACGAGCTGGGCTGTTGAGTAGTCTCTCACCCCAGAATCTCCCCCCCCCACCTTAACACCGTTGATAACCTTTTTATCTTCCATGAACTTTCCTAATCCTCTTCGAAAGCCTTCTAGGTTGGTGGCCATCACTGCCTCCTGTGGCAGGGAGTTCCATAGGTTAACTCTGTGTGAGAATGTGTCCTGATTCAGCTTCATCAAACGCTGCGACATTTCTATCTCTCTATCTCGACTGTTTTTTAGGTAAAGGTAAAGGGACCCCTGACCATTAGGTCCAGCCGTGTCCGACTCTGGGGTTGTGGCGCTCATCTCACTTTACTGGCCGAGGGAGCCGGCATACAGCTTCCGGGTCATGTGGCCAGCATGACTAAGCCGCTTCTGGCGAACCAGAGCAGCGCACAGAAATGCCGTTTACCTTCCCACCGGAGCGGTACCTATTTATCTACTTGCACTTTGATGTGCTTTCGAACTGCTAGGTGGGCAGGAGCTGGGACTGAGCAACAGGAGCTCATCCCGTCACAGGGATTTGAACCGCCAGCCTTCTGATCAGCAAGCCCCAGGCTCTGTGGTTTAACCCACAGCGCCACCCGCGTCCTTACCGACTGCTTTTTTTGGTTCCCTCTTATTTAAGAATTATGAAAGGCTTGGAACTGATTACAGCACTAGCTGATAAAAGTTCGGTCTTCCTTTTGAATGGAATTATGCATTTATTCATTCCCATAAATGTTTGCCTCACTTTTCCTCCCATAGGGCAGCTAACAAATCTCCGTAAAAAATAGTATGAAACGCAGCTAAACCAAACACCACATGAAATATATACCAATGGAAACCTGCATAAATAAAAAATAATAAACTTCAGCAAGGAATCACCATTTTTTTAAATGGTGTGTCTAGAATTAATAGCCCAAAATATGGAGAGAGGCACAGAGAAACAGAAGTGCTGGAGATAAATAAACAGTATATTTAAATATACAGTATATATCCTGTTACAGGTAGGTAGCCGTGTTGGTCTGCCATAGTCAAAACAAAACAAAATAAAAAATTCCTTCCAGTAGCACCTTAGAGACCAACTAAGTTTGTTCTTGGTATGAGCTTTCGTGTGCATGCACACTTCTTCAGATACGTATCTGAAGAAGTGTGCATGCACACGAAAGCTCATACCAAGAACAAACTTAGTTGGTCTCTAAGGTGCTACTGGAAGGATTTATTTTAAAAAGCAGAGACATCACCTTGCCGACAAAGGTCCGTATAGTTAAAGCTATGGTTTTCCCAGTAGTAATGTATGGAAGTGAGAGCTGGACCATAAAGAAGGCTGATCGCCGAAGAATTGATGCTTTTGAATTCTGGTGCTGGAGGAGACTCTTGAGAGTCCCATGGACTGCAAAAAGATCAAACCTATCCATCCTTAAAGAAATCAGCCCTGAGTGCTCACTGGAAGGACAGATCCTGAAGTTGAGGCTCCAGTACTTTGGCCACCTCATGAGAAGAGAAGACTCCCTGGAAAAGACCCTGATGTTGGGAAAGATGGAGGGCACAAGGAGAAGGGGACGACAGAGGATGAGATGGTTGGACAGTGTTCTCGAAGCGACTGGCATGAGTTTGGCCAAACTGCGGGAGGCAGTGGAAGACAGGAGTGCCTGGCGTGCTCTGGTCCATGGGGTCACAAAGAGTCGGACACGACTGAACGACTAAACAATAACAACATGGCAGACCAACACGGCTACCTACCTGTAACTAGACCTATTCATATCTAAAATGTGCCCTTGAGACAGGATTTGTGAGCAAAGAGACAATGGGGAGGCTCCCCATTTCCTTCGACCTTGCAGATAAATATTTGAGGTCATTTGGGAGAGACAAAATGGCTTCAGGACTTTTTTCTGTGGGGTTTTACACATGTGGTTTATACATTTATGAATATTATATATATATATATATATATATATATATATATATATATATATGAGCTTAAAATTCTTATAACAATCCATAAGGACAGAAGGTTGTGGACACTTTGGTGGCTGATTCCTGGAAGTGGCAATTGCTCACTCTCTGCCTTCATAATTAATAGCTGGTAATAATTAGCAGGATCTTCTGACTCAACTGTTGTGAGTTCGGTTGCTCCATGAGGGCTAGTAGACTCCTGCTCTTTCATCTTCGAACGAATTCTTGTGGGTTCCAGACCAGCTGCGAGCCCTGGATTCGAAACAGGGTTTTTACACGCGATCTAAATACTGTTTCTACTGTCCGTTGCTTCGGGGGTCTCTGACGGGAAGCATTTCATTGATGCAGCGAAATTTTAAAAGGGAAAAGGATGCATGATGGTCTCAAGGTGCCAGTTTTGGCTCAGGGAGGAATGGCCGGCGACTCTCCAGAGGAGCATTTTTTGCTGCAGAGCCAGAGACTGGCGGCTTGCCATGCTGCCACCCAACCTGGCACCAGAAAGAAGCTATGCCTGCCTGTTTTGTTGCAGAGTCCTGGGGCTCCTCCACCTTGCCCCTCCCAGTGTTTAGCTGGAAAGAGAGAGAGAGACAGAGAGAGAGAGAGAGAGAGAGAGAGAGAGAGAGAGCTGGGCTGCATTTGGCTCCTTTAATTTTTCTAAACGAAATGTGCATGCGGAGCTCCTGGGCTTGCTGTGGCCCTTGCCAGGTCCCGCCTCCAGCTTTCGGCTCCAGTTGCCCAAGAGTCTTGACTCAGGTGCCCTACCTGTTCCCTAGCCCCTCCCTGGGGAGAGCTGGCACCGGAGTTGACTTACAAGCGGGCGACTGGCAAGGCTGGCTTCTCAGTTTGCTGCAAAACATCCCTGGGAGGGGTGGAGAGTGTCGGTGGGACAGGGGGTGGGCCGGGGCAGGGGGAAAGCTGGGGTGCTCTGCTTAGCAGGTTTGCCCGTGTCCACAGACACCAACCATGGACCTGCTCCATCTTCCTAGGTCCCTGCGACGCTTGGGGTGCTGGTGGCTGACCGGATCGGGACCCAGATTGCCAGCTGGCATTATGGCGAGCGAAGACTTCTCCAGTCCCCAGGACCTCTTGGACCTCAGCTTCAAGTGTGAGTCAGGGGAGCTCACCAGCAGATTTGCGTTGGGGAAGAAATTACCCTAGTACAGATTATTCAACTGTTGTCCTGTGAGCAGGGAATTGCAGCTCTGCGAGAGGAATAAGGGGGGGGGGTCGGTCTCCTAACAACCCTCAGCACCCTTAAGAAACTATAACTCCCAGGATTTTTTGAGGGAAGCCAAGTGGTATCATAAAGCAACAATTTCCGGAGTAGTAAACTGTCAATCCCACTTCCCTAGGAACTCTGGGAATAGCAGCGTGGAGGGAAAATGGGCCTCCCTAGACAAACTACAGCTCCCAGGATTCGGGGGGCGGGCGGGCAGGGAGAAGCCATGACCATTTAAAGTGCTATCAGTGTGCTTTAAATGTATGGCATGAATGTGGTTCTAATCTAGAGGGACCAGGGGTCTGGCTCAGTACATTCCTAACCATCAACTTGACATGAGTCGACAGTGTGATGCAGCAGCTAAAAAAGCCAATGCAATTCTGGGCTGCATCAATAGGAGTATAGCATCTAGATCAAGGGAAGTAATAGTACCACTGTATTCCGCTCTGGTCAGACCTCACCTGGAATACTGTGTCCAGTTCTGGGCACCACAGTTCAAGAAGGATACTGACAAGCTGGAACGTGTCCAGAAGAGGGCAACCAAAATGGTCCAAGGCCTGGAAACGATGCCTTATGAGGAACGGCTTAGGGAGCTGGGTATGTTTAGCCTGGAGAAGAGAAGGTTAAGGGGGTGATATGATAGCCATGTTCAAATATATCAAAGGATGTCATATAGAGGAGGGAGAAAGGTTGTTTTCTGCTGCTCCAGAGAAGCGGACACGGGGCAATGGATTCAAACTACAAGAAAGAAGATTCCACCTAAACATTAGGAAGAACTTCCTGACAGTAAGAGCTGTTGGACAGTGGAATTTGCTGCCAAGGAGTGTGGTGGAGTCTCCTTCTTTGGAGGTCTTTAAGCGGAGGCTTGACAGCCATCTGTCAGGAATGCTTTGATGGTGTTTCCTGCTTGGCAGGGGGTTGGACTGGATGGCCCTTGGGGTCTCTTCCAACTCTAGGATTCTATGATTCTACCTTGCAAGGCTGTTAGTGAAAACGATTAGGACAAAAGTTTGGCAAATTACGCTGAGGAAAAACGAATAAGGCCGGGAGCGGCTGGGTCTGCCTTTTGTCCCCTGCATTTTCGGTGTTCCTGGTTTGGCTGCTGTGTTTTGGAACATTTCAGAATGAGATGAAGAGAGTAGGGCTTGGCTGTTTTCTCTAACCAGAGTGTGAGGAGTGGGGGTTTCTGTCCAGAGCCTTTGAAAAGCGCCTGAGTCCGAGTCCAGGCATCCTTCGGGAACCAAATGTCTCGGTTCCTTTGCATAAAAATTGGTAGAGTTTTAGAGTCGGAGGGTACCCCAGGGGTCATGTAGCCCAACCCGTTTCCCAGGCAGAGTCCTGCCTCTCCTCTCCCTCTCTTACCCCCCCCTCTCTCATTCCCCACAGCTCTGGCCTCGAAGCACATGGACCTCAAGCAGTTGGAACTGGACACGGCGGTGGCCAAAGTGGACGAGCTCTCCAAGCAACTGGAGTCCCTCTGGACGGAGAACCCCGCCCAGCCTCTTGGGCAGCTCAAGGTGCGGAGGCAGCAAAGGAGCCTCTCGGGGGGTGGGGGGTGTTCCTGGATCCGGCCAATGGCCCATCCAGCATCCTCTTCTCACAAACATACAGCAACAGTGTTTTGTGTTGTGTAGGCTCCTATGATGTAAGTAATGGGTCCCGCCTGCTAGCCTGCTCCCTCAAATATCACTGCTTTGCTCCTTTCTATATATAGGGTGCCGACATTCTGCATGTGCCAATGGCTTGAGATACCTATTAGTTCCATAAATCACCATATAGCATATATTCAACACAAAAAGCAGTGACAATTTGTTGCTGACAGCTGGACATTTAAAGGGCCCCATTACCTTCGGGAGCTTAGGGCTTCGTCCAACCTAAATCCGGCCCTGCTTCAATGGGATCACATTTTTTATATATATTCTGCTTAAGATAAATGGGTCTTCTTGGAGTAAAAAGTAACAAGATTTCGAACTATATTATCAGTCACTTCAGACATCTCTTTAGAAAGTTATTCAATTAGAAGGTACAGTCAAACCTCATGTTGCCGAACGTAATCCGTCCCGGAAGCCCGTTCGGCTAACGAAATGTTCAACAACCGAGGCGCGGCTTCCGATTGGCTGCAGGAGCTTATTCCACTCAAGAAGAAGCCGCGTCGGACGTCCGGGTTCCTAAAAACATTTGAAAATGGAAGCATTTACTTCCGGGTTTCCGGCGTTCAGGAGCCGAAATGTTCGAGAAGCGAGGTTTGACTGTTTTCTGAAAACCTACTCAGGCTTTTCCTTTAAAAATGTGTTGCGAAGCCGAGTGATAGCTTGCGTGATGGAATGAATGCATTGAAAGAATTCTTGCTAGTACTTCATTTCATAATAATAATAATAATAATAATAATAAATGTTAATACCCCGCCCATCCGGCTGGGCTTCCCCAGCCACTCTGGGCGGCTTCCGACAAAATATTAAAATGCAATAATCCATCAAACATTAAAAGCTAGTAAGATAGTTGCTTATTGCCTTGACATCTGATGGGAGGGCATTCCACAGGGCGGGTGCCACTACCGAGAAGGCCCTCTGCCTGGTTCCCTGTAACTTGAACATTACAACAAACAACTGTAAAACTGTAAAAAAAATTGTGGTGGGTTCCGGCACTATTTTTCCTAGGAAAAAAGTGCCCATCTGATTGGCTCGTCCCAGTAGCCCCTGATGCTTTTGCAAGTATCTTCAAGAGAAGCCAGTTGTGGGGGGAATTGGAAGTGTGGTGGGGGGGGAACCAAAGAGAGCTTGCTTGCCAACCAAGTCCCACGACCCTGGCCTGTGGCTGCCAGCGTTGTCGAATCACCCCACCCCCCATCTCCTTTCTCTGTTCCTGGCAGGCTATGGAGAGATTCAGCACCAGCCCGTCCCACGAGATGCTGGGCAGGATGAGTCCCATCGCCCCCTCCCCGCTGCCCCTCTTCCCCCGAAAGAGCCTGGCAACGGAGACCACGGAGAGCGCCCACTACTCCTTTGGGGAAGCGGCGCCTGGATTCGCACACAGCTCCACGTACGGCTCGTCGTCCCCCAGCCAGCTCCTCGCACCCAGGTCCCCGCTGGGCCGCTCCACCTCGCCCCGGCCGTCCCTCTTCCTCCAGCCGGAGGTGGACCGGGCACTGCCGCCCCCCAGGCCTAAGGTGCTGTCTGTGCCCTACGAGACGGCGCCCAGCCCCACGGCCTCTCCCCGCTCCCTCCGGCCCAGCCTCTCCCTGGAGCGCCAGTATGACTACAAAACCTATGCTGGGCCGCTGGGCCGAGCCAGCTCCCCACGGATGCCCACCGAAGGAGCTGCGACCCAGTCCTTCTTCCCGGACCGGGTGCCGTCCCCACGGCCGCCTCTGCCACCGCCGTACGAAAGCCATAGCCTGTACCCGTCGCCACCCAGCAGCTTTGCACCTTTCCGGTCTCAAGGTAAAGGTGGGGGAGGAGGGGGGGGGGGGGCTCTGGTGGGAGGGGCACTTTTGAGGCGGGGATGGGACTGCTAGCCTTTGGGTCATGAGCCCATCAGTTTCGTCAAGTTAATGAAACAGAATTAATTGGGTTTTGGATAATTGTGCGATTCGAGTTCCGCTGTGTTATCTGCCTTGGTGGGTCGTGCAAATTGCTTTCTGAATGAGGCTTCTTACAGGGTAGTTTCTGTGACCTCTGGGTATAGGGCAGTATATAGTTAAAGGTAAAGGGACCCCTGACCGTTAAGTCCAGTCGAGGACGACTCTGGGGTTGCGGCGCTCATCTCGCTTTATTGGCCAAGAGAGCCGGCGTACAGCTTCCGGGGCATGTGGCCAGCATGACTAAGCCGCTTCTGGCGAACCAGAGCAGCGCAGAAATGCAGAAATGCCGTTTACGTTCCCGCCGGAGTGGTACCTATTTATCTACTTGCACTTTGACATGGTGCTAGGTTGGCAGGAGCAGGGACCATGCAATGGGAGCTCACCCCGTCGCAGGGATTCAAACCTCCGACCTTCCGATCGGCAAGCCCTAGGCTCTGTGGTTTAACCCACAGTGCCACCCGTGTATATAGTATATATATATATATATAGTATATAGATTCTAATAATAGGGGGCACTGGGGATGAGCTCAAGGGGGCAATGGCTCGAAAAGCTTTGGGAACAGCTGGGCTAGAAGGTCAGGAAAGACGTGGTGAGCCAGAGGTTTTGGGCCAAGGGATGGAGAAAGGTCCTCGGGTGGATCTCTGAAGATCTCCCTCTCTGCAGATGACCTTGTGATCCGGAGGAGGGTGCAGAAAGGGTGGAACGAATCCGACCTGGACGTGGCGTATGAGAAGAAGGCGACCCACCCAGTTGGTTATGAGCGTGAGTGTCGGCCGGGGTCTCTGGAGGGAGGGGAGGAAGAGACGTTTCGGTACTTCAGTGGGCGGGCAAGCGGGAGGCTAAGTGGGGGTTGGGCGCAAGGAAAGGTCTTCACCCCGGGGCATCATGGTGGGGCAGCCAGGCTGCTGGGGCATCCACAGGGCCGGATTAAGACCTATACAGCGGTACCTCTGGTTGCGAACGGGATCCGTTCCGGAGGCCCGTTCGCAACGTGAAAAGAGCGCAACCTGAACTGTCGTATCTGCGCATGTGCGTGGCGTGATTCGGCGCTTCTGCGCAAAGCGCGATTTAGTGTTTCTGTGCATGCGCGCACGCCGAAACCCAGAAATATCTCATTCCGGTACTTCCGGGTTCGGCACGATCGTAACCCGTAGCGAACGCAACCAGGAGGCCCCCCCCCATATATATCTAATTCAAAATACAGGCAATCATAAACTGTAAAAAAAAAAAAAATTAATTTTTGAGATTCAACAAAACTTACAGTAAGGTGGAAAACAGTGCTTATTTTTGTATACTTTCTTTATATTTGGGGAGGGGGAAAATTCTCCTCCTTTTTCTCATTGCAAAGTCTTTTGATCAGATCCTCAAAACCAATCTCATGTGACGCATCTATACTTGGTGGGTGGAGATCAGGCATCCAGCCCACCTTGTCGCGTAGATTTCTAACAAACTTCAGCCGAGAAAAGGAACGCTCAGCCGTGCAATTTCTGACCGTTAATGGTAAAAAGCTGGCCATGGGTAATTTCTGTGGTTGCCCCCCCCTTCTTTCCTTGGTGCCCTAAGTAAGTGCTTGTTACAGGTGGGTAGCCATGTTGGTCTGCCATAGTCAAAACAAAATAGAAAATTCTTTCCAGTAGCACCTTAGAGACCAACTGAGTTTGTTCTTGGTATGAGCTTTCGTGTGCATGCACACTTCTTCAGATACACTGAAACAGAAGTCACCAGACCCTTAAATATAGTGAGGGAGTGGGGAGGGGTATTACTCAGAAGGGTGGTGGGAATGGGTGATCAGCTGATAGGTGTGGAAAACCTGTTGACGACTCTTAACGGCTGCAATTAGTCTTGCAGGGAAAGGCAAGGGGTGAGATGGCTAAAGATAGCTTTGTTATGTATAATGAGATAAGAATCCAATGTCTTTGTTCAGACCAGGTTTCTCCATGGTTTTACTAATCACCAAACTTAAAACCATGGAGAAACCTGGTCTGAACAAAGACATTGGATTCTTATCTCATTATACATAACAAAGCTATCTTTAGCCATCTCACCCCTTGCCTTTCCCTGCAAGACTAATTGCAGCCGTTAAGAGTCGTCAACAGGTTTTCCACACCTATCAGCTGATCACCCATTTACCACTAGTAATCACATACAACTCCCAAGTTAAAACAGTACAACGCATCATCAGAGATCTACAACCTCTCCTAGACAATGACAGTTCTCTTTCTCAAGCTCTGGGAGGAAGACCCTTCATCGCCTACAGACAGCCACCCAATCTCAAACAGCTCCTCACCCACAATAATACAACAACAGGACTCAACATGGACACTGGTACCAGAGCCTGCAATAAACCCAGATGCCAACTTTGCTGCCACATACACCCGGACAACACCATTACTGGCCCCAACAACATCAAACATACCATCTCAGGACTATTTAATTGCTCATCTTCTAACATTGTGTATGCCATCAAATGCCAACAGTGCCCTTCAGCTCTCTATATTGGACAAACAGGCCAAACCCTACGCCAAAGGATAAATGGACATAAATCTGATATCAGGAATCACAAGACAGAGAAACCAGTAGGAGAACACTTCAATCTCCCAGGACATTCTATAACAAGATCTCAAAGTAGCTGTCTTAATACAAAGGAATTTCAGAAATAGACTGGAAAGAGAAGTGGCTGAATTGCAACTAATCACCAAACTTAAAACCATGGAGAAACCTGGTCTGAACAAAGACATTGGATTCTTATCTCATTATACATGACAAAGCTATCTTTAGCCATCTCACCCCTTGCTTTTTCCTTTAGGACTAATTGCAGTCGTTAACAGTCATCAACAGGTTTTCCACACCCATCAGCCAATCACCCCATTCCCACCACCCTTCTGAGTAATACCCCTCCCCACTCCCTCACTATATATAAGGGTCTGGTGACTTCTGTTTCAGTGTATCTGAAGAAGTGTGCATGCACACGAAAGCTCATACCAAGAACAAACTCAGTTGGTCTCTAAGGTGCTACTGGAAAGAATTTTCTATTTTGTTTTAAGTAAGTGCTTATTTTCCTTAATGGTTTATCCAGCACTGAGCATCCCATCTCCAATCGGTCTCTCTTTCTCCTCCCCCCCCCCTTCCAGGAGGAGATGCCCACATGGGGCTCCGCCAGGGCCCAGCAGGCGTCCCGCTGGCTCCTTGGAGGGAATCGAGTTTAGACGGGGGCATCGGGCCAAGCAAGGTAGGTTTGGGCCTGCGCACGGCTCCCCTTTGGGTCTGTGGGGTTTACTCATTTCACGTATATCCCACCTTTCCTCCTTTCTTGTTCTCCTCCTCGTTTAATTCTCCGCGACAAACCTGTGAGGTAGGTCACGCTGGTCCAAGGTCACCCAGGGAGCTTCATGGCTGAGCGGGAATTCGAAACCCCGGTCTCTCCCAGCTCCTAGCCCAGCGCTCTAACCACTACACAGCACTACCACTCAAGGAAGACTTTCCGGGGAGGGCGCTCATTGGGAACCCTGCGACAAATGGCAGGTTGAAATCTCGGGCGATGGTGACAAATTAAAAAGTAAGAGGAGGGGATATGGATTTTTCAGCCTCAGGGGCGAAAAATGGAATAGCTAGATCAGGGGTCAGCAAACTTTTTCAGCAGGGGGCCGGTCCACTGTCCCTCAGACCTTGTGGGGGACCGGACTATATTTTTTTGGGAAAAAATGAACGAATTCCTATGCCCCACAAATAACCCAGAGATGCATTTTAAATAAAAGGACACATTCTACTCATGTAAAAACACCAGGCAGGCCCCACAAATAACCCAGAGATGCATTTTAAATAAAAGGACACATTCTACTCATGTAAAAACACGCTGATTCCCGGACCGTCCGCGGGCCAGAAGGCGAATGGGCCGCGTCCGGCCCCCGGGCCTTAGTTTGGGGACCCCTGAGCTAGATCTTGTGTTCAAATCCTGCTTGCAGGTTTCCCGTAATGGGCATCTGGTTGGCCACTGTGAGAACAGGAGGCTGGACTAGATGGGTCACTGGCCTGATGTGGCTTATGTTTTTATGGAACCTCCAGGTCCAAGGGCAGTCTATCTAGGTTCCTAGATTCTTAGGGGCACATGGCTACTTCAAAAACAGAGATTTAGATGGACCCTTGGACTGATCCACCATGGCTCCCCCTAGGTGTGTGAATGTGGGGGCTGTTTTCTGGGGATGTCTCACCTCTCTTTGCTTCCTCTCCCATAGGAGGAGCATTATGGGATGCACAGCGCCACCTTGCCCAGGAATTACAAGGTCTCCCCGCTTGCCGGCGAGCGGCGCCCGGACGCCTCCTTCCGCCGCTCCCTCCCCAGCAACCCGACGGGGACCCTGCCCCGCAACTGGCAACCCATCTCCCGCATCCCCATGCCGCCCCCGAACCCGCAGGGCAGCCTCCCCAAGCGCCACAAGCCCCTGCCGCTCTCCATGATCTTCCGGCTGCAGAACGCCTTCTGGGAGTACGGGGCGGCTGGGCAGAAGTTTCCCCTTTCCCAGGGGCCCCCGGGGTCCTCGCTTTTCCTCCGCTCCCTCCACAAGCAGCTGATGCAGCCGGTTCTGCCCCAGAGCCAGCACCACCTGCGCATGGCCTCGCTCGGGAGCGAAGGTGAGTCCGTCACGCAGCAGCCGAAGAGGCTAATACTATTCTTGGCTGCATCAACTCTGTCCTGCCTCTCTCTTCTGCCTTAGTCAGACCACACCTGAAATAAGGTGTCCAGTTTAGGAAGGATGTGGACAAGTGGGCAGGCGGGCAGAGGAGGGCAGCCAAGATGATCAAGGGACTGGGATGAGGAGCGGTTGAAGGAGTTCTGTCTTGGGCCCAGTCTTATTCAACATCTTCATCAATGACTTGGATGATGGGCTTGAGGGCATCCTGATCAAGTTTGCAGATGACACCAAATTGGGAGGGGTGGCTAATACCCCAGAGGACAGGATCACACTTCAAAATGACCTTAACAGATTAGAGAACTGGGCCAAAGCAAACAAGATGAATTTTAACAGGGAGAAATGTAAAGTACTACACTTGGGCAAAAAAAATGAAAGGCACAAATACAGGATGGGTGACACCTGGCTTGAGAGCAGTACATGTGAAAAGGATCTAGGAGTCTTGGTAGACCATAAACTTGACATGAGTCAACAGTGTGATGCAGCAGCTAAAAAAGCCAATGCAATTCTGGGCTGCATCAATAGGAGTATAGCATCTAGATCAAGGGAAGTAATAGTACCACTGTATTCTGCTCTGGTCAGACCTCACCTGGAATACTGTGTCCAGTTCTGGGCACCACAGTTCAAGAAGGATACTGACAAGCTGGAACGTGTCCAGAGGAGGGCAACCAAAATGGTCCAAGGCCTGGAAACGATGCCTTATGAGGAACGGCTTAGGGAGCTGGGTATGTTTAGCCTGGAGAAGAGAAGGTTAAGGGGTGATATGATAGCCATGTTCAAATATATCAAAGGATGTCATATAGAGGAGGGAGAAAGGTTGTTTTCTGCTGCTCCAGAGAAGCGGACACGGAGCAATGGATTCAAACTACAAGAAAGAAGATTCCACCTAAACATTAGGAAGAACTTCCTGACAGTGAGAGCTGTTCGGACAGTGGAATTTGCTGCCAAGGAGTGTGGTGGAGTCTCCTTCTTTGGAGGTCTTTAAGCGGAGGCTTGACAGCCATCTGTCAGGAATGCTTTGATGGTGTTTCCTGCTTGGCAGGGGGTTGGACTGGATGGCCCTTTGGGGTCTCTTCCAACTCTAGGATTCTATGATTCTATGAGTTGGGTCTGTTTAGCCTGGAAAAGAGGAAACTGAGCCGAGATAGGATAGCCATCTTCACATATCTGAAGGGCTGCCCCATGGAGGATGGAGAAAGCTCGCTTTCCGCTGCTCCAGCGAGCAGGACCTGAACCAATGAATTGAAGTTACAGGGGAACCTCTGTTTTCAAACGTGATCCGTTCCGAAAGACTGTTCGATTCCTGAAACGTTCGAAAAACGAAAGTGGAAGCCCCGATGCAGTAGGGAAACTCAAAACGGAAACTGTTCGCCTTCCGAGAATTGTTCGAAAACCGAAGCAGTTACTTCCGGGTTTTCGGCATTCGGGTTCCGAAACGTTTGTCAACGGAGACGTTCGAGAACCGAGGTTCCACTGTATAAGAAAGGAGATTTTGACTAAACATCAGGAATAACTTTCTGGACGGAAGAGCCGTTTGGCAGTAGGACGGCCTCCCTCGGGAGGTTGTGGACTTTCCTTCCTTGGAGGTTTTTAAGTAGAGATCAGATGGCCATCTCTCAGGGATGCTTTAGCATTGCAGGGGGTTGGACTGGATGACCCTTGGGGGTCCCTTCCGACGCCACAACTCCAACATTCGTGTCCCAGGAAGCGCTCCCTTTCCTAGGAAGGGCATCCCCAGTGGTGACCCCTCTCTTCCTTTCCTTTCCAGGAAACGGTGTGGCCAAAGCCGCCAGCCCCCCGTCCGAGCCCGTCCGCATCGTCCCCATCGTCTTGACCGCGGGCGACGCGGAGGCCGAGCTGGAGAGCCTCCTTCCGGGAGGGGAGCCGGCCGAAGCGGAAGAGGTCCCCCGGCCCCTGAGCCCCACCCGCCTGCAGCCTCTGCTGCCCCCCGAGGCCCAGAAAGTGCCCGAGTTCGAGGAGGTGGCGCGGGTCCTGGCCGAGATGCCGCGGCCCCTGAAGCGCCGCGGCTCCATGGAGCAGTGTCCCGGCCCCGCCCTGCCCCCCACCCACAAGAACCAGTACCGCCAGATCATCAGCCGCCTCTTCCACCACCACCCCCGCAAGGAGGACGCCGTCTTGGCCGGAGAAGCGTCCCTGCAGGCAGAGCTCTCGCCCATCACCGAGGCCACGGAGCAGAGGCCGCCAGGGGCTGTGGCGCCCCCCAGCCCAGCAGCCCCCCTGCCACCAATGCCGGCACCCCCCATTCCGCCTCCGCCTCTGCCAGAGAGCCCAGTGAGCTTCAGTCCTTTGCCCAGTCCGGTAGGTCTATGGCAGGGGTGGGGTCGCATTGCCTTGTGGACAAGCTTCTGGGGTCCGCATGTGGGTGGTGGGCGGGGTCAAAAGTGGGCGGGGCCAATTATTATCATCATCATAATTTATTTCACCAGCAGGTCCCAGGGCAGGTTCAACAATTTAAGAACCATTTGGTTGGGATGCATTTCCATCCAAGCAGTTTCTAATAAGAACTGTTAACTTTTAAGAACTGGTGCACAACCGTGCTTTTCTTTTTCTTCCTCCCTCCCTGTTCCTGTTTCCTTTTGTGCTGTTTCCTTTTGGGACTGGCCGTTGCCGGAAGGGAAAGTTGGGCGGAGCGATGGGTGGTGGTCTCTTGCTTTTGTATGGTGGGCGGCATACTCCGGACAAAGGCACACGCACAAACACAAGCATGCAAACACAAACGTGCCGCCACGCACCCCACAAACACACTCGCCTCTTCATCTGGGCAGCCAAGGACACACTCCAGCCAAGCAAAAAACACTCTGAAGGTGCGGATCAGGGCCTTTGAGTCCGATACAGAGGCTTGTAAGGCTTCATCCAGCCCAGAGGCCTGAGATCTCCCACCCCTGGTCTCTGCCTTAAATGCCATTTGTACCCACATTAGAAAGTGGGCACCTTCATTCAGCCTCTTAAACACACAGGGACTACTGGCCTGCTGTTCAGTATCCACATTCAGTATGACTCCCACATTCCCCAGCCAGTACAGTTACGTGATGGGAGTTACAACCAAAGAATCGCAGAGTCGGAAGGGGCACCTGGGGGTCATCTAGTCCAACCCCCTGAAATGCAGGAATCTCGACGAAAGCATTCCATGACGTGGAATGCGTGGGTCGTAGCCTAAAACATTCGGAGGACACCGGGTTGTCGATGAGGACTGCAGCGCAGTAACCCACATGGAACTGGGAGGTGCCTCTGCACATGTGCAGAGCGCTTCTCTCCCCCCCCCCCAGGACCAGAAAGGCTGAGCTAAACAGAACAGGTCACGGGAGAAAACAAACACCCCACCCCACCCCGTTCTCTGTCTGTGTGCGTGGAAGCCCAGAGAGCTGCTGCCTGTCAGAGTTGACAATTCTGGGCTAGATGGAGGCAAATGGTCTGTAGAAGGCTGCTTCTTTAAAAGGAGAGAGGCTAAACCCGCAAGACCTCGAACCCAGTCCCCGGCTGTCCCTGGTAGTTGTGCTGTAGTTATTGACTAGATAGTGATGGCTGCCTGCCTCTGCCATTCAACAGGAGAAGCGCTCGGTGCTGCGCAAGGGGGCCTCCCCACGGAAACGCCTGACCAAGAGGGCGCGACTCAACCCCCTGGTGCTGCTGCTGGATGCGGCCCTGACCGGCGAGTTGGAAGTCGTGAAGGAAGCCATGAAGGAGGTGAGGTTTTTTTCAGGGGGGGGTGTATCTTTGGGGAGTGTCCTGGCTGGGTTTTGGGGAGAGCGCAGAAGGAGTTCTGTCGATATCCTAAAGCCTGTGGCGCGGCCGACTTCAGGGATCCTGCGCGCTGTTCTGGTCGCCTCGGCTCGAAAAGGAGATCGCAAAGTTGGGAAAGGTTCCGAAACAACCGAGGAGATGGAGAAAGGTTGCAGAAAGGTTAAACTGTGGAACTCCCTCCCACAGGAAACAGCTACAGCCACTGATCTAGAAGATTAGACAAATTCAAGGAGGAGGGCAGGGCTATTGATGGCTTCTAGCCACAATGGCTGGGGACGCGGGTGGCGCTGTGGGTTAAACCACTGAGCCTCTTCGGCTTGCCGATCACAAGGTCGGCGGTTCGAATCCCCGCGACGGGGTGAGCTCCCGTTGCTCGGTCCCAGCTCCTGCCAACCTAGCAGTTCGAAAGCACGTCAAAGTGCAAGTAGATAAATAGGTCCAGCAACTGGAATTCAGAAGCATGGCTGCCTCCCTCCAAGGACAACAGGTATAGCCATTGTGGCTAAAGGTCCCCTGACCGTTAAGTCCAGTCGCAAATGACTCTGGGGTTCTGGTGCTCGTCTCGCCAAGGGAGCTGGCCAAGGGAGCCGGCGTTTGTACGCAGTTTTTCCGGGTCATGTGGCCAGCATGACTAAGCCGCTTCTGGCGAAACCAGAGCAGCGCACGGAAACGCCGTTTACCTTCCCGCCGGAGCGGTACCTATTTATCTACTTGCACTTTGACGTGCTTTTCGAACTGCTAGGTGGGCAGGAGCTGGGACCGAGCAACGGGAGCTCACCCCGTCATTGCGGGGATTCGAACCGCCGACCTTCTGATCGGCAAGCCCTAGGCTCTGTTGCTTAGACCACAGCGCCACCCGTGTCCCTTTTAATGTTTAAAAGATTATTGTATTTTAATATTCTGTTGGAAGCCGCCCAGAGTGGCTGGGGAAACCCAGCCAGGTGGGCGGGGTATAAATAATAAATCGTTATTGTTGTAAGTAAAATAAAAACCATGGGAGCTGAAACACACACAAGCACACGGACCCTCCTAAAGTGCATTTCTCTGCTTCTTGCCCCAGCTGAACGACCCGAGTCAACCCAATGACGAGGGCATCACTGCCCTCCACAATGCCATCTGCGGTGCCAACTACAACATCGTGGACTACCTGATCAACATTGGGGCCAACGTCAACTCCCCGGACAGCCATGGATGGTGAGCCTTTTTTAAAATTTATCCGAAATCAAAGCAGCTTACTAAAAAAAAGAGCTAAAACAATTAAATTGTTGCTCTTAGGATTCTTGGGTTTCCCTTGTTTTTCATTTTCATTATGTATTCTGTGTCTTAGATCGTAATTTTATGTTGTGAGGTGTAGGAAGGTGTGCAAATGTAATAAATAATAATAATAATAATAATACAATACTTGAAAAGTTACAATAACAACCGGCTAAAAAGAAAACTAGCCCCAGTTTTCAGAGCACCCGGGTGGGCTTGTCTAAACAAGGACGTTTCTAGCAAGTGCCGAAAAGGCCTTACAGCAAAGGCGGCTGCCCGGATATCAAGAGGCAGGGAGTTCCAAAGTCTAGGCGCTGCCACAGTAAGCCAGCTACAAATGCAGAATGGGGCTCCTGGAACAGGGCCAGATCCACCGGCCGAAGTGGATGAGTGGGCGTTTGTGGGGGTGAAATGATCTCGCTGACAAACCGGTTTTCCAAGTTGCTAGGAGCTTCTTGTACCAGTTATTAACGCCTTAATCCTGGCAGCGAGTGCGGATCCCTGAGCACAGGTGTTCTACCCTGGCAAGCCCTTGGCTTTTGTCAGCAATTTGGCTTTTGTCAGCAATCGGGCTGCAGCGATTCCCCGAGGGAAGGTAGGAAGTATAGCTGCAATGCTCCTACAGCTTCCTTCTCCCCCTACATCCCCGCCATCCCCCCCAAGCACTTTGGGAGGCTGGGGGAATCCCTGGAGGCACCGAGGTCGCCAGCCCAGGAGGAAGCTGCAGAACCACAGAACTGTAGAGCTGGAAGGGAACCCTAGGGGCCATCTAGTCCAACCCCCTGCAATGCAGGAATCGCAGTTAAGTCATACGAACAGGGCACACATGCACCTTAACTGAGCTTGGGTGTTTTTCCATTTTAATGTATTTTAATCTTTGTTGGAAGCCGCCCAGAGTGGTTGGGGAAACCTTACCGGATGGGCAGTGTACAAATAAATAACAATAACAACAACAACAACAACAATTATTATTATTATTATTATTATTATTATTATTATTATTATTCCACCCCCTCTCTTTCCCAGGACACCCTTGCACTGTGCGGCCTCCTGCAACGACACGGCCATCTGCGTAGCCCTGGTCAAGCACGGAGCGGCCATTTTCGCCACCACTTTCAGCGACGGCAGCATGGCCATCGAGAAGTGCGACCCGTACCGCGAGGGCTACAGCGAATGCTTCAGCTACCTGGCAGGTGAGGCGGCAGGAGGGCGGCCGGGGGGTGCGGTGGGACACAGGCACTGGGACAAGGAGTGTGGTGGAGTCTCCTTCTTTGGAGGTCTTTAAGCAGAGGCTGGCCATCTATGATGCTAAGTCCTGTGCCACACAGCTCCAAGACATTTCCATGTGCTAAATGACACATATTGCAGCTGCACTATTTAGTCCGGCGGTTTTTTTCAGAAGGGGGAAAACAAACAAACAAACAAACAAATGGGCCATGGGTTTCTGAGCTGAGGGGAGAACCTGCCGGATCAGGCCAAAGGGTCCCACCTAGTCCAGCCTCCTGCCCTCGAGGTGGCCAAATACCCCTAAGAACCTGGGGGTCTGGATAGACTGCTCCTGGACCTGGAGGTTCCACGTGGACATACCAAGAGCATGTCTGCTGGATCAGGCCCCATCTGCTCCAGTATCCTCTTCTCTCAGTGGCCAACCATAGAATCATAGAATCATAGAGTTGGAAGAGACCCCAAGGGCCATCCAGTCCAACCCCCTGCCAAGCAGGAAACACCATCAAAGCATTCCTGACAGATGGCTGTCAAGCCTCCGCTTAAAGACCTCCAAAGAAGGAGACTCCACCACACTCCTTGGCAGCAAATTCCACTGTCCAACAGCTCTTACTGTCAGGAAGTTCTTCCTAATGTTTAGGTGGAATCTTCTTTCTTGTAGTTTGAATCCATTGCCCGTGTCCGCTTCTCTGGAGCAGCAGAAAACAACCTTTCTCCCTCCTCTATATGACATCCTTTGATATATTTGAACATGGCTATCATATCACCCCTTAACCTTCTCTTCTCCAGGCTAAACATACCCAGCTCCCTAAGCCGTTCCTCATAAGGCATCATTTCCAGGCCTTGGACCAAGGTTCCCCCAAAGTGAAAACTCTCAAACAGAACCCCTGAGCACAAGAGCAATCCCCCCTTCCCCCCCGTGGTTTTCCAGCAACTGGCGTTTGGAAGCATTTCTACCTGTGAGCGTAGAGCAGGCCCTCCAGCTGTTTTGGGACTACAACTCCCATCATCCCTAACTAACAGGACCAGCGATGATGGGAATTGTCGTCCCAAAACAGCTGGAGGCCCGAGTTTGGGGGTGCCTGGCATAGAGGCAGTGAGCACTCAGGGCTGATTTCCTTCAGAATGGATAGGTTTGATCTTCTTGCAGTCCATGGGACTCTCAAGAGTCTCCTCCAGCACCATAATTCAAAAGCATCCAATTCTTCGGCGATCAGCCTTCTTTATGGTCCAGCTCTCACTTCCATACATCACTACTGGGAAAACCATAGCTTTAACTATACGGACCTTTGTCGGCAAGGTGATGTCTCTGCTTTTTAAGATGCTGTCCAGGTTTGTCATTGCTTTTCTCCCCCAAACCATGCACAATTGACAGGGAAGCTTAGGAGGAACGGCTGGGGGGGGGTGTTGTCAACAGTCCCCACCCCCCACACCCTCCACCAGTTGCTGTCTGAGGGGGTCGGTCCTAGGAGTCTGATGAGATGAACAAACCGGTACTTGCCAGCAGTCGTTCTTCATTCAGTGGCTCCGGGCAGATAAATGGCCCCCAAAATGTCATCGACCCCACTGCTGAATCGCTGCCGAGTATCCCCACCCAAAACTGCCCTATGGCCACTAGATATGTCCAAATGCTCTCTCTGTCCCTGCCACCTAATCAAATGAAACGACAGCCATCCCCTTTCACCCTTTGCTGAGCCCAAAACCTGCTCATGTTGGTGCTTCCAAAGGCCTAGCCAGGCACCCCCAAACTCGGCCCTCCAGCTGTTTTGAGACTACAACTCCCAGCATCCCTAACTAACAGGACCAGCGATGATGGGAATTGTAGTCCCAAAACAGCTGGAGGGCCGAGTTTGGGGGGGGGGTGCCTGGCGTAGTGGCAGAGCATCTGACACCACAATTCAGGTGGCAGGTGGCCGTGAAGTCATGAGTTTTGATTGCATGTTGATCCACATTTTTTGGGTGTGTGTGTGTGTGCTCCCCGTTCCTCATTGCAGATGTCGAGCAGAACATGGGCCTGATGAACAACGGGGTGGTCTATGCCTTGTGGGATTATAGCGCCGAGTTCGGCGACGAGCTGTCTTTCCGCGAGGGGGAGCCCGTCACCGTGTTGCGCCACGACAGCCCCGACGAAACGGACTGGTGGTGGGCGTCTCTTTACGGCCAGGAAGGCTACGTGCCGAAGAACTACTTCGGGGTGAGTGTTCGAAACACGCGCGGGATCCTGGGGAAATTGGGGAGTAAAGAAAATAAGAAATTTATTAAATTTTACCAATAAAACATACAATACAAAATAAAACAAAACAAACAACAACAACAAAAACTACAAAACTACAAAAAATCCAATTATCCTTAACTTATTCATAACATTATATTGGGAAGAAAAGAAAAGAAGAAATTTATTAAATTTTACCAATAAAACATACAATACAAAATAAAACAAAACAAACAACAACAACAAAAACTACAAAACTACAAAAAATCCAATTATCCTTAACTTATTCATAACATTATATTGGGAAGAAAAGAAAAGAAGAAATTTATTAAATTTTACCAATAAAACATACAATACAAAATAAAACAAAACAAACAACAACAACAAAAACTACAAAACTACAAAAAATCCAATTATCCTTAACTTATTCATAACATTATATTGGGAAGAAAAGAAAAGAAGAAATTTATTAAATTTTACCAATAAAACATACAATACAAAATAAAACAAAACAAACAACAAAAACTACAAAACTACAAAAACTACAAAAATACAATTATCCTTAACTTATTCATAACATTATATTGGGAAGAAAAGAAAAGAAGAAATTTATTAAATTTTACCAATAAAACATACAATACAAAATAAAACAAAACAAACAACAAAAACTACAAAACTACAAAAACTACAAAAATACAATTATCCTTAACTTATTCATAGCATTATATTGGGATTTCCTCACATCCTCTCTTCTGCGTTCATTTCTAATCCTCTTTAGTAACTTTGTAACATTATAAAATCCTCCTTTTCATCTAATCTTAATCTTTATAATCAATAATCATAACTAAACTCTTAATCCTAATAAAAATAAACATAACATATTTCTAACTACTTCTTGTAAAAAAAATAATGAGATATAGGGGATAACAACATGTGAAAATAAGTTACGGATAGTAAGGATATAGGATAAAGTTATTAGAGGTAAAATTTAGAGGTTTAAGTAACTGAAATAGAGAGTAAAAAGGAAGATGGAATTGTGTGAAAGAAAGATTTATATGGGAAACCAGGAGCGAGTGCTTGGAGGAAGTCCAACAAAGATGTGAGAGTGAAATTGAGATAAATCTTAGATTAGTGTAGTGTTCTGTTTTATGTATTGTGTTATTGTTGTGACGTGTTGTTTTCTTGTTGTTACGTATGTCTAGTTTTAAAAAATCAATAAATATATATATATATTTAAAACACACGCAAGGATGGGATGGGAGGTTCACATGCTACGAAGGACTCGTCCACAAATATATTGACAGCTGCACGAATTATTATAGCTAGGAAGTGGAAGGGGCAAGCAGAATATAAAATGGAAGAATGGTATAAAGAGGTGCGGGATTTAGCTGTTAATGATAAATCAACATGTGCCATTAAGGTGAGACGGGGAATAGGCAGTAGAAAGGATTTCGGGGAGATATGGAGGGTGTTTGTAGAATTTGTACTGTTAAAAGGGGTCAAACCATCGCAAGAAGTGTTGAAATTCTGGGAGGTTGGATAGTTACAAGAGTTATTCTTACTCATTTATGATTATTACTTCGTCAAAATTAAAAAAAAATTAGAACACACACACACGTGCGAGGGTCCCTTTGTTTACGCTGTATAATAATAATAATAATAATAATAATATTCCCATCTGGCTGGGTTTCCCCAGCCACTATGGGCGGCTCCCAACCCAATATTAAAAACACAATACAGCATTAAACATTAAAACTTCCCTAAACAGGGCTGCCTTGAGAGGACAGTAAGATAGTTGCTTATTGCCTTGATATCTGACGGGAGGGCGTTCCACAGGGTGGGCGCCACTACCGAGAAGGCCCTCTGCCTGGTTCCCTGCAACCTCACTTCTTGCAGGGAGGGAACCGCCAGAAGGCCCTCGGAGCTGGACCTCAGTGTCCAGGCTGGACGATGGGGGTGGAGACGCTCCTTCAGGTCTACTGGGCCAAGGCCGTTTAGGGCTTTAAAAGTCAGCACCAACACTTTGAATTGTGTTCGGAAACGTCTCGGGAGCCACTGCAGACATAGCTGTCAACTTTCCCCTTTTTTTGCAGGAAATTCCCTTATTCCAGCGCTGTTTGCCATTGCAAAAAAAAGGGAAAGTTGACAGCTCTGAATGCAGATCTCCCTGAACCAGTGTTATATGGTTTCGGTGGCCGCTCCCAGTCGCCAGTCTAGCTTCCCTGTAAAAGCACCCAGCACCCAACGATCCTCTGCTTGCGTTGTTAAGCTCAGAAAAAATTCAAATCCGTGTATATCACTGGAAGAATTGCATAAATATGAAACTAAACTGACAATATCATAATGCAAAGGGCATTTATAAATATTTCATCAGAGGCAAACCTATATATGCTTTAAATCATCAAAGTGCTAGTACAAAGTGCAATTTACAAAGTGCAAAAATACAAAGTGCCATATAATGTTCAATATAATGATGAAGATGGTATAGCAAATGTCTATCAGACGCGTAGGTCCATCCTCACAATGTTGGGGAAGGTTATTCAGAATCCCTCCAACATGTGGGTGTGTTCTCCCGACGGGTGGCTAGCTTCAAACTTCCCGTTTCACCAACGGTTTCTTCAAGGTCTGGACTTTTCATCAAATCAGAACAAAGAAAGAAAGCATAACTCAGCTATTCACAGTGCCTCAGACTCCCATCCTTCCAATACAATTCTTCCAGTGATATACACGGTTTTGTATTTTTTCTGAGGTACAGATACCGTGACTGTCTGTTGTTGTTTCTACGTTGTTAACCAGCAATGAGCTTCTTGCGGCCGCGAGGATCCAGCCTGGTGGGCTGGTTTCTATGCCCTGCTGGGCTGCCCCGTTCCAAAATACCCAAGCGACCTGCGCTTCTCTCCTCCGCAGCTCTTCCCCAGGGTGAGGCCGCAGCAGAGGAAGGCGTGACGTTTCGGAGGGAGGAACCCCGTCGCTGCCGTCCCAGGAGGGACCTGAGGAATGTGCCCGGGCAGGATCCTGAAGAGCAGCTTCGCAGTGCGGATGAATCGCCTCGCCTACCCGAGGAGGCTGTCTGTCTGGCATCCTCGGATGCGCTATAATGGTGGAGGGAAGGGAGAGACATGCAAAGATGGGCGACTCCTTGGCTCTCTCGCTGTGTGTGTGTGTGTGTGTGTGTGTGTGTGTGTGTGTTTGGAAAAGCATGCCTAAAATGAGAGGGTCGGGCCTGCCTTTTTTGTTTTACTATCTGCCTTCCTCTCCTCCTGCTTCTGTTAAGAACCTGCCCGACGCTAGGAAGGGTGATAGTATTTTATTTTATTTTATTTTATTTTATTTTATTTTATTTTATTTTATTTTATTTTATTTTATTTTATTTTATTTTATTTTATTTTGCATAGAATTGTAGTGTTGGAAGGGAGCCCCTGAGAGTCATCAAGCCCAGGCATAGGCAAACTCGGCCCTCCAGATGTTTTGGGACTACAATTCCCATCATCCCTAGCTAACAGGACCAGTGGTCAGGGATGATGGGAATTGTAGTCTCAAAACATCTGGAGGGCCGAGTTTACCTATGCCTGGGCTAGCCCAACCCCCTGCAACGCAGGAAGCTCAGCTGAGGAATCCCTGGCGGATGGGAATGCCAACCTCCGAGGAAGGAAAGCCCCCACCACTTGGGATTCTGGCTCCAGCGGCCGGAAAGTTTTTGCCCCTTTCATCCAAACGAAAATTCAGATGCTGGGGTGACTATTTGATTTGCCCAAGGGGTACGTAGCGCACCTCTGGTGATATCCTTCCCATAAATCCACCCACAGGACCTCCCCCCTTTTTTTTGCTCCTGCTCCACCCTTGCCTCTCAAAGAGATGCCCCCCTTCCTTCCCAGCTCCTACCCTGAGCATATTCAGAGGTGCCTGAGCTGCTCTCCATCCCCCCGGCTTCCCTGCCTCTCTGGACATGTCCGCCAGCTGGTCTCTCTGCTCCCAGCTCTGGCCGCGTTGCCAACATCCTCCTTTGGGACTCGGCGTGAGAACTTCAGCAGCGGCAACTGCCTCCTTCGCTCATTTCTACAATCGCTGCTCAGCTGCATTTCTCCCTCCACGAATCTCCGGCTCCCTGTCCCAGCGTTGCAACTGGAGACGTGAGAGAAGAGTGCACCTCGCTTCCCTGGGACTCGCAGTTTCAACGGGAACCTCGAGGAGAGCTCCCTCCCTGCCCAGGAGGAGGGCTCCGCAGGACGGGACCGTGGCCTGGTCAAAACCCGCTGCTTTCTGCCTCTTTTGACTTTTGCACAAATGGGAGCCGCGAGGGCGCTTGTGTCTCGGTGAGTTTGGCTCGCCAAGAGGCTGTTGCCTTCTACACAGCTCCACCCAGCCCAATGTGGCCTACGCTGACTGGCAGCAGGCTCTCTGGCACAGAGACGCCTTCCCTGCTGCTAGCTCCCTGATCTTCCTAGCTGGAAAGGCCCCGCTTTGAACCCAAGTCTTTCTGCATCTCAAGCATGGTCTCTGCTCCAGAGCTGGGCTGCCTCCCTTCAGACTGCGGAGGGAACCCCGGCTCAAATGCAACAACAGCTCTGTTTTGCTCTGCCTTTCCCCCACTCCTAAAGCCTTCCCATCACACCTGACACTCATCCTCCTCGGACAAGGTGATCCACGTCTTCCCTGCCTCATTTTGTGGGCTGTTATTCCGCCAAGGCCGGCCAGCCGCCACAAGAGAGGCAAGCCCCTCCACTGATCACCTCTAGCCGAGCAGATCGCTCAAACCGCAGCCAGGGGTGGCATTTTAAAGCGAATGAAAAGGATGGGGTACTTGGTGGTGGTGGGTTAACAGATATGAAGCCCATGTTCTGTATCCCCTTGGAAGGTTGCACCCCCCCTCCCAGCCCAGGCATGGGCTCCTCCATGCAACTGCTGCAAAAATATTCCTCTGTTTGCAGGAAGGATTGCAGGGGGAGAATTTTGGGTTTGTGCTTCTATCAAGAACGCTGGCTGGAAAAACACAGAGCTAACTATTAAAAAGTGGACTGCTCCAGCACAGACTCTTCGTAATCCTCCTTTCAGGACGCCTCCGTTTAATATATTTTGTGAATCTATTCTTTCGATTCTTGGAGAACAGCTAACCCTGATCTCAGGGGTTCTCCATGCACGTCTGCTAGAAATAAAAGTCATGCAAGGCCAGGCAATTGAATATTTCCGAGGGATGGGCCTCTCTTGGAGATAGGCCTGTTGTTTTCTGATCTTGCCCCCATCAAGACAGTTTTTCAACACGACCCACGGGAAATTGGATAACGAAAAGAGAGGAAAACCAGAAAGGAAAAACTCCTCAAGGGGATTGCATACCTTGTTCATTAAATAGGAGAGCAAACCCTAGCAATAATCTGGGACACGTTTAAAGCTTTTGTCCGTGGAATCTGTATTAGTAAAAAATGTGGCGTTAAAAAGGGGGGAAAGTAACATTAACGCTCAAATTGCTACAAGAAATACTACTACGGGAGCTTGAAATGAAACATGAATGCACACAAGACAAAAGTCTACTGTAAGCTGCCTAGGGGGAGAAGGCAGAATTGGAATCATTGGATCCCCAGGTACTAAACTCTCTTATCTAGGATCTGAAAAGTGGATCACATAGATTTGGAACTTAATACTTGTGAACAAATTTACCACTTTGCTACGAGAAACTCAAACGGGGAAAAGGCACTCCCTTTTAATGCAACATGGTTATTCACTATGTAAAATCCACCGAGCATCGATTCTGCCCTCCAAAAATGCACAGGGATGCTATAGAATAATACTCGCTTTCTGTTTTTGCACCCGTAGAGTGTAATGGATATTGTATTAGGCATAAAACTGGAGCCACGCTCTTTGGCGAGGGGAATTACTTTTCTGTTGACGATGTATTTGTAATTGCTTATATCTAAAAAAAAGTATGTTTTAAAAAATGATAATAAATGTGGACTAACTGGATCATCGATGCGTTGCTTCCATTTATCGGTCAAGTGCCTCTGCTGAATTGTGGAGGTATTGGGGTAGGGAGAAGGAGGGTGGATTTCGTGCACACACCCCGGCTGATTTACGATTCTCTTTTGGCCCTAACGGAAGCTCTCTGCCTTTAACAGATTCAGGTTAGACAGAAACATGCACAGTTAGTTCCCCTTGTTCCTACGCTAATTGACACCATCAGCTATGAATAAGTGCATAATTTTTATCTCATTGCTTGCCCCCCGCTCCTTTTCAAACCCGTCAAATATGGCCTCGTCTTCCTTCCACTTAGCAGTTTCTCTTCCAGACAACTTAATTGAACCATTTAACTATTCCGGTCTCTCCCTATGCTCCCTATAACCAGCAATGTGGCTGCAGCTCTTTGGGCCAGTTGAAATTCCTGCGCACTTTTCAAAGGACAGCCCCAAGCACAGCACATTGCAGTAGTCCAAATGGGATGACTTAGGCGTGTGTCACTGGGGCCAGACCAGAAACCCACAGCCCTGCTGAGGATTGCGAAGGGCCGTTGCTGCTGGAGGTGCTCATTCCGAGAGTCTGTGGTTGGGAAATCTCTTTATCCTTTACCCCTCCCTTCGCAGGCCTTTCCTTCTTTGGTTCCCTGGGTCTAGTTTGAGCTTGCAAGTCCCCTTGGGCTACAGGTTTGCCAAACCGGTTATTTGCAATTTCGCAAAGCAGAACATCCACGAATGGGTCTGTAGAAATTAGAGGTGTGGAGGCCTGGGAGGGTGGAGGAACTGGGGAAATGGTGGGGGACCTGTTTGCCCCCACCTCCATATTTATTATTGTATATTTATTTATACCCCACTTGCTGTGCTCAGGCCCTGCTTTTGGGCTTCCCTTTGGGGCATCTGTTCGGCCACTGTGAGAAGGGGAGGCTGGATTAAATGGGCCAACGACGTGATCCAGCTGGCAGCCTTTTCCTATGTCCTTATTGCCATTCTCCATGTTATAAGAATTTAAGGTCTCAAATATATAAATTAAATGCTCATAAATGTACAAGGTGTGCTCTGGTCCATGAGGTCACGGAGAGTCGGGCACGACTAAACGACAACAAATGCACAAGGCGAACAGGTACGTAAGTATATAAACCATGTGTCTGAAACTGTATAGAACTGTGAAGCCATTTCGACTCTCCCAAACTGATCTCAAATATTTCTCTGCAAGGAGGAAGGAAATGGGAAAACCTCCCCGTTGTCTCTTTGCTCACAAATCCTGTCTTAAGGGCGTATCTGTGTATGAATAGGGTGAGCCCGTGACCTGGATTCAGGAACTGGGTATTTATCACCACAAAAGAATGGCCAGGATGCCCAGGTAAAAGCAATCAGTGACCATTATCAGGCACCCTGGCAGACAGGATTTCTGCTGTAGACCACCCCCTGTGATGTATTTCTGCTGTAGATGTATGTATGATGTATTGGGGTTTGGCCTTGAGCTACAGGGTGACAATTTCAAAAGTCTATATAAGAACTTGCACACCATTGTTCAGGGTTCCTCCTACCTCCTGCATGTGGTGGGTGAGCACCCTGTTGCAACAGTTTAATAAAGATCAGGCTTACTAGCTGCTTTGCTTCTCAGTTTAATAAAGATCAGGCTTACTAGCTGCTTTGCTTCTCAATATTCTCTGGTTAGCCTGTTACTTTCTCCTACTGATAGGGGACCCACTTAAGGACTCTATACGGGCTCTTGGGTACCCCATAAGGGAAAAGGGAGTTTTTTCTTTTTCTTTTTTTGAATAATTTTTATTGATTATTTTAGTTAAACAAAGAAAAAGCATCTTAATCCAACTGTATTGTATGACATTACAAAATAAACTTTTACATACAACATTGTCTTGTCTATAAAAGAAAAAAGAGAAAGAGAAAAGAGAAATAATAAGAAAAGAGAAAAAAGACACAAAAGAAGAAAAAAGAAAGGTATATAAAAAATAATTCCACAAATCTGACCTCTCAAGTCCCTTTGCATCTACATTTCTTGATGCAGAATGTGATCCAAACAATACACTTTCCTCTATATATTTTCCAGTACATTCTTAACACTTTATACATCCGAAATTTCCTGACTCGTCTTCCTTCATTTAGCACTCAAAAGCTGGCATGGAAACAAAACTGTTATTGTATTTTTGTACATATCTCGTGTATATCCCCCATTTTTCCACAAATTTTTGCTTAGACTTTCCTCTAATATTGTTAGTTAACCAAGCCATTTCCGCATATTCTTGTAATTTAGTCTGCCATTCTGAAATTTTGGGGAGTTCCTGATCTTTCCATCCTTTCGCTATCCTTTAACACTCCACCTTAGCCCTGTGTTGCACCCTGCCCAGCCTCAAGCCTAACCTACTTCACATATCTGAAGAAGTGTGCATGCACACGAAAGCTCATACCAAGAACAAACTTAGTTGGTCTCTAAGGTGCTACTGGAAGGATTTTTTTATTTTTTGTTTTGTTTTGACTACTTCACATGGCTGTTGTGCAAGGATAAATTGGGGAGGAAGAAAACCTTGCAGGAAAGGTGGGACACTATAAATACAGTTACAGGTAGGTAGCTGTGTTGGTCTGCCATAGTCAAAACAAAATTAAAAATTAAAAATTCCTTCCAGTAGCACCTTAGAGACCAATTAAGTTTTTTCTTGGTATGAGTTTTCGTGTGCATGCACACTTCTTCAGATACACTGAAACAGAAGTCACCAGACCCTTATATATAGTGAGAGAGTGAGGAGGGGTATTACTCAGAAGGGTGGATTGGCTGATGGGTGTGGAAAACCTGTTGATGACTGTTAACGACTGCAATAGTCCTAAAGGAAAAAGCAAGGGTTGAGATGGCTAAAGATAAATGCAATCCATCCATCAATCAATCAATCAGTCCAATAAGCAAGCAAGTTAGCTAGCTAGCTAGCTTTAATATTCACGATTTTTAGCTATGAATTATAAGCGTCGCTTTCTCATCCCTCCATCCAAAGCCATCCCTATTTCTGGGCTCGACTACTTCAGCCTTCAACAGTACGATTAGCTCTCGATCGGCTTACGATGCCTTTTCACATTGCAGCCGAGGGTAAGCGCTCGCTAAAATGTGGGGGCGGAGCTTTATTCGTCTTAGCCAACCAGAAGCGCGACCCGACGAGTCCTTTTGACCAATAGAGCTCAGCGAGGAAGGCATGCGCAGAAGAAGAAAAAGCTTACCTAGAGCGGACCGACGTGAGCAGCTGCGGCGGCCAATGGGATTGGAGGCTGGGAGAGACCATGAAGTGAGTGGGGGGTGTTGGGAAGACCCGGGAAATACCACTGGGGCAACAAGGAGGGGGAGTGTTATTGATATAGACTGAGTGGGCATTATTAAAAAGAGGGACTATTGTGGGGGGCGTTAAGTGGGCGGAGGGGGGGCAAATACTTGGAGGCGTTTGGAAATCATTGCTTGGGTTAAAGGGGAGGCATTTGCTATTGGGGGGGTGTGACATGGCCAATTCCTCTCTGTGTGTGTGCAACATTTTGGGGGCACAATTTTGGGGGAGCGGGTGCAAAAGCAACCATTTTCCACCAACCGGAGAAACGTCCACCCCCCATATCTTTGCATGCAGCCCCCGCTTCCCATGCACTCGCCCCATGATTCTAGGGAAGCCCCCAAGTAAGACCACCGGGTCCATCTACCTCAATATTGCCAACACTGACTGGCAGCAATGGCTCTCCAGTTTTTCAGCCAAGGGGCAGTCCCAACCCCACCTGGAGATGCTGCCTGTGGGGACTGAACCTGGGACACCACCTGCATGTGAAGCAGGTGCTGTCCCCCTGAGCTGTGGCCCATTCCCTTAAAACGAGCTAAGATTCCAGTCCTCATGATTCTCTGGAGAAAACATATGATCTGATAGGGACATAGGAGCTTACAGCAGCTCAGGTCATTGTTGTAAGAAAAAAAAAAACTGCTCCCTTTCCCTTATGGGATATCCAAGGGCCCGTACAGAGTCCTTATGTAGGTTCTATATCGGTAGAAGAAAATAACAGAGGCCAAACAGAGAATATTGAGCAGCAAAGCAGCTAGTAAGCCTGATCTTTATAAAAGCTGTTGCAACAGGATCTCCACTCACCACATGCAGGGAGGGAGGGAGGAGAGGAACGCAGAACATTGGTGTGCAAGATCTTATATAGACTCTTGAAATTGCCCACCCTGTAGCTCAAGACCACCCCCCAAAACATGTGTTGCTTCTCTCTGCCAGGATAACTGATAATGCCTTAGTCAAAACAAAACAAAATAAACAATTCCCTCCAGTAGCACCTTAGAGACCAACTAATGCCTTATCTGATTAATGCCTTATCTGATTGCCTTTAGCCTGACCATTCCTTTGAGATGGTAAATACTTAATTCCTGAATCTCTCCAGTGGTGTCCAAACTTTTTTCAAAGAGGGCCAGATTTGATGAAGTGAAGGGCCGTGGGGGCCGACCAAAGGACCGACCAAAGTTGTTGAGCTTTTTTTAGGATTAAAGTTATTGATGGTTTTACCCCAGGAAATAAACTGCTACATGGAGCCGGATTAAACCGACCGGTGGGCCGAATTAGGCCCCCTAAACAGACTTTGGACATGCCTGTTTTACGCATATTGAGAGTGAGCTCAGCTTAACAGATACTTGCCAGACTGTATTTACAGGGAGGTGTAAGCCCCTACAATCCAAAGGCCATTGGAAAGCTTTTCCCATTTTTAATAATTAAATTTAATTCCCATTTTCCCAATGTTCAATAGATAATTGCATTTTAATGTTCTGTTGGAAGCTGCCCAGAGTGGCTGGGGAAACCCAGCCAGATGGGCGGGGTATAAATAATAAATTATTATTATTATTATTATTATTATTTCCTTCCTCCTTGCAGAGAAATATTTGAGTCAAAAATTAAAGAATCCCAGAACTGTGGCGAGGCGGGAGATCAGTTTTAAAGTCTTCATGTACCAATTCTCTGTATGCCTGAGAATTGATACACCTCGACCATGAAAATCTAGCTGAGGAAGAATTAGCGAAACAGGGCCTTGTCCTGGAATTTATTTCGAGTGGAATTTGCTTCAATACTATAATATTAAAACTGTTTGAAGACTTTAAAACTGATCTCCCGCCTGGGATTCTTTAATTTTTGACTTCTGGGTATTACCAAGAACTCCAATTTCTAGAGAAATATTTGAGGTCAATTTGGGAGAGTCAAAATGACTTAAGATTGCTCTCCTGTAGTATTTCAGACACTTATGTATGTGTTTGCCTTGTACATTTATTTTACATATATATAAGACTTTAGAATTCCTATGGTCCCCTCAGTGCTGCTTACACTGACTGGCAGTTTAAAACCTAAGGACTAGGACCTTGGCTTTGAGTCATGCATCTCCTTATGGGCAATTCTTTTCCCAGGGCATTTCTCTGATGCCTCTCTGGCTTTCCTTTCCTTCAGGCTGAACATAGATGGACTACTTGTTTATTTCCCCTATGATTACATCTACCCGGAGCAGTATTCTTACATGCTGGAACTGAAGAGGACATTGGATGCCAAGGTTTGACCAGAGGCTGGGTTTGTTTGGGGTGCCGGTGGAGGAGGAGGAGGAGGGTGTTGCTGAATTGACCTCAGTGCGAATCAGTTTTTCGTTTTAAGAGGTGAGGTGGAATAATGTGGTGCACCAGCAGAAAATGGGATGCGGGTGGCACTGTGGTCTAAACCACAGAACCTAGGGCTTGCTGATCAGAAGGTCGGTGGTTTGAATCCCCGCAATGACGGGGTGAGCTCCCGTTGCTCGGTCCCTGCTCCTGCCCACCTAGCAGTTCGAAAGCACGTCAAAGTGCAAGTAGATAAATAGGTACCGCTCCGGCGGGAAGGTAAACGGCGTTTCCGTGCACTGCTCTGGTTCGCCAGAAGTGGCTTAGTCATGCTGGCCACATGAATCATAGAATCATAGAGTTGGAAGAGACCACAAGGGCCATCCAGTCCAACCCCCTGCCCCCGGAAGCTGTACACTGGCTCCCTCGGCCAGTAACACGAGATGAGCATGGCAACCCCAGAGTCGTCCAAGACTGGACCTAATGGTCAGGGGTCCCTTTACCTTTACCTTACCAGCAAAAAATAGTTGATGCTATTCTAGGTTTCATTAGTGTCTAGACTTGATAGCAAAGCTTTTATATCACCAGCATCACAACGATCGAACAGCCTGTTTTAAATTGCGTGAATGCATATTTTTTTCCACTTTGAGATTTCTTTTGACGTAAGCAGCATTGCAGTGTCGCCGCTAATTCATACCGGCTCTCTCTGTTTCTCCGCTAGGGTCATGGAGTTCTGGAAATGCCATCGGGCACCGGGAAGACCATCTCCCTCCTGTCTCTGATTGTGGCCTACCAGCGGGTGAGTCATGTTCCCTCGGCTTCGGTGAAGGCGGCCTGGCCTGCTGTCAGCCCCTCATGCAGATAACGACACCTGGCCTACCTTGCAGGGTTGGTGTAACGATCGCCAGGAGAACGTGACACGCTTTGAACACCCCAAGGGGCTGCATGAAGATGAAGTATTATTCCAGTTGGGACTGTAGCTCCCTTGATACCCCAACCGTTGGCCATTTGGGCTGATGGGAGTCCAGCAATATTGGGGAGGGGGGTACCAGTTCTGCAGCCTATTAGTACATCGTCTGAAGAAACATCAACAAGAGAGCCAGTGGTTGTACTGTACAGTGGTTAGAGTGTTGAACTAGTACCTGGGAGAGACCAGGGTTCGAATCTCCACTTGGCCATGAAGCTCGCTGGGTGACCTTGGGTTGATCACCGCCTCTCAGTCTAGCCTACCTCAAGGGTTCTTGAGACTAAATACACATATCCATTTAAGATTTCACCCTGTGTCCCTGTGATTTATTTTCTGTATAAGAACGCAGGCATCTAGATCGGAAGCTAAATTCTCTCTTGCAAACTGGGCACCAAAGTTAATCCCCTAGTAGTACAAACAACAAAATAAAAAAATAGATCCATCCTTTAAAACAGGGTGTCGGGTGTACTGGTTTGTGTCATCCGTATGCGCAGAAATTGCTGTTTTTTAAAGCTAAAGAAGCCGGCTTCCTATTAAAAAATAGGTAAAGGACCCCTGACAGTTAAGTCCCGTCGCGAACAATTCTGGGGTTGCGGCACTCATCTCGCTTTACAGGCCGAGGGAGCTGGCGTTTGTCCGCAGACAGTTTTTCCAGGTCATGTGGCCAGCAACTAAATTTTGTCAATTCGTTTGTGGCCTGCCTTGTAACGAAGATGACAGTGTAATTAATACAAAATAAAAAATAAAAAAATTCTTTCCAGTAGCACCTTAGAGACCAACTAAGTTTGTTCTTGGTATGAGCTTTCGTGTGCATGCACACTTCTTCAGATACACTGAAACAGAAGTCACCAGACCCTTATATATAGTGAGAGGGTGGGGAGGGGTATTACTCAGAAGGGTGTTGGGAATGGGGGATCGGCTGGCAGGTGTGGAAAACCTGTTGACGACTGTTAACGGCTGCAATTGGTCTTGCAGGAAAAGTCGTCAATCTTTTTATATAAGATAAAAAAGCTCATACCAAGAACAAACTTAGTTGGTCTCTAAGGTGCTACTGGAAGGAATTTTTAATTTTATTTTGTTTTGAGTATAATAAAAGTTACAGGTAGGTAGCCGTGTTGATCTGCCATAGTCAAAACAAAATAAAAAATTAAAAAATATTCCTTCCAGTAGCACCTTGGTCTCTAATTTTTTTTAATTTTTATTTTGTTTTGAGTATAATGAAAGAAAGTGTTTAAAAGAAAACATGTTTAAAATGTGGTATAGATGGTATATAACGCCAGCAAAATTGGCAAAAATGCACAAGGGTAACAACAAATGCTGGAAATGTAAAGAAAAGGTGGGAACTTTCTACCACATGTGGTGGGAGTGCCAAAAAGTTAAGAGCTATTGGAATGAAATTTACAATGAGATGAAAATGATTTTAGGTTATAATTTTGCCAAAAAACCAGAGTCTTTATTATTGGGTATAATAGGTATAGGAATTAAAAGAGATGATATAAAATTGTTTCAATACATGGCAACAGCAGCCAGAATTTTATGGGCCCAAAATTGGAAACAGGAAATTTCGCCGACAAAAGAGGAATGGGTTTTGAAAATGATGACCTACGCGGAGTTAGACAAAATGACAGGGAGAATCAGAGACCAGCGAGACCAAAAATTTATTAAAGATTGGGAAAAATTTACAAATTATTTAAAGAAACATACACAAATGAATACGTTGATAGGATTACAGGAAGCTTTGTAGTCAAAAATAATTATTATTGTATGATGAAATAAAGATAAATTATTCAAGATAAGAAAATAAAAGCAATAATTTATAGAATAAATATAAAAATAAAGATTTGTATTGTGGAAACCAGACGGAAGGATTGTTGGAAGTCCAGGCCTGAAGAGGCCAAAATATATGATGATTAATATGTATCAAACTGTAAATATAATGT
The DNA here is from genome assembly GCA_900245905.1 of Lacerta viridis. Classification (NCBI taxonomy): domain Eukaryota; kingdom Metazoa; phylum Chordata; class Lepidosauria; order Squamata; family Lacertidae; genus Lacerta; species Lacerta viridis. The sequence goes on along the minus strand of OFHU01001369.1, from coordinate 363,920 downwards.
ATATTTGTGAAACGTAATAAAAAGACTATGGAAAAAAAGAAAAAAAAGAAAGTGTTTTAAAAATGCAAGATAAAATACATTGCTTTCTGGACCCCCCCCCCCCCGCGTGACTGGCCACTCTTCTGCATCCCCTCCTGCCAATGGGGCACCTCCTTTGGCCGATGTTCCCCTCCCCCCCCCACACCCCAAAAGCGCTTTCTGAGTAAACCCGTTTCCCCTTTCCCTCCCCAGGCTTATCCCCTGGAAGTGACCAAGCTCATTTACTGCTCCCGAACGGTGCCAGAGATTGAAAAGGTAACTGGGACATGTCTGTGTTTGTGTGTCTTTGCGAGAGAGAGGGAGAGAGCTGCCCAAGGGCAGAGTGCCTAGGGAGCTGTGACTGGGAAGTGTTCGGGGTTAGACCTGGCATCTCTACCAGGGCAATGAACCCGTGGAAAACCCACCGCCGGATTTACGTAGACACTAAACAAGCTATAACTTAGGGGGCCACTCTCTTGGGGGCTCCAATTTTTTTTAAAAAAGAAAACAAAAACCTGGATGTATATTTCCAAAATATAAGATAAAAAACAAATAAAATAAAACCTACATACAGCAACAGTGTTTTGTGTTGTGTAGGCTCCTATGATGTAAGTCATGGGCCCCGCCTGCTAGCCTGCTCCCTAAAATATCACTGCTTTGCTCCTTTCTATATATAGGGTGCCTACATTCTGCATGGACTGGTTGCATGGCAACACGTGCAAATGGCTTGAGATACCTATTAGGTCCATAAATTACCATATAGCATATATTCAACACAAAAAACAGTGACAATTTGTTGTTGACAAAGGACAGCTGGACATATAAAGGGCCCCATTACCTTCAGTAGCTTAGCAGGGGTCAGCAAACTTTTTCAGCAGGGGGCCGGTCCACTGTCCCTCAGACCTTGTGGGGGGCCGGACTATATTTTGGAAAAAAATGAACGAATTCCTATGCCCCACAAATAACCCAGAGATGCATTTTAAATAAAAGGACACATTCTACTCATGTAAAAACATGCTGATTCCCGGACTGTCCGCGGGCCGCATTTAGAAGGCGATTGGACCGCATCCGGCCCCCGGGCCTTAGTTTGGGGACCCCTGGCTTAAGGCCTCATCACACCTAAATCTGTCCCTGGGACCACCATATATTGTTGGATTCCAACTCCCATCAGCCAGCGGAGAATGATGGGAGCTGGAGTCCAGCCCGCGACTCTGTCCCTGACCCCTCGACTTGCCTCCATCCTCCGGGGCTTGCAGAGAGAGAGAGGGGGGGGGGACCAAGGAGTCTTTGCCGCAACTGCTGTGCTTCCCCCCCACCAGGTCATCGAGGAACTACGCAAACTCCTGGATTTCCACGAGAAGCAGACGGGAGACAAGCTGCCCTTCTTGGGCTTGGCACTTAGCTCCAGGAAGAACCTCTGCATCCACCCAGAGGTGAGAGCGTGTGAGCTTTTAGGGTTAAAAAGCTCAGCAGTGCGTCCTTCATCACAGGATGGCGTTGCACACATCCGGGAACTACGTACGGGTCTTCTGTGCAACGTGATCTGTGTATCAGTCTGAAAATCAGTCTGTCTTCGGCTTGCAGGCAAGATGGGAGCGTTTTCTCCTGGCCGGGAGCCCTTAACAATAAATTTATTTAATTTATTTATTTTGACTGCGTCAGACCAACACGGCTACCTACCTGAATCTGCGTAAGGCAGTTTCTGTGTTCCAGTTCACTGTCCTTGGAGAGCCTTTCCCCCTCTGGCATGGTTACTTGTGTAAATTGTGCAGAAATTGTGGGCCCCAGGGACTTGCGACTGGCACTGGAGGGCACCTCTGTACTTCGGCGGCAGGTGGGCACTATGCCCCCTTTTGCCCAATGCCCAAAAGAGCCTTGCGTGGCACCTACATTACACACCTTGAGGCACCAGGCGAAAACGTTCCTCTTCGACCGGGCCTTGGGCTGATGGACACCCGATTTTCTTTTAAAATGTGTTAGGGAAGGGGGGGTTATCGGTTTGTTGTTGTTAATCTCATGATGTATTTTGTGGCTTTCGTTTTGAAATTTTATGCTGTGAAACCCGCCTTGAGATCGGCAAATGTAAGGCAGTAGACAAATTTAATAGAATCCCTGTGTCGCAGGGGGTTGGACTACATGATCCTTGGGGTCCCCTCCAGCGCTACGGTTCTGATAATCGCTATTCCTCCCTGCAGGTGAGCGCCTTTCGCTTCGGGAAGGAGGTGGACGGGAAGTGCTTCAGCCTGACTGCTTCCTACGTCCGGGCTCAGCAGCAGCGAGACAGCAGCGTCCCCTCTTGCCGCTTCTTTGAGGTATCGCGATAATAATCACTGTTAAATTTAGAGTGGGCACCCCCAACCTGCGGGCCTCCAGATGTTGTGGCCTACAACTCCCATGATCCCTAGCTAACAGGACCAGTCGTCAGGGATGATGGGAATTGTAGTCCAAAACATCTGGAGGGCCAAAGGTTGGGGATCCCTGATTTAGAGCATTGGTAACCTGCTTTTCGTCATTCGCAAAGGCTCCCAGTCGAAGTACTTCCCTTCTTCTCTTTCCATGGTTCATTTTACGTTTCCTAAATCCCTGCATATTTTACAGAAACTATCCCATTCAGTGTTCCGTTATTATATTCCATAGGGACGCGGGTGGCGCTGTGGTCTAAACTACTGAACCTCTTGGGCTTGCCGATCAGAGGGTCGGCAGTTCGAATCCCCGCGACGGGGTGAGCTCCCGTTGCTCTGTCCCAGCTCCTGCCAACCTAGCAGTTTGAAAGCACACCAGTGCAAGTAGATAAATAGGTACTGCTGTGGCGGGAAGGTAAATGGCGTTTCCGTGCTGCTCTGGTTTCCGTCACGGTGTCCTGTTTCGCCAGAAGTGGTTTAGTCCTTCTGGCCACATGACCCGGAAAGCTGTCTGCGGACAAACACCGGCTCCCTCGGCCTGAAAGCGAGATGAGCGCCGCAACCCCATCGTCACCTTCGACTGGGCTTAACCATCCAGTCGTCCCTTTTTTCGAATCTTCCGTACCTGGGTAAGGTAATTGAGAGAGCAGTTGCTGAACAGCTTAGCGGATTTCTGGATGAAACATTGGCTCTGGATCCATTCCAGTCCGGCTTCCGCCCTGGTTATGGGACCGAGACAGCTTTGGTGGCGCTAATGGATGATCTCCGTAGACAGCTGGATCGAGGCGGATCGGGCCTGCTGATCCTTTTAGATTTATCAGCAGCCTTTGATATGGTCGACCACGATCTTTTGGACCACCGCCTTGCCGACGTGGGGATTCAGGGCACAGTCCGACAATGGCTGCGCTCCTTTATCTCAGGTCGGGGACAGAGAGTGGCGCTAGGGAGGGAGTTGTCGCCGCGACACTCCTTGGTGTGTGGAGTTCCGCAGGGCACAATCCTTTCCCCGATGCTTTTTAATATCTTTATGCGCCCTCTTGCCCAGATTGTCCGGAGTTTCGGGCTGGGTTGTCATCAATATGCTGATGACACCCAGCTTTATCTACTGATGGAAGGCCGCCCTGACTCGGTCCCGGACACACTGACCAGGTGCTTGGAGGCTGTGGCTGGATGGATGCGTGGGAGCCGGTTGAAGTTAAATCCTTCGAAGACAGAGGTCCTCTGGCTGGGTCGAGACGACATGGGGTCGGGGGGCCAACTCCCATCTCTTGCAGGGGTGCAATTAGTGCCAGCGCCTTCTGTCAGGAGTTTGGGTGTAACCTTTGACGCCTCACTTTCTATGGAGGCGCAGGTTACAGCTACAGCAAAGGTGGCATTTTTCCATCTCCGCCGTATTAGGCAGTTGGCCCCCTACCTCTCTCGCCCTGATCTGGCCACAGTGATCCATGCGACGGTCACCTCCAGACTTGATTATTGTAACTCGCTCTACGCGGGGCTGCCCCTGAAGCTGACCCAGAAACTCCAGCGGGTGCAGAATGCCGCGGCGAGGCTCCTCACGGGGTCTTTGCCGCGGGACCACATTCATCCAGTGCTTCTACCAGCTGCACTGGCTCCCGGTGGAGTACAGGGTCAGGTTTAAGGTGCTGGTTTTGACCTTTAAAGCCCTATGCGGCTTAGGACCCTCGTACCTAAGGGACCGCCTCTCCTGGTATGTCCCAGGTAGGACCTTAAGGTCCTCAAATAATAATTTGTTGGAGGTCCCGAGCCACAAGGATGCTAGGTTGGCTTCAACTAGGGCCAGGGCCTTCTCAGTACTGGCCCCGACTTGGTGGAACAGTCTGTCACAAGAGACCAGGGCCCTGCGGGATTTGGCATCTTTCCGCAGGGCCTGCAAGACGGAGCTGTTCCACCTGGCCTTTGGGTTGGTTTCAGTTTAACCCTGATGTTTCGTTCTTTTGGTGTGATTGGTGGGCTACTTAAAAATGAGGCTGCAGTTTAGATTTAATTTTAAATTGTATTTTAATCTGTATTTTAATGAATTGTTTTATGTTTTTGTTGTGATTTTATTGGTGTTAGCCGCCCTGAGCCCGGTTTGGCGGGGAAGGGCGGGGTATAAATAAAAATTTATTATTATTATTATTATTACCTATTAGATCCATCATAACATGTTTACACTGTTGAATTTATCTCAACGCTGCCAGCGTTTTCAGCTGTACACAGTTATTTCCCATGTATCAATAAACGTTTTCCAATCTTCTCTAGACGTATGTTCTTCTCGTTCTCTTATTCTGTACGTTAGAATCGACATTGACTTTCTAAGCATCGCATCTTAGAAAAGGAAGTTTTTAGCAGGTGCCAAAAAGTGTAGCTGGCCCTCGAGGGTCCTTTGCAAATCTGTGATTCAATCTGCAGCTCGCCATGTGCTTTCCCCTTCTTTGACAGGAATTTGATGCCCACGGGCGGCAGGTGCCTCTCCCATACGGCGTGTACAATCTCGACGACTTGAAGGCCTTCGGTCGCCAGAAAGGATGGTGCCCCTACTTCCTTGCACGATACTCGGTAATGTGGCTGTGAACACTTAGGTGTCTTGTTTGCGCATAATAGGTAACCAGGTATATTTTGTTTGGGTCCACTTCCTGTTGGGAAAGGACTCTGCCTCCATATGGCTGGCATCATAAATTTCTGGAGGGGAAAAAACCCAGCCCAAATGGCCGTGACATAAAATACAATAAAATTTATACACTGCTTGATTTGAAAAACAAAACACAAACTAAAGCAGTTTACAAAAGATAAAACAGTAAAATCAAGAAAGATTTGCAGCCTTTCTTTAAAACACGCAAAAGTTAATAATACTAAGGCAGATTAAAAATACTATTAATCTTCTTAAGAACCTCCTCTTTAAAGGTGCCAAGTTCCTGACCTCTTAGCTGCAAAGGTATTGTAAAGAGTGCAAGGCTTGCTGGAATATCTGAGGCCAGAGAGCTGAGCACAAACTAATGAATGCAAATAATTTTGCTTGAGGCATACTGATGGGCTCCTTAGTCGAAAAGCTTCTCGGAAGCACAGTGTCGGCAGCTAGAGATTGCTGCTCTCGGGCTTAGAATGGAAAGGACACAGCATGCAAGGAGAAAGGGATGGGGAGGGAAGAGGAAGGGGGAAAGCTCAGGCACCTGTTCTTGAACATTACGGTTCTTCTAATGACCAGCTGGGAGGGAAGCTGGTAGCCTGATGGAATGCCTGCTATGAGGAGAGAGGGGAGAACCAAAGGTGGCAGATGTGATGGAGACGAGTCCTGTTTGCTTCTTTCCCTCTGCAGCTGGCATTTTCTGCTTAAATTTCCAATAATTGGGGACGGGGACTTCAGTGCCTTCTCACCACCATTACTCACTAAATTAGAATAAATGTGCAAAGTAAGATTGTGTTTTTGGTTTTTTTAAGTGCAAACTGCCCTGGGTACATCTCAGATTTCATTACCTTCATTCCCTGCTTGCCTGAAGTTTTCTGTGTAGCTTGAAAGCTTGCACAGGTGCTGTTCCTATTTTTTATTTTTTTTTAATGAGCACATCTCTTTACATGTTTTGAGCATCTATGGATACCTTTTAATGTGACTGTCCTTTTGAGGGGGGCAGAGAGTTGGTTTCCCCCTCCCTCCACCCCAAGAGGACTGGAAAACGGATGCTACTGGCCCAGAGATGGGAAGGAGATAAAATTCCGACAAGAGAAGAATGGCAGATGAAGTTAATGGACTATGCTGAAATGGCTAAAATGACCGAAAGAGTAGAAATGAGTCAACATGAGTCAACAGTGTGATGCAGCAGCTAAAAAAGCCAACACAATTCTGGGCTGCATCAAATGGCTAAAATGACCGAAAGAGTAGAAATGAGTCAACATGAGTCAACAGTGTGATGCAGCAGCTAAAAAAGCCAATGCAATTCTGGGCTGCATCAATAGGAGTATAGCATCTAGATCAAGGGAAGTAATAGTACCACTGTATTCCGCTCTGGTCAGACCTCACCTGGAATACTGTGTCCAGTTCTGGGCACCACAGTTCAAGAAGGATACTGACAAGCTGGAACGTGTCCAGAAGAGGGCAACCAAAATGGTCCAAGGCCTGGAAACGATGCCTTATGAGGAACGGCTTAGGGAGCTGGGTATGTTTAGCCTGGAGAAGAGAAGGTTAAGGGGGGATATGATAGCCATGTTCAAATATATCAAAGGATGTCATCTAGAGGAGGGAGAAAGGTTGTTTTCTGCTGCTCCAGAGAAGCGGACACGGGGCAATGGATTCAAACTACAAGAAAGAAGATTCCACCTAAACATTAGGAAGAACTTCCTGACAGTAAGAGCTGTTCGACAGTGGAATTTGCTGCCAAGGAGTGTGGTGGAGTCTCCTTCTTTGGAGGTCTTGAAGCGGAGGCTTGACAGCCATCTGTCAGGAATGCTTTGATGGTGTTTCCTGCTTGGCAGGGGGTTGGACTGGATGGCCCTTGGGGTCTCTTCCAACTCTAGGATTCTATGAAATCAGGAAGACCAAAATTTTAATAAGGAGTGGGGAAAAATTGTAACTTGTCTTAAAGACCAGTATAAACAGTAGGATTGGAATATCACCTATAGTTTAAGATTGATTCTGGACATAATGGAGGAAGTACAGTGGTATATTGGTTTGAGAGCAGCTTAGTTTATGAACAACTTGGATTAAGAACGCTGCAAACCCGGAAGTAGGTGTTTTGGTTTGTGAACTTTTCCTTGGAATAAGAACATGTTTCGCTTCCCGTTGAGTGTGTTCCATTTGTAAATTGAGTCCCCCGCTCCTATGGGGGAAAGCACGCTTTGGTTTAAGAACGGACTTCCGGAACGGATTAAGTTCGTAAACCAAGTTACCACTGTAAAGGGTTTGGATTTTCGTAAAAGATGCGTGAGGAACTGATTAACAATAGGACCCACAACGACTGAAGAATGGCAGATGAAGGTAATGGACTATGCAGAATTGGACAAGATGACAGGAAGAATTTGAAACCGGCGGGACCAGGAATTCCGGAAGGATAGGATTGGACTAAATTTGAGAAATACTTGAAAGACAATTGTGAACAACAAATCACGCTACTAGGTTTGCAAGAAGTTTTGTAAGGTTAATTTTAGGAAATATGACGGAGATAATCTTGGAAGGTAATAATTAATTATTGCGATAAAAAGTAATAGTGAAGTTGGAAATACAAGAAGGAATTAGGAAATTTGAAAAATCTTGAGAAGTGGTTGATGGAAGTCAAAAAATACGTATAAGAGATGAATGTTAATGGATGTTTAAAAGAATGTATGTAAAGTTTAATAAAAATTATTATATATATAAAACAATAGGACCCACAAAGGGGAGGATGGAAGTCCAGGAGATTCCTTGGAATCTGGTTTTTATTATTTATGCTGGATATATCTCTGCAAAATTTTAAGTTGAAAAATCAACTAAATTTTTTTTAAATTTTTTTTTTTTAAAAAAAGGAAAACTAGAGTTCTCCGGATGTGATAACTTGGTCCAATACAGTACAGATTTTCATGCCGCGCCTGTCCTTGTTCTGCTCTTTCTCTCCATGCTGGACCAGATCCTTCACGCCAACATCGTGGTATACAGCTACCATTACCTCCTGGATCCCAAGATCGCCGACCTGGTCTCTAAAGAGCTGGCCAAGAAATCCGTCGTCGTCTTCGACGAGGCTCACAATATCGGTATGGAAGAGCACCTCTTGCCTGTCTTGGACATCTGCAAGCACGTACCTAGAATCATCGAATTGTAGAGTTGGACGGGGACCCCGAGTGCCATCTAGTCAAACCCCCTGCAATGTGGCGGGATAATGTGACTGTCCCTTTAGCGCCAAGCGTAGCAGGGGAGGGACTGGCTTTCCTGAGCCGGCGGGATGAGGGTGGTGGTTCGTGTAGCACACGCAGAGCCCGTGGAACTCACCGCTACATGGTGCCGCGGTGGTTATCGGCGCAAGGTGCTTAAAAATTCGAGGAGGTGTTGTGGGAAGAAGATACTCTCGCAAAAGGAGGTCTTGGTGTCGCCTTCGTCTGCCTGGAAAGTCACGCGGCCTCTTTCTTCTCCCACAGACAATGTCTGCATTGATTCCATGGGCGTCAACATCACACGCAAGATGCTGGACCGGTGCCAGGGGAACGTGGCCACGCTCCAAGCCAGCATCCAGAAGTGAGTGAGGAGACCCTCTTGTTTTCTCTCTCTCTCTCTCTTTCCCTAATTTTTTATTATATTTTCGGTTTTACAATTTAGAATATTCATTTAGACAACCTCAAAATGTCAGTGACTTCCCTTCTTCTCTTTCCTTGGTTCATTTTGCATAGCATAAGTCCCTGCACGTTTTATATAAACTAAGCCATTCAGTATTTCATTATTGCCTTTTTTTTCGCTCCATAGGGTGCACTGGACCATAGGGCGCACCTTGTTTTTAGAGGAGGAAACAAGAAATTTTTTTTTCTGGTTTTCCTCTTCTAAAAGCCCTGGTTTTTTGAGGATCAGCTAAAAGTTTTGCAAAGGGGGAAAAGCAAAGAGGAAAAGCCCAATTTTTATGGGGTTCAACTCACATTTCTGCAGCTTCTAAAGGAAAGGGAGCCTTTTCTACAGTTTCCAGACAGATAATCTAATCAGCCAGTCACATGTCGCTGGGGAAACAAACAACCTCCCTCTGCAGCACATTCAACAATGGAGGGCGGGGCTGAAAGGGAGCCGGGACTCTTATCTCTCTCCCGATCTCTTGCTGATCAGCTGCTGAGCGGGGTCCTTTCAACACCCCCTTTTCTCTTTGTAAAATAAAAAGCATGATCCTCTTTTGGCCCCTGGGCAATTCAGCTCCAGGGACCACCATTCGCTCCATAAGACGCACAGATATTTCCCCTTACTTTTTAGGAGGAAAAAAAGTGCGTCTTATGGAGCGAAAAATACGGTACTTCCATCAAAACTTATTTACACTGCTGGATTTATCTTAAGATAAATGAAGATAAGACCCTTTTATTTTCCCACCCAGCGGCCTTGACTCGGCAAACGCCCCTGAGCACGATGTCGAAATCCCGCACCAAGATGCCCCCCCCCCCGATTTCACGGGACGTACCGCATGCATAATTCCAGTTATAGAATTGTAGAGTTGGAAGGGGGCCCTAAGGGTCATCTAGACCAACCCCCCGCAACTCAGGAATCACAGCTTGTTGGATCATGAAGCGGGTGCGGCAAGGAGCCGCTGCAAAGCCCTGGAGACTCTCCTTGGGGTAGGGGGGGAGGCCTTTTTCAACCACCTTGGCCTCCATGAGAGCTAGAAACTTGGTCCGTTTCTATACTGATAGCTGAAATTCTCAGGGAGCTGAATTAGGAACATGGGAAGGTGTTTCCTACTGAGTCAGATTGCCACTGGGATCCACGTAGCTCGGGACTCTGTCACGCTCCTTGGGGGTTGGAGGCGCTCTGTACATTGGGGGGGGGTGTTTTGCTGAGCTACAGCGCTTCCATATTTGTTTGTTTGAGGGCCACATTCTGCGGGTCCCCTGCACCCTCCTGGGATTGCACACAGCCCTGGCTGCTTGTGACCCACGGGTGACAACACCTTTCTCCCCGTTTCCTCAAGGATCAAGGAGACGGATGCTCAGAAGCTGAAGGAGGAATACCGGCGCCTGGTGGAAGGTTTGCGGGAGGCGAACGTCGCCCGCGAAACGGACGTCTATTTGGCCAACCCGGTGCTGCCCGACGAGGTCCTCCAAGGTGCTTGTGCCTCTTTCTGCAGCCTGTGGTTGCCCCCTGTTTAAGACAACGACGCCGAGCGAGGCGCACCCTTGGTTTGATCCTGCATTGAGCCAGTGCGGTGTAGTGGCTTAGAGCGGTGGACTCGTAATCTGGTGAACCGGCTTCACTTCCCCACTCCTCCACATGCAGCTGCTGGGTGACCTTGGGCTAGTCACACTTCTCTGAAGTCTCTCAGCCCCACTCACCTCACAGAGTGTTTGTTGTGGGGAGGAAGGGAAAGGAGAATGTTAGCCGCTTTGAGACTCCTTCGGGTAGTGATAAAGCGGGATATCAAATCCAGACTCTTCTTCTTTCTCATTCTTGAAGAGGCTGGGGAGTGAATTTTGTTCTGGGTGCCTTCTGCCCTGGGGCCTCCTGCCTGCCTGCTGGGCTGAAAAAACAGAAAGACAATCACGGGATGCAAATAACGAAGGAAAAAATATATCAAATACTCAGCCGTGACTAATCCCTAAAAACGAGGGAAAGGTATAATAGTATAATAAAGAGATAAAGAAATAACTCAAACTTAACTGAACTCAACTCCAAAAAATGGGGTGAGGGTCCCCAAACAACTTAGTGAAATTAGACAAATATATATATATACTACTCAAATGAAAACCCTCAAAACTGAAACCCTAACGAGCTGCCAGCTCTTCCTCGTTTCACTGGATACTCCGTCAGTTTCCTCAGAGGGAAATGAGAAAGTTACCAAGTGAAACGAGGAAGAGCCGTTGTCTAATTTCACTGAGTTGTTTGGGGAGACCCTCACCCCATTTTTTGGAGTTAAGTTTCAGTTATTTCTTTATCTCTTTATTATACTATTATACCTTTCCCTCGTTTTAGGGATTTAGTCACGGCTGAGTATTTGATATTTTTTTCCCTTGGTTGCCTGCTGGCCTGGGCTGCCCCACAAGGGTCGTGGCCAAGATCCGACCTGCCTTCCTGTCCCCTCTTGGCAGAGGCCGTCCCGGGGAACATCCGGACCGCGGAGCACTTTGTGGGCTTCTTGAAACGCTTCCTGGAGTACCTGAAGTCTCGCCTGCGGGTGCATCACGTCGTCCAGGAGAGCCCCCCATCGTTCCTGAAGGACATCTTCGAGAAGGTCTGCATTGAGCGCAAACCCCTTCGGTAAGTGGGGGGGGGGTCAGGAGGGAGAATCTCCCACCCCCAAAAGCCAACCCCATCCTTCGTACCCTTGCCCGCGCCCCAGCCTATGAGTGGCGTTCGACTCCAGGGCAGGGAGGGTGGTGTCTTCAGGTTCTGTTTCCAGTTGTTTTACTGACGGTTTGTTAATTATTTTACACGATTATGTTGCAGTGGTGAAGTTCTGCTGTGCTGCTGTGTATTGTAAGCCACTTTGTGACCCGCGAGTGAAAAGCTTCATAGAAATACACAGGTGAAACTCGAAAAATCAGAATATCGTGGAAAAGTCCATTGATGTAAGCAATTGTTTTCATTAGCTACTGGAGTTTAATATATGAGATAGACTCATGACATGCAAAGCGAGATATGTCAAGCCTTTGCTTGTTATAATTGTGATGATTATGGCGCACAGCTGATGAAAACCCCAAAGTTGAAATTGTTAATTTGGGGTTCTCATCAGCTGTACGCCATAATCATCACAATTATAACAAATAAAGGCTTGACATATCTCGCTTTGCATGTCATGAGTCTATCTCATATATTAGTTTCACCTTTTAAGTTGAATTACTGAAAGAAATGAACCTTTCCACGATATTCTAATTTTTCGAGTTTCACCTGTAACTGTGTACATGTAAAGGTTTTTTCTTCTCTTTTGGCAAGTCTTGACCCGAAACGGCTAGTTTAAAAAAGCTTCTGGCCTTTTAACCAAAGTTATCCTTAAACATTCTTTTCATTTTAGTTACAGGTAGGTAGCCGTGTTGGTCTGCCGTAGTCGAAACAAAATAATATTTTAATTCCTTCCAGTAGCACCTTAGAGACCAAATAAGTTTGTCCTTGGTATGAGCTTTCGTGTGCATGCACACTTCTTCAGACACACTGAAACAGAAGGTGCTACCGGAAGGAATTTTTTAATTTTGTTCCGACTACGGCAGACCAACGCGGCTACCTACCTGTAACGGAAAGTTAAAATAGGGACCTGAATGTTTTTACGATTGTCATTTTTATGATTGTTGTTGTTGTTGTTTAGTCGTTCAGTCGTGTCCGACTCTTCGTGACCCCATGGGACCAGAGCACGCCAGGAACCCCTATCCTCCATTGCCTCCCGCAGTTTGGCCAAACTCATGCCAGTCGCTTCGAGAACACTGTCCAACCATCTCATCCTCTGTCGTCCCCTTCTCCTTGTGCCCTCCATCTTTCCCAACATCAGGGTCTTTTCCCAGGGAGTCTTCTCTTCTCATGAGGTGGCCAAAGTACTGGAGCCTCAGCTTCAGGATCTGTCCTTCCAGTGAGCACTCAGGCTGATTTCTTTAAGGATGGATAAGGTTTGATCTTCTTGCAGTCCATGGGACTCTCAAGAGTCTCCTCCAGCACCAGAATTCAAAAGCATCCATTCTTCGGCGATCAGCCTTTATGATTGTAGGTTGTGTTAAAGATTTTTTTTTTAATTGTGTTTTAATGCTTTGACTCACCCTAGGATCCTGGGTGAAATAAAGTAATAATAATAATAATAATAATAATAATAATAATAATAATCAGCTTTGGCCAATTGTTCTCCGTGCTAGGATGGCTGGCATTCAGCCTGCCGAGGTGGGAAAAGGCCATCCCATTTGTCTCTATGGCAACGGGGCAACCTCTTTGGACATGCGAATGGCGATACTTAACTGGTCAGGTTGCCCCCCCCCCAACAAAAAATGGTGTCTGTGAGCATTTGTGACCGGTGGAGGCACCCGCTGTCATTCTGATTGCCAAGCAGAAACCCTTCCCCGCCGTTGTTCCTTCACACAAACCTTCTCCCCCGAAGGCAACGCCTGCCTCCCTGCAAACTTGGGGTCTCCTTTCCTTTTGCAGATTCTGTGCAGAGCGACTCCGCTCCCTTCTTCGAACGCTGGAAATCGCCGACATCTCCGATTTCTCCCCCATCACGCTGATTTCCAATTTCGCCACCCTGGTCAGCACTTACTCCAAAGGTAACGGGATGCTTTCTGCGTCTGATAGGGTAGTTCACGCCTTTAAAAAAAACCAAAACCCTTAACCTTTCCGGCATGGGCTGTGTCTGAAAAGTTAAAATAGCATCACGGGCGACAACTGATTTGCGCCAGGCTTATGTTCCAGACCCTTGGGGACATCAGCGGGGCCTGTGTAAGCCCCTTTTTGTGACTTTCTGGGTCACTTCGGGGTTTGGCGCATGTCCACAGTTGCTCACAAATCAGTCGCTGCCTGTAGACTAATATTAAAACTCTCATCGACTTTCTATACATCTGGACAGGCCTTACTAAACATCTTCCAAGACAATTTTATTGTTTAGTGGTTTAGTCGTGTCCGACTCTTCATGACCCCATGGACCAGAACACGCCAGATACTCCTGTCTTCCACTGCCTCCCGCAGTTTGGTCAGACTCATGCTAGTCGCTTCGAGAACACTGTCCAACCATCTCATCCTCTGTCGTCCCCTTCTCCTTGTGCCCTCCATCTTTCCCAACATCAGGGTCTTTTCCAGGGAGTCTTCTCTTCTCATGAGGTGGCCAAAGTATTGGAGCCTCAGCTTCAGGATCTGTCCTTCCAGTGAGCACTCAGGGCTGATTTCCTTCAGAATGGATAGGTTTGATCTTCTTGCAGTCCATGGGACTCTCAAGAGTCTCCTCCAGCACCATAATTCAAAAGCATCAATTCTTCGGCGATCAGTCTTCTTTATGGTCCAGCTCTCACTTCCATACATTACTACTGGGAAAACCATAGCTTTAACTATATGGACTTTTAACTATACGAACCCTTCAGAATGGATAGGTTGCAGTCCATGGGACTCTCAAGAGTCTCCTCCAGCCTCCTCCTCCAAGACAATAATGTCCACTTACACCACAAAGAACTCATACCTACTTTCAGCAACCAGAAACATCATAACCAGACACTGGAGAGACCTGTCAGGAGTAAGCATGGACCAATGGTACCAAATAGTATGGGAAACAGCCTTACTAGAAAAATTAACCAATAAGCTGAAAAAGACGCCTTCACCCTGGTGTGGCTCCCCTTTATCACACACACAGCCCAACATGAAAATGACAAAAATCCACCAACAGCATTATTATTATTATTATTATTATTATTATTATTATTATTATTATTTGTACCCCGCCCATCTGGCTGGGTCCCCCCAGCCACTCTGGGCAGCTTCCAACAAATATTAAAATACATTAAAATGTCACAGATTAAAAACTTCCCTAAACAGGGCTGCCTTCAGGTATTTTCTGAATGTCAGGTAGTTGTTTATTCCTTTGACCTCTGATGGGAGGGCGTTCCACAGGGCGGGCGCCACTACCGAGAAGGCCCTCTGCCTGGTTCCCTGTAGCTTTGCTTCTCGCAGTGAGGGAACCGCCAGAAGGCCCTCGGTGCTGGATCTCAGTGTCCGGGCTGAACGATGGGGGTGGAGACGCTCCTTCAGGTATACAGGACCGAGGCCGTTTAGGGCTTTAAAGGTCAGCACCAACACTTTGAATTGTGCTCGGAAACGTACTGGGAGCCAATGTAGATCTCTCAGGACCGGTGTTATGTGGTCCCAGCGGCCGCTCTCAGTCAAATCAATATGGCTAACCTGATCCAAAACACCCGCCCACCCCACTCACACATGAAAACAAAGACCACCACAGCCAACTACAAATGGACAATCGCACCCTAAGCCAACCCCAACTTCTCTCACCACCAAAGGAACACAAGCAAACAACAGAGAACCTGCACTAACCACGCTGACACCAAACCCTACATACATTAAGTAAAATAGAAACATCGTCACCCAAACCCCTCACCCCCACCCACCTCCCTCCACCTCTTTCCCCCTCTTCTTCCCAATCTCTCCGACAAATGAAACTGATTTGTAAAAATGATGCATGGAAAGAATACGAGAGAGAGAGACATTGCACACACTTTGTAAATCAAGAAATCTTTAATAAAATACTTAAAAAAATTAAAATAAACATCTGGACAGGCTTGTCTAAACAAATACGTTCTGCACCGGCCACAGCTTCGGGATCAAGGGCGAGGGCAGCCCCACAGAGAGCGCATTGCAGCAACCCAGTCTTGAAGTCACCAGTGCCTGAATTACTGTGGCCAAGCTTTGAAACCACCAGGGGGCTCTCCTCTGTGCCACAGCCTGCAGATGCGCTGGAGCCAAGCCTCTCATGCGCTGAGGACTGCTGCGCCATCTCCTCAAGCCGAGAGGAGAAGGGGACGGGCTCCGTGTGCTTGTCTGACGTTGCCACGGCATATAAATACCTCCTAAGTCTCTTAAGTGCTTAGCCCCGAGGATGAGTCGGTCCAACCGCCTTTAAGAAGCTTAACTGTTCCTCCTCGGCTCTCGGAAGGAAAGGTTTCTGGTGTCCCAGAAGCTTGGGGTTCGATTGGCTTGCAGGCCCGGGGCAAGAAATATTCCAGCCTGCAACACTTTCTGCATAAACCTAATCGTAGAATCATAGATCTGGAAGGGACCCCAAGGGTCATCCAGACCAACCCCCTCCCCTGCACCGCAGGAATCGCAGCTAACCCTGGAGTGTTAGCCACCCCTGGGTTAGATTTCCAAGCTGCTTCTTCTGCAGTGAAAAGCTTAAGACAAAAAACCCGAGTAACATACAGTTTGTAAGTTTGTAAGACAAAATAATAAAAAAATCCTTCCAGTAGCACCTTAGAGACCAACTAAGTTTATTCTTGGTATGAGCTTTCATGTGCATGCACACTTAACAGTTTGTAAGAACATGGGAGATAAAACAAGCCTGTCATTCATTTTAAACTAGGTAAAATGAACATTTAAAATTTCAAGCCCGGAAGCTTGAAATATGTTAGCGAAGTACTGCCTGGTTCTCAAACTTTCCCCCCCGTGGTGACAATGAGGGCTAGAAACTTGCATCCGCTCCTTTATTCAAAGGATAGCCGAACTCTCCCTGGAATTGCCTTATAGAGATTAGCATCCTGGTCTTGTGCATAATCTTTTGTCAATGGTGTGCGTGTGTGTGTGCTCCTGCAGATATCTCTGTTTAATTATTCCACCGCAGGTTTTACTATAATCATCGAACCGTTTGATGACCGAACTCCCACCATCACCAACCCCATCCTGCACTTCAGGTGAGCGCCATGAGGGCACCCCCGGGAAATCTACTTTTGGTCGGATCCTTGAGTCCCTTTCTTCTCCAAAAAGATACAGAGCTGGTAACCCCAGGAGTCAACCACCTGTCAGCTGGAAGGTCATATCTATTTAATTTATTTCATAAAATTTATACACTGCTTGAATATTATTATTAAAAAATAACAACTACACACCTCAAAGCGTTTTTTAAAGGCAAAACGGTAAAATGACCATTGAGAAAAATCAACGACAACCATTAAGACGTTCCCAAAGTTGAAATAACAATAGGCTAAGAACAGATTGAAACTCTCACCACTTTCTGAAGTTTAGATTCTTTGAATCCAGCTCATAATCCAAAAGGGGCAGATTTACAATCTTAGAAACACACACACACACAACACACAAGGGAAAGGGATGAGGAGGGTAGAGGAAAGAATCGAACCCCAATCATTAGACACTTGTTCTTACAACGACCAGCTTGCGAGAGGCGTTAGTGAGACCAGCCTTTCTCAACTTCGGGTCCTCAAGATGTTCTTGAACTACGACTCCCATAATCCCTGACCGCTGGGCTAGGAATGATGGGAGTTGTAGCCCCACAAAATCTAGGGACTCAGGCTTCAGAAAGGCTGAGATAGACAGTGGCTTTTGTGGGCACCTCCCAAGATTATTTTCCCTTTTCTGTGTGGGTGTAATCCTGCACCTTCCCGACATGTTCCGAACCTGAACTCGCCGCGTGACAATGGGGCTGACGGGAGTTATAGTTCGACAACATCCGGACGGCACCAGGTTGGGGAAGGCCGTAGTCGGGTGGAAATCGTAACGTCCTTTCGAGGCCAAAGCTACGTTTGCAAAATGTTTTTTTTGGGGGGCGGGGAGCCTGGGGTGGACTAGATGTCCCTTGGGGGTCCCGCCCAACAATTCTGTGATTCTCCCCAGCTGCATGGACGCCTCCATCGCTATCAAGCCGGTCTTTGAGAGGTTCCAGTCGGTCATTATCACCTCAGGAGTAAGTGTGGCCTTTTTTTCAGGGTGGGGTGTCCATGAGGGTCCTCTTCCTGCAGGCCCAAACTGGTGTGAGTTTGTGTGTGTGTGTGAGAGAGAAAAAAAAAGGGCCACATTTCCCACCCCAATTTCCTCCTTATTCGGACGCAGACCCTTTCGCCGCTGGACATCTACCCCAAAATCCTGGACTTCAGGCCCGTCACCATGGCAACGTTCACCATGACCCTCGCCAGGACCTGCCTTTGCCCGATGGTGAGTGCGAGGAGACGGGGCGGTCGGCCGAGGGCTCTCCCCACCCTGCAAGGGGTCGAGAGACTGGCTGCTTTCTTTTAAGGGTGGCGAATTTCGGGACGCAGCCCCCCAACCTCCAAGCCTTCGGGGCCGGTCACTTCCTCTCGGCCCAACCTTGCAGGGTTGTTGTTGTTGTTGTGAAGCTCCCTTGAGCTCCCTGGAGGAAAAGGTGGGGTACAAAGGAAACAAAATAAATCCCTTTCCACCGGGTGTTCCACCCCCAAAAGATTATTTTTTTTGAGGTTCCCTTTCCTTCTGCAGAAAGAGGGGTGTTTGATGAATCAACCACCCGGCTTTCCCCATTTCCTTGCCCCAACCCCCAAAAACGGGCCATTTCTCCGTATCCCCTTTCCCATTTCAGATTGTGGGGAGAGGGAACGACCAGGTGACCATCAGCTCCAAGTTCGAGACTCGCGAAGACATTGGTAAGGACCGACCCCCTTGGCGAGGGAGGGGGAGCAGAATATTTGCCTTCCGTGGACTTTGCACCCCATCTCCCTCTTGCCTAAGATGCATATTCACACCAAGCGTTTTAAAAGGGCTTCAGACAGCCGTGGTTCCCCCCCCCCCCGCACCAAAGCATTCTGGGAGTTGTAGTTTGTTAAGGGCGCCGTGAGTTCTAAGGCTCCCCTCCCAGAGCCGCGGTTCCCAGGGTGGTTTTTAACAATACGTCCCTATTCCTCACAGGGAGCCTTGGGAATTGTAGCTCCTGGAGGGTTTCCTAACAAATCTCGGCGCCTTTCGCAAACTACAATTCCCAGGATTCTTTAGGGGAAAGCTGTGGCCGTTTAAAGGGCTTTAGATGCCTGGTGCCGGCAGCGGCCAGGAGCGAGAACGTGGTTGGGTCAGGGGTCTCCTCTGCCCTGCTTTCCTTCATGGCAGGGGTTGATAGAGGGAAGGCTTCCGTGTGGCTCTCTCCCGCAAACGGTCCTTGATCTTCTCGCAGCCGTGATCCGCAACTACGGGAATCTGCTGCTGGAGATGTCAGCCATCGTCCCGGACGGCATCGTGGCCTTTTTCACCAGCTACCAGTACATGGAGAACATTGTGGCCTCGTGGTATGAGCAGGTACGTGCGAGTGTGCGCACACGCATGTTTGGGGATCGGGTCCGGGTCTTTGCTGCCGGCTGGGAGGTTCCTGAGAGTGTCCCTTAGAGGGTGGTGGGTTTCTTAAGCTGAGACAATTGGGAACACTTTCAGGCTTGGTCTTAGCAACTAGATATGGCCCTCGAGACCTTTGTATGTGGCCCTTGAGCTATCCGCCGGCCGCAGCCCTCATCAGCTCTGCTTCTTGCCTTCCTTGAGAGTTTTTGCCCGGCTGAAAATTGCCCCTGAAGTGTGGAAAGCTTCAGGAAAGGGCAGCCAAAATGGTCAAGGGGATGGAGGGGCACCCCTGTGACGAAAGATTGCAGTGTTTTAGGCTTTTTAATTTGGAGGAAAAGACAAGTAAAAGTGACTTAGAATCCTAGAATCCTAGAGTTGGAAGAGACCCCAAGGGCCATCCAGTCCAACCCCCTGCCAAGCAGGAAACACCATCAAAGCATTCCTGACAGATGGCTGTCAAGCCTCCGCTTCAAGACCTCCAAAGAAGGAGACTCCACCACACTCCTTGGCAGCAAATTCCACTGCCGAACAGCTCTCACTGTCAGGAAGTTCTTCCTAATGTTTAGGTGGAATCTTCTTTCTTGTAGTTTGAATCCATTGCCCCGTGTCCGCTTCTCTGGAGCAGCAGAAAACAACCTTTCTCCCTCCTCTATATGACATCCTTTGATATATTTGAACATGGCTATCATATCACCCCTTAACCTTCTCTTCTCCAGGCTAAACATACCCAGCTCCCTAAGCCGTTCCTCATAAGGCATCGTTTCCAGGCCTTGGACCATTTTGGTTGCCCTCCTCTGGACACGTTCCAGCTTGTCAGTATCCTTGACAGAAGCTTATAAAATTATGAGGAAAGGTTCTCTCTCTCTCTGTGTCTTGTAACAACACTAGACATCCAACAAAGCTGAACATTTGAAAATTCGGGGCAGAGAAAAGGAAGGAACTTCTTCACGCAGCGCCAAATTAAACTGTGGACCTACCTGCCACAGGAGGCAGGGGTGGCCTTCGACCGAATCCTCTCTTCAAGCCGTCTCTAGGGCTGGTGGCCGTTACGGCTTCATGTGGGAGGGAGTTCCACGGTTTAACCAGCTGCTGCGTGAAGAAGCCTTGTGACTTTCTGAATTTCTTGCATTCTCCCCCCCCCCCCCGGTTTTTCTCTCCGGCTGCTGCAGGGGATCCTGGAGAACATCCAGCGCAACAAACTCATCTTCATCGAGACGCAGGACGGAGCGGAGACGAGCATGGCCCTCGAGAAGTACCAGGAGGTGAGCCGCCAGCCGGGGGACGCTGTGGCAGGCAGTTCCCCTGGTGAACAGTGGGGCGGGGCAAGTGGGGCGAATGAGCAGTGACCTCGAGGTCCTGGGCCTGCAGCTGAACCCCAGCACTGAGCTCCGATGCAGCCAGCAGGCCTGTCCTTCCTGGGTGGGGGGCCAAAATTGTGCCCAGGCTGGACTTTGAACAAAGCTCTCTGCTCACCATTACTGAATGAAATCCCCCTCTTCGTTTTACCAGCCCAGCTTGTTGTTGTTGTTTAGTCATTCAGTTGTGTCCGACTCTTCGTGACCCCATGGACCAGAGCACGCCAGGCACGCCTATCCTCCACTGCCTCCCGCAGTTTGGCCAAACTCATGCCAGTCGCTTCGAGAACACTGTCCAACCATCTCATCCTCTGTCGTCCCCTTCTCCTTGTGCCCTCCATCTTTCCCAACATCAGGGTCTTTTCCAGGGAGTCTTCTCTTCTCATGAGGTGGCCAAAGTACTGGAGCCTCAACTTCAGGATCTGTCCTTCCAGTGAGCACTCAGGGCTGATTTCCTTAAGGATGGATAGGTTTGATCTTCTTGCAGTCCATGGGACTCTCAAGAGTCTCCTCCAGCACCATAATTCAAAAGCATCAATTCTTCGGCGATCAGCCTTCTTTATGGTCCAGCTCTCACTTCCATACATCACTACTGGGAAAACCATAGCTTTAACTATACGGACCTTTGTCGGCAAGGTGATGTCTCTGCTTTTTAAGATGCTGTCTAGGTTTGTCATTGCTTTCCTCCCAAGAAGCAGGCGTCTTTTAATTTCGTGACTGCTGTCACCATCTGCAGTGATCATGGAGCCCAAGAAAGTGAAATCTCTCACTGCCTCCATTTCTTCCCCTTCTATTTGCCAGGAGGTGATGGGACCAGTGGCCATGATCTTAGTTTTTTTGATGTTGAGCTTCAGACCATATTTTGCGCCCTCCTCCTCATTAAAAGGTTCTTTAAATAAGCCCAGCTTATTTATTTCAAAAGTTTGAAAACTTGCTTTATTTTTAAAGAAATCTCTGAGCAGTGTAAAACACTAGAACAGTTAACAGTACCGTTAAAATAGGATCCATTGAGGATTAAGTGAATTAAGAAGAATGGAAATGCAGATGTAATTGATGATGGAGTCATCTGATTTGATTGTAGGTTTTAGAAAACAATGAACATTGTAAGGGGAAAAATAAGAGTTAAATGTTTATTGTGCTTTAAAGAAGTTAATCTGAATCCTGAAATACTGTTCATGACCAGGGTGTGTTTAGTAATTTACATTAATACTCTAATCAGTGAAACATTTGGAGCAGAGTTTGGTATGGAGTATCTGTCTTACCTATCTAAACAATAGCCACAAAGCAAAAATGGAAAACCAGTAAAATAGTAGTATAAAATCGTATAAAAATGAGGATTGACAAAACCCAATCTTACGGTTAAGGGAAATTCTTGGCAAGAAGATTCAGGTGCGGCAGAATATTCGTTCTACCTTTATAAGAAATTGATCTTTCAGTGTAGCAGGAACCGAACTTTGGAACTCCTTGCCTGTTGACATCGGGCTGGCACCTTCACTGAACTGTTTTCGGTGCCTGCTATAAACACTGTTTTCGTTCTGCCAAGCCTACCCAGATATGTTGAATGCTGACACAAATCCAGGGGGAAAGTCAGGGCAAAATTGTCCCCCCCCTCCGCCCCTTGAGTGGTGGCCGCCATGTGGATGAACTGGCCAGATTTTGCAGTGCGTGTCTTGTCTCTCGCTTGCCAGGCCTGCGAAAATGGACGGGGAGCCATTTTACTGTCTGTGGCCAGGGGGAAGGTCTCCGAAGGGATCGACTTTGGTGAGTGCCTCTGCTTTCCCTCTCATATTTTTCTCCTGCAGTTCCTCTCCTCTCTCTCTCTTTCTCTTTCTCTGCCAGTGAGAGAGAAAAAAGGGAGAGATTTAAACACGTGGACTAGAAACTTAGAACATGGGTAGGCAAACTAAGGCCCAGGGGCCGGATGCGGCCCAATCGCCTTCTCAATCCGGCCCAGGAAGGTCCGGGAATCAGCGTGTTTTTACATGAATAGAATGTGTGCTTTTATTTAAAATGTGTCTCTGGGTTATTTGTGGGGCACAGGAATTTGTTCGTCCCCCACCACCCCTTCAAAATACAGGTGAAACTTGAAAAATTAGAATATCGTGGAAAGGTTCGTTTCTTTCAGTAATTCAACTTAAAAGGTGAAACTAATATATGAGATAGACTCATGACATGCAAAGCGAGATATGTCAAGCCTTTATTTGTTATAATTGTGATGATTATGGCGTACAGCTGATGAGAACCCCAAATTAACAATTTCAACTTTGGGGTTTTCATCAGCTGTGCGCCATAATCATCACAATTATAACAAGCAAAGGCTTGACATATCTCGCTTTGCATGTCATGAGTCTATCTCATATATTAAACTCCAGTAGCTAATGAAAACAATTGCTTACATAAATGGACTTTTCCACGATATTCTAATTTTTTGAGTTTCACCTGTATAGTCCGGCCCCCCACAATGTCTGAGGGACAGTGGACCGGCCCCCTGCTGAAAAAGTTTGCTGACCCCTGACTTTGAAGATGACACACACACAGGGAAGGACAGCAGTTATTAGGTTCGGGAGGGGGGGCAGGATGCTGCTGTGTGTGTGGTTGCTGGGGCCCAACAACCCAAGATGCTTGCTGCCTTCACACCCTCCAGGATGCTGGACCAGATGGGCCAGGGGCCTCATCCAGCTAGGATCTTGTAAGAATCATAGAATCGTATAGTTGGAAGGGACCCCCAGGGGTCATCTAGCCCAACCCCACGCAACAACACAAGAATCACAGCTAAAGGATCCTTGGCAGGTGGCCGTTTACCTCCCTGCTGTAACATCTCCAAGGAATGATGGAATCATAGCATCATAGCGTTGGAAGGTACCCCCAGGGGTCATCTAGTCCAACCCCACGCAGGAATCTCAGCCACGGTATGTCGTCCCTTTGCTGCCATTTCTGCGCAGTGTCCTTCAACCCGATTTAGAATTGCGCCCTTCTCCGCAGTCCACCACTATGGGAGAGCCGTGATCATGTTTGGCGTGCCCTACGTCTACACCCAGAGCCGAATCCTGAAGGTGAGTCCGGCTTCCCCTCTCCTCTCCGCCTGTGCCTCCCCGCCTCCTTCCTCCGGCAGCCGTCTTGGCTCCGGAGCAGGTGCTTCCCGGGAGCCTCCTCTCGAGGCTGCGCCACTCTCTTGGGGCTCCACCGGGTCAAAACAAGTCTTGGCGTCTCCTGGATACGGGGAGGGCGAAGAAGGTGCCTGTTCCCAGCTCCTCTTCTGCCGAGATGGAAGTGGGGATTTCTGTGCAGCAAGCAAGGTGGGGGAACCCGTTTTTACGGAGGGCACAGGCGCCAGCCTCTCTGTTGCTCTCTGAAGACCACTGCTGGATCAGGCCAGTGGCCCATCTAGCCGAGACTCCTGTTCTCACAGGGGCCAAATACGTCTTAGAACTCAGGAATCTGGGTAGACTGCCTCTGAAACTGGAGGTTCCATGAGAACCTAAGAAAAACCCGGGTGATGGATCAGGCCAAAAGGGAGTCTCCTCTTCTCACAGCGGCCAACCAGATGCCTGTGGGAAACCCACAAGCAGGATCTGAGCACAAGAGCAACTCTTCCTTTCCAGCCCATCGCTGCCTCCTGTGTACATGTCGGGGTGTTGCCAGCCCCGTGCCCAGCGCTAAAACCCCTGGCAGAGAGACTGGGATCTGAATCGGCTTACTTGATCCCAATTAAGTCAGATTAAGGAGCCTCCAGCCTGCATCCAGGAAAGAAATAAGCTTCCAGGAGAGACCTAGCGCTGTCAGAATCCCGGCCCAGGATTTTGCTGTATTTCCATCGCTGTATTTAAACGGCTTCTTGGAGAAGGGTTAGGCCACTGGTTCCTAAACATTTTTTTGGGGGGGGCACTGCCCCCTTGGTTCCATACACTCGTCCCCTGTGCCCCCAACCCTGTAAAAATTCACTGGGGATAGCAGTAAATGCAGGAGGGGAGACTACCTCTTGGGCTTGGATCCTGCTCACTGGTTTTCCATGTTGGGAATCTTCTGGTCGGTCCCGTCCCCCCGTGAGAACAGGATAGGACATTGGCCTCATCCAGCTTTTTTTTAGGCCTGCATGACCTACCAAGGAAGACAGCAAAACTCAAAACCGTTGCAATGAGTTGCGCTTCTATCCTGACGTCAACGAACACCATACAGTGGGCCCTCTGGATACGAATTTAATTCGTTTTGGCGGTCCATGCACACCCAAAAAAATCTGTATCCAGAGGCTCCGCTTCTGCGCATGCGGCAAAACCCGGAAAAATACTTCCGTGTTTGCTGCTTTCGCAACCCGAAGTTTACGTTACTTGAGAGTAACGTAACCCGAGGGTCTACTGGGTGGCGGAATCTGTTCAACAAGACATGCCGCGATGCCAACTTTTCAGAGTCTGAAAGTCATTTGCGGTTCCGGCGCCTCGCCCCGTGTCTTATCAACATCCTTCTTAAATTGTGGCGCCCAGAATTGGACACGGTATTCCAGGTGTGGTCTGGCCAAGGCGGAATAGAGCCTATTCCTTCCCTTGATCTGGACACGGATGCAGCCTAGAATAGCATAAGCGTTCTTTGCTGCTAATTTTCACGTTCGGATCAGCCGATTTTCGCATGTAGGGAACTGCGTTTGTGTATCTGTGTGTGTGTGCGTATGTGTGTGTCTTCCTGGGAACGGGGAGGAGGGCCAAAAAGGACACAGAGACCTCCATGGCAGCCCCTTTTCCCCAGGCCCGTCTAGATTACCTGCGGGACCAGTTTCAGATCCGCGAGAACGACTTCCTGACCTTCGACGCCATGCGCCACGCGGCCCAGTGCGTGGGGAGAGCCATTCGCGGCAAGACCGACTACGGCCTGATGGTCTTCGCTGACAAGGTTTGTTGGGTGCCGGGGTAGAAATCCTGAGCAGTGGCGCTGCTCGGGGGGGCGGGGCGGTGAGCGCATTGTTCCGCAGACTTAAGAGGGGGAGATGGGCAATGGCAGCCACCCGTTCTCCCCAGATAACACGCCCCACGGCTCTCGGCAGCGCTTCGCGCGGGCGGACAAGCGGGGCAAGCTCCCCCGCTGGATCCAGGAGCACATCACCGACGCCAACCTCAACTTGACGGTGGACGAGGCCGTGCAGGTGTCCAAGTTCTTCTTGCGCCAAATGGCCCAGCCGTTCCGCAAGGTGAGTGGCGGGAGAGGAGGGTCCGGGTTGGCCGTCTTTCAACTGGACTGGAGGGAGGGACTCGGGGAGTGCCAACGGTCCACAGGTTAGGGGGAGCAATACTTGCCTTGCCCTGGGTAACAGGAAACCCATGCTACGCCACTGCTGGGTGCATCTTACCAGAGCTATCCCCTGTTGGGTTTGGCTACCCGAGCTGCTTCAGCAGAGATGTTATGTGTTACTATGATTTGTATATATCATGTGAGTGTCGGAGCAGCGCGAGAAAGGAAGTCTGGTTTTTTTTGGATGTTGGTTTCACTTCTGACTGTATGTCGCGACTCGACTTCCGTAATTTTCGACTTCCGAATGACCTCCGGAAGCGAAAAAATGGCCGCCGCTTCCGAAATTTTCGACTTACGAAGGGAAAGCGGCGGCACGATACCTCGACTTACAAAGTTTTGAATGCGGTTTTTTCGACATACAATTTTTTTCCCCGTTCCGAGATGGCGCCTTCGACTTACGAAGATTTCGACTTACGAGCGCACCTTCGGAACGGATTAATTTCGTAGGTCGTGGTACCACTGTATACTGTAAATAAATGTAGTTTATTCCTCTGAGGGTTGCCAGAACATGTGTGTGCTCTACTCAAGTGAGGAGGGTTGCATATTACCAGCTGCTCTGGACTGAAGGTGGTGCCAGCCAGAGAGAGCCAAAGGAAGACACCCCAGAGTCCGAGGGAGCCTGGCGTATATCCCCTGAGTGTTTTTCCACATCCCCAGCCCTCTCCACCCCCCCCCAAGTGGCTCAGTTCAAGGTTCCTGGTTTTCAGCTGGGACCCCTTAGTAGTGGATCATAGGGCTGGCCTTTTGGGGCCCCCAGGATGTATGGGCCATTCCAGAATGCAGTCGCTTCTAAGAACATTGGCTAATGGCCCATCTAGAAATTTAGATAGAAATGGCCCACCTAGAAATTTAGATAGACTGCCTCTGGACCTGGAGGTTCCATAAGGACATGAGAAGATCCTGGATCAGGCGCCCGGCAAAAACATCCCTTTTTCATTTGGCTTTCTTTTCACTTTTTAATTATCTGTGCCTTTCCCCCCCCCCTCCCCATAGGTGGGAAGTTTGAATCTGACTCTTAAAAAAAAAAAATCTAATACCAATTTTTATGTTCCAATGTATGTATTTGTTTTTTTTTTGCTTCAAAGCTCCTTTGAGTAGCCGTGACGAAAAAAGAGCAACTAATACATTTAAAGGGTATAGATAAAGGACCCATGGACGGTTAAGTCCATCGAATTTGACTTTGGGGTGCGGCGCTCATCTCGTCATTTACAAATACATTTAATAGATGATGGTAGCTAGTTTGCAGTTCACTTCTGGTTCTGTGAGGGTCGGAGGGTCTAAAGGATGTGAAATTATTTAATTTCTTTCATAAAATTTATATGGTAGCTAGTTTGCAGTTCACTTCTGGTTCTGTGAGGGTCGGAGGGTCCAAGGGATGTGAAATTATTTAATTTCTTTTGTAAAATTTATATACCGCTTGGTTGTAAAAAAAAAGAGGTTTACAAAAAGGCAAATAGAATAGAATAATAATTTAAATTATTAAATAATAAAAAATTATTAGTAAGGAAAATTAACACTAATTTAAGAAGTCAAAAAATTAAAGCAACAATGGACTAAAAACAGATCAGAACTGGCACCCAATTTCTAGACAAGGCTGTCCAGTTGCTTAAAGAAAAAAGGGTTTTAGAAGGCCCCAAAAACAGAGCAGTGGAAGCACCTGCCTGATGTCCATTGGCAGTGAGTTCCAAAGTGTAAATCCCTGTGCCACACTATAAAAGACCCTAGTTCTCACAAACGCAGAAGGGGTATGAAGTGGTGCCTATAAACTGACATGCACCTTCGGGCTCAAAGGGACTTCCTCCTCTCCCCCCTCCACCATCGTGGTTGCACCCGTGGCCGAGAACCTGTGGCCCTTCCTGGTGTTGCGGATGGACTCCATCTGCCAGGATGGGCAATGCCCCAGGGGTGACGGGAGCAGCACCCGGAGGCACCTTGGTTTTTCCCCACCCTGAGTCACAAAGGCCCCAGACCTTAGGATTTGGGGTGGGGTGGGGGTGGCGGCGGGTATGACGATCCCTCCCTACTCCTGAACCCAGATCCCGTTCTCTCTCTCTCGCCAGGAGGACCAGCTGGGTCTGTCTCTGCTCACCTTCGAGCAGCTGCAGTCGGAGGAGACGCTGCGCAAGGTGCAGGAAATCGCCCACCAGGTGTGAGGCAAAGAGGAAGAGGAAGCTGAAAGCACAAATTGGGGGGGGGGGTCTCCCCGCAGCTCCTGCCTCAGCCTGGCCCCCCCGGCGGAGACCAAATCAGAGGGGCCAAACTCACTCGGATTTCATACACACACACCCCAAAAAAGAGACACTGCTTGCCAGTTCCAGATTTTGCAATAAAATATTTTTTTGTGGTTGTTTTTTTTTTTTTAAAAAGTGCTGAGTGTTATTCATTTTGCTTTCCTACCATGAAATTGAGAAGGGGTATTTGTCGTCTGGATCCGAAACCTGAAAAGCACTCCTTTGGGTAGTGATAAAGTGGGATATCCAATCCAAACTTCTTCTTCTTCCATCTTTCCTGCGCAGAAGTTGGCCCTGTCGGAGGCCGTTTTTGGCTTTTCGGCCGTCATCCTTTGGGAGGGTCTCGGCAAGCCGGCGCAACGACAGAAAACGAGAGTGTTGCTGGATCAGGCCAATGGCCCGTCTAGTCCAGCCAACCGGATGCCCGTTAAACCCGCAAGCTGGAGTCAAGCACAATTAATAACCCTTCCTCCAGTTTCCAACCATGGCCTCAAAAGCCGTCTCCTCCTCCATGAATTTGCCCAGCCCTCTTTTAAAACTATGCAAGGTGACAGCTATTCCTACATCCTGTGGCAGGGAGTTCCACTGTTTAGCCATGCGCTTCATGAAGTTCTTCATCCTGAACCTTGCAACATTCGCCTTCATCTGGCGCTCACCAGTTCCAGCGTTAGAGAAGGGAGGAAAACGCCCCTCCACTTTCTTCAGGTCACACCAGTGCGCCCCACCAGTACCCAGCCCCTAATGGGGAGTCTCCTTCCCCGCCCCCCGCCCCACTAAAATAACAAAGCAGGCAACATTCTGCAGTCACTGGTCCAGTATCCATTTACAACCATTTATTTGGGGCAGGGTGATATGCTTCCTGTTGCATAAATACAATAAATATTGTGACTTTGGCTGGAGGGGAAAAGCAGAGATTTTTTTCCCACTGGGGTGGGGTGGAGAGAGGAGTGCAACTTTACCTGGTTGTTCGCAAAGAGTTAAGGCAGCAGTGGGGGGGGGTAGAGACCCTCCTGTCCAGCTGCTTTGGGAAGGGTCACTCACTGCCCCCCTCAAAGGTCCTGAGAAATAAAAGCCTGTTAACCCTGATTTGGGGGGGGGGGAAACCGGACCTGATCTCCGTCCCGGCCCCCCTCATGAAGGGACGACCCCTCATGCAACCTCAGAGGCCCCAGGGAACAGCCGGCTCCAGGGACGTTCCAGCTGTGGGATTGGGGGGGGGGTCTCCACTTGGTGCAGGAAAGTGGCAGCCGAGGACCCCCGCCACCCTTGTTCCGGCAGCCCCACAAGCTCAGCTGAAGGCTGGCCGAGGGGAGGAGAGAGAGGCTCAAGCTTTGGCCCAGCCTAAAGGCAGTGAGGGAAGCGCGGTGGAAGGGGGGGGGCCAGGCCTAAGTGGAGCTGCTTTGCATGAGGTCCTGGGAGCTGGAGCTCAGCGTCCGGGCGCCAGTCAGGGTCCTGCCGGGCTGCTGCAAAACAAACAAGACAAGGCTACAGCGCTGCGGCAAACGCCAAGTTCCTAGTCCTCATTGCTTTGCCCGCAACCCCTTCCTTTGAGGCTCTGCCTGAAAGAGCATAAACGTGAGAGCCCAGATTCCTGATCTCGCAGCGGCCAACCAGGCGCCCATCACGAAAAACCCGCAAGCAGGACCCACTCGAGGGCGAGAGCAACTCTCCCAGTAACTGGCATTCAGAACTGGTATCCAGTAACTGGCATTCAGAAGCTCGAGGCCTTTGACCGTAGAGCTCAGCCACCGTGGCTAGTAGCCATGAATTTATCTCATCCACCCAAGTTGGGCCTCCTGCGGCAGCGAGTTCCACAGTTGCCCTTCTAAAGGGCTCTGAGCCAGCATGCTCCAAACTGGGGGCAGGGCTGGCTGAGGATGGGGGCTGGCAGGCCAGCGACACCAGGAAGGCACATGCCAGGGAAGGGAGTGACTCTGCACAGCCTTTGCCAGCTGGGCTGCCTGGGACCCCGTCCGTCAGCCACAAGGGAGACTGACCCCCAGGACTTCCTGCCCCTCCTCTCCTCTGCCACAGACTCACCGTCGGGGACGCGGAAGCTGCTCTCTCGCCCACGTGCAAGACGTTCAGGGAAGTGGCCCTTTTCATCCTGTCCAAAAAGACAAACACCTGTCGAGTTTTGATGTACCTGTGCATGCTTGCTTACCGAGCACAATTCAAAGTGTTGGTAAGGTAAAGGGACCCCTGGCCGTTAGGTCCAGTCGTGTCCGACTCCGGGGTTGCGGCGCTCGTCTCGCTTTACTGGCCGAGGGAGCCGGCGTCCAGCTTCCCGGTCATGTGGCCAGCATGACTAAACCACTTCTGGTGAACCACAGCAGCGCACGGAAAGGCTGTTTACCTTCCCGCCAGAGCGGTACCTATTTATCTACTTGCACTTTGACGTGCTTTCGAACTGCTAGGTGGGCAGGAGCTGGGACCGAGCAACGGGAGCTCACCCCGTCGCGGGGATTCGAACCGCCGACCTTCTGATCGGCAAGCCCTAGGCTCTGTGGTTTAACCCACAGCGCTACCCACATTGGTGCTGACCTGTTAAAGCCCTAAATGGCCTCGGCCCTGTATACCTGAAGGAGCGTCTCCACCCCCATTCGTTCAGCCCGGACACTGAGGTCCAGCTCCGAGGGCCTTCTGGCGGTTCCTCTCCTGCGAGAAGTGGGCCTTTTCGGTAGTGGTGGAATGCCTTCCAGTCAGATGTCAAGGAAATAAACAACTATCTGACTTTTAGAAGACTTCTCAAGGCAGCCCTGTACAGGGAAGTTTTTCATGTTCGATGTTTTATCGCGCTTTTAATATTGCTGCCCAGAGTGGCTGGAAACCCAGCCAGATGGGCGGGGTATAAATAATAAATTTTATTATTATTATTATTATTATTATTATTATTATTATTATTATTATTAATTCTTTTAAAGAATCATAGAATTGAAAAGTTGAAAGCAGCACTCCACCCCCCCAACCCCCCGTAATCTAGCGCAACCTTCTGCAAGGCAGGAATCACAGCTCAAGAATCCCTGACCGATGGCTGTCCAACTGCCTGTGAAGGGACCCCAAAGGGTCATCTATTCCAGCCCTCTGCAACAATGCAGGAATCTCAACTAAAGCATCCAAGACACATAGCCATCCAACCTCGGTTTAAAAACCTCCAAAGTCGGAAAGAGGGGACCACCTTCCTAGCAAGTCTGTTCTACGGTCAGAGTTCTTACCCTCAGAGAGTTCTTCCTAATATTTAGTCAGAATATCCTTTTTTGTAACTTGTAGCCATTGTTTCGGTTCCTGCCCTCCAGAGCAGGAGAAAACAAGCTTGCTCCATTGGCCCTTCAGATATTTGAAGATGGCTATCATCTCACCCTCTCCAGGTCTTCTCACCTCTCCGTCTTCTCTTCTCCAGGCCAAACACCCCCAACTCCCTGAATTGTTCCTCACGAGAACAGTGTTTGTGAGCGAATTGCTTGCTTGGAGGCAAACGTTTCTGCTTCCAGTAAGACCCCGACTCACCCTGGGGCCGAGGCTGCAATGGGTCGCCGTCCGCCTTCCCCTTTGAGTTTGGAGACGAGTTTCTCGCTGCCTCGCTTGAGGGACTCGCGGAAGCGGGAAAAGGAGCTGCTGCGCCTCAGGTTCCCGAGGGAGTCCTGGCAAAATGGGAGGGATCACAGAATTGTAAAAAGGTAAAGGTAAAGGGAAGTTGAGGCTCCAGTACTTTGGCCACCTCATGAGAAGAGAAGACTCCCTAGAAAAGACCCTGATGTTGGGAAAGATGGAGGGCACAAGGAGAAGGGGACGACAGAGGATGAGATGGTTGGACAGTGTTCTCGAAGCGACTGGCATGAGTTTGGCCAAACTGCGGGAGGCAGTGGAGGATAGGGGTGCCTGGCGTGCTCTGGTCCATGGGGTCACGAAGAGTCGGACACGACTGAACGACTGAACAACAACAAAGGACCCCTGGATGGTGCAGTCAAAGGCGACAATGGGGTCATCTCAGTTTGGTGTAGTGGTTAAGAGCGGCAGACTCGTAATCTGGGGAACCGGGTTCGTGTCTGCACTCCTCCACATGCAGCTGCTGGGTGACCTTGGGCTAGTCACACTTCTCTGAAGTCTCTCAGCCCCACTCACCTCACAGAGTGTTTGTTGTGGGGGAGGAAGGGAAAGGAGAATGTTAGCCGCTTTGAGACTCCTTCGGGTAGTAAAAAGCGGGATATCAAATCCAAACTCTTCTTCTTCTTCTTCTTCTTTCAGGCCAACGAAGCCGGTGTTTGTCCACAGGCCAACGAAGCCGGTGTTTGTTTCCGGGTCGTGGCCAGCAGGACTAAACCACTACTGGTGCACGGAGGACTGTGATTGAAACCAGAGTGCGCGGAAACGCCGTTTTCCTTCCCGCCACAGCGGTACCTATTTATCTACTTGCACTGGTGTGCTTTCGAACTGCTAGGTTGGCAGGAGCTGGGACAGAGCAACGGGAGCTCACTCTGCTGGGATTCGAACCACCAACCTTCTGATCGGCAAGCCCAAGAAGCTCGGTGGTTTAGACCCCAGCGCAACCAGTGTCCCTCTACAGAACTGCAGAGTTGGAAGGGACCCAAAGGATCGTCTAGTCCAGGGGTGGCCAACTCCCAAGAGACTGCGATCTACTCACAGAGTTAAAAACTGACAGTGATCTACTCCCTTTAGGGGGTTCGGGTCAAAGTTGTCGAGTTTTTTTCAGGGAGGAGGTAAAATGTTGAGCT
This sequence comes from Lacerta viridis, assembly GCA_900245905.1. Taxonomy (NCBI): domain Eukaryota; kingdom Metazoa; phylum Chordata; class Lepidosauria; order Squamata; family Lacertidae; genus Lacerta; species Lacerta viridis. The sequence goes on along the minus strand of OFHU01001369.1, from coordinate 331,484 downwards.
TTTTTTAGGGGAGCCACAGTTGTTCAGCTTCTTTGGGGGGAACCAATGATCTACCGGTGATCTACCGCAGACGTCCAGTGATTTACCAGTAGATCGCGATCTACCTGTTGGGACATGCCTGGTCTAGTCCAAACCCCTGAAATGCATTAGCCACGGTTAAATCCTGCTGTGGGTGCTAAGGGTAACACAGTCTTGCTGCAGACGGGGATGGGGAGGCGGGGTCAAGACTTAAAAAACAGAGAAGGTGGGGAGAAGCTCCCTAAAGCAGCCCCAACACAAACCTGGCTATACAGAGCTCCTCTTCCGGCTCCGGTTCTGCTGTCATCTGAAAGATGCAGGGGGAAAGGATGGAGAGAAGAAGATAAGGTTTCTTCCAGGCATCCCCGTTTCCCGGGGACGGTCCCCGGATTTACAAATCAGTCCCCTGACAAAATCCATCTATTTAGCAGGAAGTTGAAATGTGTCCCCGGATTCATTGAAAAAAATGTGGTAACCTTAGAATAATAATAATAATAATAATAATAATAATAATAATAATAATAATAGTATTTATTATTTGTACCCCGCCCATCTGGCTGGATTTTCCCAGCCACTCTGGGCGGCTTCCAACAAAAATCAGATAGAAAAATATCACACATTAAAAACTTCCCTGAAACAGGGGTCAGCAAACTTACTGCACCTTGGACTGGTGTCTCCAGCGCCGATTGGGCAGCGGGCTGCAGGGCGGAGGAGCGTGCGCCTATACGCATGCAAACACACTATTTCCAGCGCACTTCCGGGTTGGAGGAGCACTGCAAATAGCTTCTGCGCATGTGCACGGGCCTCCTCCGACCCGGATGTGCACCAGTAATAACGCTTGCGCATGCGCACAAGCTATTTCCGGTGCTCCTCCGACCCAGAAGTGGGCAGCTGCGCCGTACCACGCCAGTAAGAGCGGGTCGCGGCAGCGGGCGTCACCGCAAGCCGGATAAATGAGTCCCTCGGGCCGTATCCGGCCCGCGGGCCTTGGTTTGGGGACCTCTGCCTGAGAATAAGATGCATATTCTGACCTTTGCCTGAGAATAAGATGCACATTCTGCCGCTACATCGCCCTTCCCCAAACTTCCCTCTCCAGACTCTGCTGCAGAGAAACGAGACTGCAATCTCACCGCCTCTGCTGACGCCCAAATCCTGGTCATGCGTGGACAGAATTTCCTTGTAGAGCTCCTCAGCCTGCTGGTATTTGCCCTGCTTCAGGTAAGATGATGCCTGGGCGAGAAGAAAGGAAGAAGGCTTTAGCTGGGTGGCACCGTACCCAATGACGTCACCCGCTTCCCTGCTGAAAAAAACAATTAACTAGAAAAAAGGTTATTTTTAATCGTAGGTGGTGGTCTTCTAGTATGAACAAAATATATATATAAAAAAATTCCTTCCAGTAGCAGCTTAGAGACCAACTAAGTTTGTTCTTGGTATGAGCTTTCGTGTGCATGCACACTTCTTCAGATACAAACCTTTTTAGAACTAAAATATCCACCTGATGAAGTTAAACAACAGATCAACAGAGCCAGACTGATACCCAGAGAGAACTTGCTGCAAGACAGACCCAAAAAAGAAAATAACAGAACACCACTAGTAATCACATACAGCTCCCAAGTTAAAACAGTACAACGCATCATCAGAGATCTACAACCTCTCCTAGACAATGACAGTTCTCTTTCTCAAGCTCTGGGAGGAAGACCCTTCATCGCCTACAGACAGCCACCCAATCTAAACAACTCCTCACCCACAATAATACAACAACAGGACTCAACATGGACACTGGTACCAGAGCCTGCAATAAACCCAGATGCCAACTTTGCTGCCACATAAACCCGGACAACACCATTACTGGCCCCAACAACATCAAACATACCATCTCAGGACTATTTAATTGCTCATCTTCTAACATTGTGTATGCCATCAAATGCCAACAGTGCCCTTCAGCTCTCTATATTGGACAAACAGGCCAAACCCTACGCCAAAGGATAAATGGACATAAATCTGATATCAGACAGAGAAACCAGTAGGAGAACACTTCAGTCTCCCAGGACATTCTATACAAGATCTCAAAGTAGCTGTCTTAATACAAAGGAATTTCAGAAATAGACTGGAAAGAGAAGTTGCTGAATTGCAACTCATTACCAAACTTAAAACCATGGAGAGACCTGGTCTGAACAAAGACATTGGATTCTTATCTCATTATACATGACAAAGCTATCTTTAGCCATCTCACCCCTTGCTTTTTCCTTTAGGACTAATTGCAGTCGTTAACAGTCATCAACAGGTTTTCCACACCCATCAGCCAATCACCCATTCCCACCACCCTTCTGAGTAATACCCCTCCTCACTCTCTCACTATATATAAGGGTCTGGTGACTTCTGTTTCAGTGTATCTGAAGAAGTGTGCATGCACACGAAAGCTCATACCAAGAACAAACTTAGTTGGTCTCTAAGGTGCTACTGGAAAGAATTTTTTATTTTATTTTGTTTTGACTATGGCAGACCAACACGGCTACCTACCTCTTCTAGTAAAATTAAGGCTTACTGGGAAATGATATATAATGAAATGAAAAGGATGTTTAAAATAAGGTTTGTAAAAAAAACAAAAAAAACACAACCCCAGAAGCATTATAGGGACAGAACTACCCAAACTGTACAGAGATTTATGCATGTATGCAACTACAGCGGCAAGAACATTACTTGCACCAAAATGGAAAGAAGCAGAAATCCCAGCAAAGGAAGAATGGATACAAAAACTTATGGAACGTGGAGAAATGGCGGAACTCACCGGAAGAAGAAGAAATCAAGATAACGAACTTTTTATTAAACAACGGAAACGGTTCGTTGAATATTTACAGATAAATTGTAAAAAAGAAAAATTGGCAAGATTATCGTTTCATAAGAGCTTATACTTCAAGAAGACGAATAAATGAGCAAACTAAGTTAATTTGCATACGCAGAAGATATTAAAAATGAATTGAAGGAACCGTAGAAAGAGGGGGAAGGAAGTCGAGTTTTGAAATGCCAAAAATGATTGTAAAGCCAGTGAAATGTATAAACCTGAAATGTACAAAAAAAATAGAAAACGAAAAAATGAAAAAAAACAAATAACTAGCTTTTGCATCATTCTAATTTTATGCACTGGCAACGAAACCCTTTCCACAGGGCCTATTTCCCTGTAGGTCTAAGTTGCACTTTGCACTTCGATAACCTAGGCTGAATTTTAGCTGGTTTTCATTTTTCACTGACAGCTGGAACCTCCAGCCGAGCGTTTTTTCATCTCGAAGAGCAGCCTAACCTTTATAACCTAGGAAATCCTGCTTGCGGATTTCCCACGGAGGTATCCTGTTCCTTATTTTTCTATTCTTCCACAGTCATATTGCGTGCATATATATATATATGTTACGGCCGATCTTTGCAATTGATGGCTTGATCCCGAGCTGCGCCGAGGCAGGAAAGCCATTGCAAAAATAAATAGAAGATAAAGCTTTAAAGTGGTTGTTGTGCAAATGCTGCAAATATTGAAATGTGTGTTGTTTGTGCACAAGAACATCTCATCGCTATTGCTAAAGGTAAAGGGAACCCTGACTCAAAACAAAAATAAAAAATAAAAAAATTCCTTCCAGTAGCACCTTAGAGACCAACTAAGTTTGTTCTTGGTATGAGCTTTCGTGTGCATGCACACTTCTTCAGATACATGTGCATGCACACGAAAGCTCATACCAAGAACAAACTTAGTTGGTCTCTAAGGTGCTACTGGAAGGATTTTTTTATTTTTTATTTTGTTTTGACTATGGCAGACCAACACGGCTACCTACCTGTAACTGGACCCCTGACCATTAGGTCCAGTCGTGTCCGACTCTGGGGTTGTGGTGCTCATCTCACTTTACTGGCCGAGGGAGCCGGCGTACAGCTTCCGGGTCATGTGGCCAGCATGACTAAGCCGCTTCTGGCGAACCAGAGCAGTGCACAGAAACGCCGTTTACCTTCCCGCTGGAGTGGTACCTATTTATCTACTTGCACTTTGATGTGCTTTCGAACTGCTAGGTTGGCAGGAGCTGGGACAACGGGAGCTCACCCCATCATGGGGATTCGAACCACCGACCTTCTGATCGGCAAGCCCTAGGCTCTGTGGTTTAACCCACAGCACCACCCGTGTCCCGTATCGCTATTGTTACACTACATTAAAAACAGCCCACATACTGAATCATTATTAACCATTTCTAAATGAAACACCAGCACCGAGGGAGTCAAAAGGAATCCACAAGCCCCGCAGTGACCATGGCGGTTGTGTTGCTGAATAGCTCCAAAGTCATCTTCTAAAGTAAATCCTATCTGTGAAATGCCCACCCATCCAGGAAGCCTGCCTGGCAACAACCTTGTCATCGTTTGGGCTGCACCAATCATGAGATGCTTTTACTCTGATTTCTGCATGTATTTTTTTTTCCCTACTGTATTTTATTCTTGTAAATCATTTTGGGACCTTTTGATTTTTTGAGAAAGTCAATAATAAACTCATGGAGGAGAGGTCTATTGATGGCTACTAGCCACAATGACCATCCTCTGCCTCTGGCAGTTGGCGGCAGCAACCCTTCTGAATGCCAGTTCTTAGGTTCTTGTGGAGCCTCCAGCTCCAGAGGCAGTCTATCTTGTTTCCTAGGTTCTTAGGGTTATTTGTCCACTGCGAGAACAGGATGCTGGACTAGATGGACCTCTAGTGGCCAGGCTCTTCTGGTGTCCTGAAAACTAAACTTCCTCTGGCCGACACGCACAATACGTCTCCCCATCGTTTACCAGGTTGTTCTTAGTCTTGGCCACGTTTGGGTCGTCCGGCCCCAGCCGGGTCTGGTAGATGCAGAGAGCCCTCTGGTAGTACTGCTCCACCTCCTCAAACTTCCCTTGGTTCTGGCACAGGAGCGCAAGGTTGTTCAGCTGCTTGGCCACGTCTGGGTGATCGGTGCCCAACACCTAAAAAACGAGAGCCGGGGGTGGCGTGGTGGTTAAGAGATTCTAGCAGGGGCGTAGCAAGGGGGGGGCAGGGGACAGGCCTGCTCCGAAGGTCTTATCTTAGTATACTAGGGATTATATAGCTATATATGAAATTTCACGCATATCGGTTAATATCTTGACCCTCCTCCACCAAAATAGCTGTTCACTTGGCTGTTTTCCTATGTCGTGAAGGCTGAAATTTCAGTTCAGTGGAGCACTTACTGTTCCCAACCCTAACCCTGTGGAAAGCCATCTAATTAGACTTTAATTTGATTTTGAGATGTTTTTAGGAGGTAATTTAATTATTGTTTGATTTTATACCAATGTTATGTATCTGATGTTAGCCACCCTGAGCCCGACTTCGGCCGGGGAGGGTGGGATATAAATAAAAGTTTTTTATTATTATTACTTGTTATTATTCCTTTGTAAGAAAATATGAAATAACGTAAAACCATTTTTGCGGGGGGGGGAATCAATGGGGGGTTGACAAGAAATTTTCTGCACCGGGTACCACCTGACCTTCCCATGCCTGGGGGGGGGGTGTGACAAAATTTTTTTTGCCCCCGGGTACCAATTTAGCTTGCTACGCCCCTGGATTCTAGCATTAGGACCTGGGAGAGACCAGGGTTCAGATCCTCCCACTGGGTGTGACCCCGGGGGGGCAGTCACTGCCTCTCCCAGCCTGGCCTACTTTGCAGGGCTGTTTCGGTGGGGATTAAATGAAGGAGGAGGGGGAACTAGGCATATGCCATCTAGAGTTCCTCGGGGTGGGGGGAAATGGTGAGATATAAGTCCATTCATTCTAAGCTTTTTTAAAAAAAAGCAAGTTTCGGGAGAAAAGAAATGCGAATTTGTGTGTTTTTCTTTTTTAAAAAAATGCAGATTCGATGCTGTCAGCGCATCCCCCCCACACACACACTTTAATTGCAGAGACCAGAAAGAGGTCGCCAGCCATATTGTCAGACCATCCTACTGTTAAAATGTGACTTTGAAAGACGGCTTGGTGTATTCCACAATTCTGGGTCTGGTCGGAGTCTGGCACTCAGTGCTGAGATCGGCATGATTGGAACCTTGTCTGTCTGTCTGATTTTGTTTTGTTTTTAAAGCGGAGTTAAGTTTCTAGTCCTTAAGACGGGTTGAATACAGTTTTTCATGGGGCCTCCGGTAAAGTCTGTACCTTCTCTCTGATCTGTAAGGCTCTCTTGCAGAGCGGCTCGGCTTCCGTGTATTTCCCCCTCTTGCCATAGAGCACAGCCAGGTTATTAAGAGTCGCAGCCACCTGTCAGAAACAGAAGGAAAGGTTTGGTTTAAAAATTAAAAAAAAAAAACTTTATTAAACAAATTTACACAACAATACACCATTGTTTACTGGCCGAGGGAGCCGGCGTACAGCTTCCGGGTCATGTGGCCAGCATGACTAAGCCGCTTCTGGCGAACCAGAGCAGCGCACGGAAACGCCGTTTACCTTCCCGCTGGAGCAGTACCTATTTATCTACTTGCACTTTGACGTGCTTTCGAACTGCTAGGTGGGCAGGAGCAGGGACCGAGCAACGGGAGCTCACCCCGTCGCGGGGATTCGAACCGCCGACCTTCTGATCGGCAAGCCCTAGGCTCTGTGGTTTAACCCACAGCACCAGCCGACAAAGGTCCGTATAGTTAAAGCTATGGTTTTCCCAGTAGTGATGTATGGAAGTGAGAGCTGGACCATAAAGAAGGCTGATCGCCGAAGAATTGATGCTTTTGAATTATGGTGCTGGAGGAGACTCTTGAGAGTCCCATGGACTGCAAGAAGATCAAACCTATCCATTCTGAAGGAAATCAGCCCTGAGTGCTCACTGGAAGGACAGATCCTGAAGCTGAGGCTCCAAGTACTTTGGCCACCTCATGAGAAGAGAAGACTCCCTGGAAAAGACCCTGATGTTGGGAAAGATGGAGGGCACAAGGAGAAGGGGACGACAGAGGACGAGATGGTTGGACAGTGTTCTCGAAGCGACTGGCATGAGTTTGGCCAAACTGCGGGAGGCAGTGGAAGACAGGAGTGCCTGGTGTGCTCTGGTCCATGGGGTCACGAAGAGACCTTCGGACACGACTGAACAACAACAACCATCGGCACTAACTGCACCATTTGGGGAGGGGCATCGGCCAAGCTCTCCTCACCCCCCCCCTCCGAAGGCCTAGCACCTTTTAAACACCACATCTTGGGGAGCATGAGAGACTCTCCAAAACTTCCAAGGGTGTCCAGAAGAGCTGTGTTTTTACTGAGAGAGTGACCAGACCCTCCCAAGAAAAATGATATCTCCCCCCCAGCCCACCCTACATCCTCCCACAATCGAAATACTCCCAGTGGAAAAGACACAAGGAAGGGAAGCCTTAGCAGGATCCAGGCAGCGTCCCCCTCCACCGAGCCCCAGACGGACACTCACGGCAGGGTGCTCCACACCCAGGGTCTGCTCCCGGATATCGAGGGCATCGTTCAGCAGCTCGGTGGCCTCCTTGTACTTGTTCTGGTCCCTGCGACGGAAGAAGTCGGCACGGGGGGAAAAAATTAGAAGATTGGAAAATGTTTATTGAGAAAATGGATATCCCCATTAGAAGCAAAAGCAATTAAAAAAAGAAACATGAAAACAAATTGGCTCACATATAATGCTTTAATAATAGAAGATGAAGGGGAAGTTAAACTAAAGAAGTATGAGGAGATAAAGGACCAATTGGGAGGATGGCTGGACTACCATCAACTATATGGAATGTTTCAGCAAGACAAAAAGATAGGTTTTTCTAAAGAGCCGACAAGATTAGAAGTGGATCTGATAAATAATAAATATAAAATAATGTCGAAAATGTACCAGTTACTTCTTGAATGGGAAGTTAAGGAAGAAATGGTTCAATTTTGGGGTGCGTAGGGGGGGGTTGGCTTAATTTTTCTTTTTCTTTTTTCTTTTTTTCTTTTGTATTTTCTCTTTGTTATCCTTTTTTATGGTTACTGACAAGTTACTCTTGGCTGATAATGTGTAAATTACTTTGGAATAATTTGTAGTAGTTTTTATATATATAGAAATGAATACTGGTTAGGGGTAACAACAAAAGACGCATATACAGCAGAAATTGTTTACGTTAGTTTTCATTTTTATTTGCATATGTAATAGTTAATGCACGACTCTGTAAAATATTGCATATATGATTTTTTTAAAAAAGGAAAATGTTTATTGAGTATACGGGAAATAACAGTGTACAGCTGAAAACGCTGGCAGCGTTAAAATAAATTCAACAGTGTAAATAAGCTTTGATGGATGCAGTAATGGGAGTAATGAATGGTATAGCTTTTGTAAAATGTGCCGGACTTTTACGATATGTAACGTGAACCATGGAAAGAGAAGAAGGGAAGTAACTGATAACTTAAGGGTGTATAAATGAGCACTTGAAATTGTAAAATAGAAAATTTAATTATAGATAGATGATAGATAGATAGGAATAATATTTAATTTAATTTAGATAGATATAGATAGATGATAGATAGATAGATAGATAGATAGATAGATAGATAGATAGATAGATAGATAGATATAGATAGATATGGCCTTCAATTTGAATTAACCTGGTCCTCTATTGCCCTTTTCTCTTTCCTCTTCCATGAAGAAACCCTTTCTGGGACCCCACATTTAAATTCTTCCTTGGTCTCCTTGCTGGCCCTAGTAGGATCAACTTGGCCTGGTGATCATTTGATGTCTACTGACTGGGGTTTCCCCCCACCCCTCCGAAATGATCCCCGAATTTTTGTATTTTATTGAGATTGACGCTGCAGTTTATGTTGTATTTTATGCTGTTTTTAAGTCGCATTTTCATCAGTGTTTTGTATTTGCTGTTAGCCGCCCTGAGCCCGGTTTTTAAACCGGGAAGGGCGGGGTATAAATAAAATTATTATTATTATTATTATTATTATTATTATTATTATTATTATTATGTCATGTGAAAAGCACCGGTGCCTCAGCCACACCTGCAGAAGTCCTGAGGAGGAGCCGGCCAGCAGGGCTCGGCCAAACATGGCCTCTGAATGCAGGACATCTCTAAAGGGTGCAACGTGAGGCTCTTGCAGAGGATGCTTATAGGATTGGGGAGTTGGCAGGGACACCCAAAGGCCATCTAGCCCAACCACCCGCAATGCAGGAATCACAACTATAAATCTTCTCTTTCCAAGGCTCTTCTCAGCAGCCCAGGACCCTTTCCCACACAACAGCCCCCCCCCCAGCTATCCTACCTATAAACCAAGGCTAAGATGTTCAGCATGGTGGCCACGTCCGGGTGGCTGTGACCCGAGCTCTTCTCTAGGTCTTCCAGCGCCTGCTTGCAGAGGGGGACGGCCACTTCGTAGCGCCCCTGGGAGGCGTACTGGATCACCAGGTTGTGGAGGGTCCGCAGCCGCGCAGGGATCTCGTAGCCCCCTTGCTGAGCGGCCGAAGCGGCTGCGCTGGGGCTCCCTCCTCCTGCGGACGAGAGCGACAGTTAAGTCGGGCCCATTGCAGGGGCAGATTCCTGAACCCAGAACCCATCCGAAACATCAGGGGATTAGAACAACGCTTCCCAAACTTCTGAGAGCCGCTGTCCCTTTGGTTCCCAGAAACTCGGCATTATTCAGAACAGCAGTTTGTAACAACCCGCTAAGGAAGACAATGACAGAATAAAATTACAAATAATTCCTCGTTTGTTCAAAACACAATTAAAATTATTGAGTTTCATTGGTTCAACAAAACTGATTGATTTGATCCTGTGATGTCCTCCCTTTGGTTATTAGTGCTGCCCCCAGGTCACCCCACAAGCGGGAGATATTTTGGGAACCACTGGGTCAGAATGTGGCCTTCACTGGGGTGGGGTGAAGGTTAAACACAACCCCATGTAACCCAGCCGAAAACTGGCCCTCCTGTCTAGCTACCGGAAAGAAGACCAGTGGGGGTTTTAGGTTACAAACCAATCACTTAATTCCACTTTCCAAAGATATTCGATCTCTGACCGCGGGGTCACCACACCAGGGAAGGAAAATAAGAAAGAAGCCAAGAAGAGGCTGCTGGATCAGGCCAAGGGCCCGTCTAGTCTAGCATCCTTTGATGGTGTTTCCTGCTTGGCAGGGGGTTGGACTGGATGGCCCTTGGGGTCTCTTCCAACTCTAGGATTCTATCCTGTCATCACAGTGGCCAACCAGGTGCCTGCGGGAAACCAGCAAGCAGGATTCAAGCTTGCCGCCCTCGCCTCCTGGAGCCCCAGCCGGAGCGCTGGAAGGGCGCGCAAAGCCCTGCGCCGCTCCAGCGCCACGCCCCTCACCCCCCCGCTCGCCCACCCCCCTCCCAGGCGGCCAGCGCGGGAGGGAGGCGGGCGGAGAGGCGGCACACCGGGGGCACCGAGGGATCGCCGCGCTACAGCGGCTGATCCCTCTAAGACGGCCCTGACTGGGTTCCTCACAGTCGCAAAAAAAAGAAACACGCCAAATAAATAGCGAAAACAGACAGACCTCAGCGTAACACTCAAATCGGAGAACGTTCAGCTTCCGTAAAAAAAAGTGCGCAAACCAGAACACCTACTTCCTGGTTTGCAGTGTTTGGGTTCCAAGTTGTTTGAGTACCAAAGCGTTTGAGAACCAAGGTACCACTGTAGTCCCGTCCCCCAAAAGGAGGGCACCCGGTTGGGTAATGTTGGCCTGAGGGGCTGCTTTTGTGCAACTGGAAACGGAAAGTTAACCTGCAGCCAGAACTGGGCTCCCACTGAACCCCTGGACTTGCGTTCGGTTTCATTGCAAGTTCCGCCCAGCGCTGGGGTTCAGCCTCAAAAGACATGCGCAGGTTAACGCGCCTCATCGGCCCATGTACGCACCCGGCCTCTGCTCATCGTCATCGTTGGGGAAGAGCGAAGACAGGCTGTCCTTCCTCTGCTCCGAGTCGTCTTTCTCTGCCTGCAAAGAGAGTAAACGCAAGGCCCGCATATCCTGCCTTAGAAAGCACAAATCGAGAAGCCCGAGCAGGTGAGAGAGTTTGCCGTGTCCACCAAGAAACGCAGGGAAGATTTATAGCACCGGCACCATAATGGCATTTTACTAGATGGACAGATTGCGCAGAATCATTCATGTCATGCAAAGTGCCGTTCTACTGGGGGGACGGTTATTAAGAAATGAAATGAGAGCGATGGAAGTATCCGGACGACAATTACAACTGGCTGCACAAATCCATCACATGAGATTTCCCCATTGGCGCTAAGTTCCAAGCTCACATTGCATTCAAAAGAATCATGTTTCTAGGCCTTATGGAGCAAGGCTTTGACTCACACGGGCAGAATGTTTCCGACCTTGCAAAAATGCATCTGTGCTGCAAACTTGCAGCATGAGTAAAATAAAAAATTCCTTCCAGTAGCACCTTAGAGACCAAGTTTGTTCTTGCTACGAGCTTTCGTGTGCATGCACACTTCTGAAGAAGTGTGCATGCACACGAAAGCTCGTACCAAGAACAAACTTAGTTGGTCTCTAAGGTGCTACTGGAAGGAATTTTTTATTTTATTTTGTTTTGACTATGGCAGACCAACACGGCTACCTACCTGTAATTACAGATGGGTGTTTGTTGTGGGGGAGGAAGGGAAAGGAGAATGTGAGCCGCTTTGAGACTCCTTCGGGTAGTGATAAAGCGGGATATCAAATCCAAACTCTTCTTCTTCAGGAGAGAGAAACCCCAGACAGACAGCCCCTTGCCCATAAAGGAAGCACTTGGGCTTAAGAGAGAGGGTACCAAGGGAAGCTTTGGGGAAGGGGCATAGCTCAGTGCCGCGCATGCAGAAGGCCCCGGGTTCAATCCCTGACGGCATCACCAGGTAGGGCTGGGAAAGACTCCTTTCTGAAATTCTACAGAACCACTGCTGCCCATCAGTGTGGGCAACATTGAGTGACAGATATGGGCAGGTGTGGAGGACTCCCTGGTCCTGGATGGGATAACTGTGTCCCTGAAGGACCAGGTGTGCAGCCTGGGAGTCCAATCTGTGTTCAGGGCAGCCGTCAACCAGCTCCATCTGGTACGCAGGCTGAGACCCTCCCTGCCCGCAAACTGTCTCTCCAGAGTGGTGCATGCTCTGGTTATCTCCCGCTTGGACTACTGCAATGTGCTCTACGTGGGGCTACCTTTGAAGGTGACCCGGAAACTACAACTAATCCAGAATGCGGCAGCTAGACTGGTGACTGGGAGCGGCCGCCGAGACCACATAACACCGGTCCTGAAAGGTCCTACGTTGGCTCCCAGTACGTTTCCGAGCAAAATTCAAAGTGTTGGTGCTGACCTTGAAAGCCCTAAGCAGCCTTGGTCCTAATGAAATATAAAATCAAAAAATCCTTCCAGTAGCACCTTAGAGACCAACTAAGTTTGTTCTTGGTATGAGCTTTCGTGTGCATGCACACTTCTTCAGATACTGTATACCTTCAGGTCCTGTATACCTGAAGGAGCGTCTCCACCCCCCATCGCCCAGCTCCGAGGGCCTTCTGGCAGCTACCTCACTGCAAGAAGTGAGGTTACAGGGAGCCAAGCAAAGGACCTTCTCGGTGGTGGCACCCGCACTGTGGAACGCCCTCCCATCAGATGCCAAGGAAATAAACAACTATCTGACTATTAGAAGACATCTGAAGGCAGCCTTGTTTAGGGAAGTTTTTAATGTCTGATGTTTTATCTTTTTTTTTATTTCTATTATCATTCATTCTGTTGGAAGCCGCCCAGAGTGCCTGGGGAAACCCAGCCAGATGGGTGTGGTATAAATAAATTATAATAATAATTATAATAATAATTATTACTACTACTACATGGGCCAGGGGGTCTGGTTCAGGTATACAGCAGCTGCATATTCAAAATACTGCATTTCTGAAAACCTAGGGAGATTGGAAATGCGATTTGGGGAGCTTTGCCGGACGAGCATTCCGAACATCTCCTTTCGGGTGGGGTCTGAGGATCTGCTCCAAGGCCTGGCAGAATGAATAAGCGAGGAGATCTCGTTAGTTTTCAAAGGTGCTGGGGCTCACGGCTGCCGAGAGGCCGCTTGCCTCCGTGGCTCGCCCTCTAATCCTGGGTAGGTTTCGTATTTGCTAGGAGTTAAGGACAAGGCGCTTTGTGCATGCTTAGAGAGCTCTGTTCAGCATTACAGCTTCAGTATAAGTTACAGGTAGGTAGCCGTGTTGGTCTGCCATAGTCAAAACAAAATAAAAAATATAAAAAATTCCTTCCAGTAGCACCTTAGAGACCAAGTAAGTTTGTTCTTGGTATGAGCTTTCGTGTGCATGCACACTTCTTCAGATACACATGCTGCAATCAAATACCTCGGACGCATGGTGGGTGGAAGAATGGGTTTATCTTAAAATTAATTTGTTGTTGTTCAGTCGTTCAGTCGTGTCTGACTCTTTGTGACCCCATGGACCAGAGCACGCCAGGCACTCCTGTCTTCCACTGCCTCCCGCAGTTTGGTCAAACTCATGTTAGTAGCTTCGAGAACACTGTCCAACCATCTCGTCCTCTGTCGTCCCCTTCTCCTTGTGCCCTCCATCTTTCCCAACATCAGGGTCTTTTCCAGGGAGTCTTCTCTTCTCATGAGGTGGCCAAAGTATTGGAGCCTCAGCTTCAGGATCTGTCCTTCCAGTGAGCACTCAGGGCTGATTTCTTTAAGGATGGATAAGTTTGATCTTCTTGCAGTCCATGAGACTCTCAAGAGTCTCCTCCAGCACCATAATTTGTTCTCAAAAACAGTCTTATTGTATGTGAATGTCAGTTATTTTGTGCTGTATTCATGGCCCATGCAGCAAAGAACCTCAATGATAGTATCTGAAGAAGTGTGCATGCACACAAAAGCTCATACCAAGAACAAACTTAGTTGGTCTCTAAAGTGCTACTGGAAAGATTTTTAAATTCAGTATAAGGCAGCTTCGGATGCCCCTGCGCCTCTCATTTTGGAGATCGAACGCCCGCCACGCCCCCCTGTCCGTACCTGATCATCCCTCGGGTCATATTGCCTGAGCTGGTTGAGGAATTCCAGGTGCTTTTTCTCTTCCTCCAGCTGCGCCACCGACTGCTCGCTGTGCTGAAGGCGCAGTTGGGTGAGTGCCAGCTCGTCCCGCAGCCAGAGGTTCTCCTGGCAGAGACGCTTGACCTGAGCCCGCAGCTTCTGCTTCTCTGCCTCCAGCGACCCGATGTGAGAGGATAGAGCTACCATCATCTGTGGGGCAAGGCGAGGTGGGGGGGGGTTGGGGCAAGGAAACTGGGTTTGCAAACTCTAAACTTCTGCAGCCACCACGACAACAACAACAACTTCCCCTGCCTGTTTAAGAACTTAGGAAGAGCCTGGTGGATGGATCAAGCCATATAGCCCAGTATCCTTTTCTCACCGCGGCCAAATGCTCCATCGAACCAAGATAGACTGCCTCTGGAACTGGAGGTTCCATAAAAAATATCAGAGGAGCCTGGCTGCTGGATCAGGCCAACGGCCCATCTAGTCCAGCATCCTGTTCTCACAGCGGCCGACCAGATCCCCGTGGAAAACACAGAATGAGGACCCCAGCGCAAGAGCAGCTCTCCCCTCCCGAGGTTACAAGCAGCTGGTATTCAGTAGCATTGCTGCCTCTGGAAGTGGAAAGAGGAGACAGCCCTCATGGCTGGAATTTGCCTAATACTCTTCTAAAGCCATCCCAGTTGGTGGCCATCCCTGCCTCCTGTGGAAGGGGGTTCCGTAGGTTAACTATGAGCTAGCCGTGTTCCTCATGCCACACGTAATTTTATAATCGTCTATCTATCCTATGGCTCCTTTCCTCGCTTTTTCTCCAAACTGAAAACCCTCAAACGCTGCAGCCTTTGCAGTCACTCCCTCCCCTCCCCTCGATCGTTTTGGTCGCCCTTTTCGGAAGCTTTCCCAACTCCACGATATCCTTTTGCAGGTGAGGTGACCGCCACCCCCTGAATCACCACCCCAGGCTGCCTCTCCGGCACCTCTTTCCCCACTTTTTTTGGGGGGAGGGCCATGCCCCCACAGATTCCTAAAACACAAAACCCCTCCCGTGTCAGGTTCTCCCCACAACTCCCAACTGAACCCAACTTTCGGTTCCTTCCCAGAAATTGTGAGCACCCGGCCGCTGCCGCCACCCTCCGAAGCTGGAACTCTCTCGAACATTCCGTGACATCACAGCAGCCCAGCCAATGGCTTCGCTGCAGCCCGCCGCAGCGTACCTGGGCCTCCGCAATGCCCAGCTCAATCCCTTCCAGACTCTTATAGACCAGGTCGTGCTTTTCCTCCAGCAGTTCCAGCGCCTGCGTGTCCGCAGCCTCCGCATCTGCCTCCACGGCCTCCTCTCTCTCGTCCAGGAGCTGCCTGTCTCTCAGCAAAGCCTCCCGCAGCCGGTGATGGATGCTTTTGTTTTCGCTGCGCAGGGCCTCCAGCCCTTTCATCACCTGCCGCGTGTGGACGATGATGTCGTCGGCAGTCATCCTCTCCGATTGGTTGTCGCCAATCTCCACCATGACCGACATGGCGGGGTCAAGTCAGCCGGGAAGGAGAGGGGGCTCGGCGAGAGGGGAAGAGGCGCCCAAAGGTGGTGTCTCCGCCCTTTGGGCGATGCTCAGCTTCTGGAAAAAGGAAAAAAGGCACTGGGGTCAAGGCCTGGCTTGCGGCTTTCGGGAACGCAGCTTCTCCTCCGATCCCAGCAGTGAGGGCTGATCGGCACTCTGCACAGGCTCAGAAACCCAGCCAGGTGGACGGGGTATAAGTAATAAAATTATCGTTTTTTTTCAGGGCCAGTTCCAAGCCCGGCTCTCTTTTTGCTCTGGGTCCACTAAGCCAGAACCCAGCATTTATTTTATTTTTATTCGACAGGATGTATATAGTGCATAAATCATCCCTTAAACGGTTTGCACGGAATATAAAACGTTCGCCGTTATTGTAAGATCGAATGCTGAAAGCAAATTAAGCTAAAAATTATCAATATATGATTTTGGTTTAAAAAGAAATATGCGCTGCAAAATAAAACGTGCTAAAATCTAGAATCGTCGTCTTCGTGCAGAGATATAAAATTCTAAAGGTATAACGGGGTGTGTGTGTGTGTGTGTGTCAAATTTTTGCCGTGCTTTTTATTAAAAGAACCCAAATTCAGAAATGCTGAGGGGAGGAAAATTGACACCTGCAATATTTTGTGGCGCTCGTTGCAAGTTTGCTCTAAGTTTGGGATTTGCCGATACAAAGGTTGGCGATCTCACAAGCCGAGCCAGAAGATAAACTGCAGCAGGCAAGCTGAACTTAATCCGAGGTTTGGCCTGCTCCCCTTCTCACCCCTTGGGAAGGTTTCGCCCCGGCAGCTTCCCTTCGTCACCTCGGCTCTCGCCAGAACAGGTCCCACCAGCGGACGCGCCCGCGAGAACAAGCCGGGACGCGTTTGCTGGCAGAGAGTTCTCTGCCTCCGTGCAAAAAACACGGAGCGAGTGTGTGAGAAGGTGAGAAAACACGCCAGATCATCGACACAGGGCAGCCTTTCCCAGCCAGAGATCTTCCAGATGTTTGGGGCTGCAACAGAACATAAGAGGGAGACTGCTGGATCAGGCCAAAGGGGGAACCATCTGTGTCCAGCATCCCCTTCTCAAAGTAGCCGACCAGATGCCCATTATGGGAAACCTGCAAGCAGGATTCGAACACAAGAGCCCTCTCCTTCTGGCTTTCAGAAGTTTTGCTGCCTCCAACTGCGGAGGGCACAGCAGAGTGGTCCTGGCTAATAGCCCTCCATTCATTTGTCAAATCCTTTTTTCAAAGCCATCCAAGTTGGCGGCCATCAGTGCCTCTAGTGGGATAACTTTTCTCTAGGCAATTTCTCTGCGATGTCCTTATTTCATAAGCTTCCATCATGTCGCTCCCCTACTCGCCTTTTCTCTAAACTAAACAGTCCATAATGTTGCGACCGTTCTTCATAGGGGAGTGTCCCCTAATTTGGTTGCCCTTTTCCGACCGTATTATGTCCTTTTTGAAACGAGGCAACCAGAACTAGAGACAATGCTCTAAATGGCATTGCACCATCGACTGTGCCAGCTGGGGCTGATGGGCGTTTTAGTCCAAAACAATTGGAGCGAACCTTGTTGGGGAAGGCTGGCTTAATGTGTACAACATCAAGAACACAATTTACGCAGCGCAGTAATTAAATAATCGTCATAATAGCCCCTCACCCCAGTTTTAACAGGCCATAGGTTATTTAATGGCTAAAGACCTGGGTAAAGAGGACTGTTTTCGCCTGGCACATGAAGGCACCAGGCGAGCGTCTCTGGGGAGAGCCTTCCACAGACAGGGAGCCACCACCAAAAAGGCCCGTTCTGCATGTTGCCGCCCTCCGAATCTCTCATGAAGGGCCTCAGGAGATGATTGCAAGGCCCTGGTCAGTTTGTATGAGGAGAGGCGGTCCTTAAGGTATTGAGGTCCTGAGCTGTGTAAGGATTCATAGGTCAGAACCAGCACATTAAATTGGGCCCGGACACTAACTGGAAGACTTGGAGAGCTCCTGTCCGCAGACCCCCTCCCCCCTCCATCAGATCTAGGCTCCACGACTCTGCCCCAACTGCTACACTAGCTTTTCCCCATCCTTGGGTCCCCAGAGGTTGCTAGACTACAACTCCCATCATTCCCATCCAGCATGGCAATAGTCAAGGATGATGGGAATTGTAGTCCAACAGCACCTGGGTCTGCTGCTGTGCCCAGCAGGACAACGGCAATCTGCTTGCAGCTGTGACGTCGATTCAACCCCAGCCATTTGCTAGGTGTTGTCCTTATCTGGAAAGGAGAAGCAGAGGTCTGTTGGGTAGGAGCAAAGGCCTCTCTAGGCTGAAATCCTGTTTCTGGAGAGCACCCACGACCTCACCTTCCTGGGAAGCCCAAAAGCATCCAGGCCCTCTCCGGTTTAGAATGCACGCTCGCCTGGGGCGACTCAGAAGCTTTCCTAGGCAACCCAACAGGGGACCTTTCCTGAAGCAAGACAAAAATCGACTCTCCTATCCCTCAGTTCTGAATAGGACAAACGACGAGTGCCAGCCCATCCGGGCCTATCAATTTCACGAAGTTTTGCAGAGGTATAACACACTGCACCCAGGGGGAGCCAGGGGTCCCTCAGCTCCAAGTCCCGAGAAGGATGCACGCAGGCTGGCTTGCAATGCGCAAAGTGAAGGCCGGGATCTGGCGCATGGATTGCGCGCAGCGCAGCCTCCAAGACGCTGGGTGAGACACTCCTACCTGCTTTCGTCAGCTTTGAAATATCACACACACACACACACCCAGCATCCTCCTGGATTGCTTGTGCAATGAGATGGGCTCGGTTTGCAAGCAGTATGTCCGCCCCGGCCAGGGAGTGGGGATGGCATGGAAATGCAGGGATGATTACCTCAAGCCTTACAACAGCCTTCCCCAACCTGGCACCCCCCACGCCAGCATTTCAGACTACAACTCCCACCAGCTCCAGCCAGCACCCAACGGGAACTGTAGTCCAAAACATCCGAGGGCCTCCTAGAAGTTGCTGACCCTGAGCCAGAGGTTCGAGACCCACCTCAGCATACTTTCAAAAACATTTTTATTTTTATTTATTCCAATTTACAACTTTACAACAAGGTCCCTGAGCTGGGTTACAACAACCACAAACCTAACATTAAAAAAGAAAAGAAAACAGTTTTAAACAAGCTAAAATGGCAGGAATAAAGGTGGGAATTAGCAGCAAGGAACTAATTCCCTGGGAATTAGCTCCAAGGAACGAAAGGGCGCTGACTTCTGACGAGAGGCGCTCAAGTCTGCCAGATCAGGAGGCGTTTCCCAGCCTAGTTTCCCCCCTTTAATTCATGAAATCTCCTTGCAGCGCCTCGGGTACTTCATCGTAAACAACAAGAAAATGATTTATTTATTTTTTAAAAAACCCACAAACCGTCGACAGTGGGAGGAGGAGCAAGATTCGGAACAGAAGTCAGGCGGGGAGAAAGAGGGTCTTTTATTTTCTCCTTACCTGGCTCAGAAGAAGGAGGGCGGAGGAGGACGCGCTTTGGGGCGACGGCGGGGGGCAGAACCCAGCCCTCTTTGATTCTGCCCCTCCTGCAAGAAAAGCGCACGCAGTTGGAGCCCGAGGCGGGTGGGGCAGCTGGAAGGCGACGCCGCTGCCTGCGCCCTAGATCTGCCTCCAAATGCAAGCTGGCTTTTTGGGGGTGGGAGGTGGGGGGTGAGGAGTCTAGATCTGCGCCCCACTCGAGAGAAGAGCACCCCGGGTCATGCTCTCGTGGGAAGGGGGGCGTCCGAGCCGGGGACCGCAAGGAAGGAGAGTTGCGGGATGCCGAGGCGCCGGTTGCAGGAGCCGAGAATGGCAACGAGAGGGCAAGGAGCTTGCAAGGGAGGCGCGCCCCGATCCGCGCACCTGCCTTGCCGGAGCAGCTCGGCCTCGCCCCTCCCGCCAACCGGCCCGCCCTGCCTCCCCGGCGACTCCTCCCCGCCCCGCTGGGCCGGCTTACCTGCCTGCTCCGCCTCGCGCAGCGCCGCCGGCCCCCGGGGCTCCCCCATCCGGCCCCCGCGCGCCTCTGCTTCTTCTTCTTCTTCTTGGGGGCGCCCGGTGCCAGGCAGACAGGCAGAGCATCGCTGGTTCTGCGGAGCAGGCGGACGGGGCCAGCCGGTCTTGGGCTGCAGCTGGCGCCCAGCTCTCGGCGAGCGGTGGGTGGGGTGGCTGGCTGGCTGGGTGGGTCGGAGATGGCGAGGTCCTAGGGCCGCTGGGAGTTGTAGTGCAGCACATCTGGCGGGCCGATGGGAGTCGTAGTGAGATGCGCCTCCGGCGGCGGCAGGTCCCGGGAAGAGCGAACCCAGGGACGTTCTGCATGCGGAGCAGCTGTCCGAGGAAGGAGCAGAGGGCAAGATGAGTTGCAGGCAGAACTAAGCCCATGCAAACGACTCCTTTTGTTTAATTTGCGCGCACCATCCCATTGCTCCTCAAACCAGGGCAATGGGCTCCCAGTGCAATTATTATTATTATTATTATTATTATTATTATTATTATTAAAAAATTAAAGGTTTTATTGAAAAAAAATCCAGCATTAAAATATACAGACATCTATTGTGGATATACATTCATACATTTTTTCATATATTAAATAAAAATATTCATACATAACTACATTAAACTTTCAGTTACAGCAGGCAGGTAGCCGTGTTGGTCTGCCATAGTCAAAACAAAATAAAAAATAAAAAATTCCTTCCAGTAGCACCTTAGAGACCAACTAAGTTTGTTTCTTGGTATGAGCTTTCGTGTGCATGCACACTTCTTCAGATACCTGTATCTGAAGAAGTGTGCATGCACACGAAAGCTCATACCAAGAACAAACTTAGTTGGTCTCTAAGGTGCTACTGGAAGGAATTTTTTATTTTATTTTGTTTTTACATTAAACTTTATTCCTTATAACTTTATTCAACCTTTTCCCTCCACCAGGCTTCCTATCATCCCATCTGTAACATCTTGAATTCCCAATATTCCATCTTGCATACTATTGATTTTATTTGGTTCTTATCTTTCTTTTACTCGTTTTCTTAAACGTCGTTTGGTATTTTGATATTCATATTTTTGGTTGGTTTTGTATTCCTTTAAAAAAAACCACCTATATTAATCTATCATTCTGATAGAAGATCCGGTTTTTCAATATAATTTTGTATATATTCTTTAAAGGCCTTCCATTCCTTCTCCTTTTGTTTAAATCATGCACATCTTCCCATTGCTCCTCAAACCAGGTGCAATAATTAAGGATAAAGACCTCCCAGCCTTGACTTAAGGAGGCTTCTTTCCTGGGGCTGGATTCACTATACTGGGGGTGGCAATCAGATTTTCCAGGGTCTTGGTTTGTTATTTAATCATTGCTTTATTTCTTGCCTGTATACCGGTATCCCACTTTTCCTCCAAGGAGCTTGAGTTTGCGGACGTGAGTCTCCCCTGCCGTCATTTAATTCCCACAACCCTGCAGGGTACGTCAAGCAGAGAGTGAGTGGCTGGCCCCCCAAGGTCAACCCAGTGAGCTTCGTGGCCAAGTGGAGGATTTGCACCCTGGTCTCTCTCCCAGATCGCGGACTCTAACCACTGTACAACACTGCCTCGGGGTGTGGGTGTGACTTCTTCCCCAGAGCAAAAGGTGGCAGTCCAGAGACAGGTAGGTAGCCATGTTGGTCTGCCATAGTCAAAACAAAATAAAATAATAAATCCTTCCAGTAGCACCTTAGAGACCAACTAAGTTTGTTCTTGGTGTGAGCTTTCATCTGTGCATGCACAATTCTTCACGTCTCTTCACTTCATCAAATCTGGCCGTCTTTGAAAAAAGTTTGGACACACTTGGAACAGGAGGCTGGGCTAGGTGAGCTCTTGGCTCTCCTTGTGTTCTTTTTTACTTGGGGGTTTAACCTTTCCTCGCCGCCCCCCCCGCCCCGGGCCGGATTCAGATGAAGAGAGGCCCTCAGCTACTCCACTTGTGAGGCCCCTCCCAACCCCCCACCCTCAGGACTAGAAGAAAACTTATTTTCCCTCGGGATGAGGTCCAGTTACCAACCTGCAGCCTGGCCTCCTGCCTTCTATAGGTAGTTTTGGATCCCTGCAAGGATCCCTTCCCACTGGTGCCTTCCCTGATCCCCAAAGCCTCTCTCTGGCTGTGGGCAATCTGCAGGCACCTACAGGGCTCTGTGAAGAGTGATAAGACAGACTTCCCTGCCTGGGAGGGGTGAGGCCAGTGCCAGTAACACATGCTTGCCTTGCTCTGTTCAAGCCAAGGAGGAGGGAAGGAATGGAAGGGACTTGGGGGAGCTTGCTGGCCTGGTCTATCTGCCCCAGCCGCCCCCCCCCCACTCGCACTCTCCCACTGACCACTACTGACCGGTGGTTGCTGGGGAAAGGCTGTGCAGCTGGTTGCTGACTCCGGGCCTGCTAGCTCCGGAGTCTGTACTCTGAATACAGTGGTACCTCTGGTTGCGGACACGATCCGTTCCGGGGTGCCGTTTGCACCCCGAAAAGTCCGTAACAAGAGCGGGGCTTCTGCGCATGCGCGAACCGTGCTCAACGCTTCTGCGCATGCAGCAAAACCCAGAAGTAAACACTTCCGGGTTTGCCGAGTTCTTAACCCGAAAAATCGCGGCATGAAGCGTTCGCAAGAAGAGGCATGACTGTAGTGGCGCCAGGGACCTCGAAGGGGCTGGGCTTGTCAGTCCAACCCCCCCTGCACAGTCCCGTCGGGGCTGGCCTTAAGGCAACTGGAGCAATTGGGCCAAATGGAGCCCAGTAGGCTGCTCCTAAGGGGGTGCCCGCACCCAGGGCAATCTAGATGGATTTTATTTATATCTCTAAGATTTTGCAGACTTTGGCTGTGAACTGGCCCCACAAACCCCCCAAAAATTGTTGGGCCCCAGAGTTTCAAATTGGGCCCCACTGGCTGGCTCTGAGTCTCATAGTTGCCCTGCCCTCGCATGAAGTCTTGGGTTTGCAATTTTGGGAGAGGGGAGACCACCCGCTGGGGGGCTGCCCACCCCCCTAGATTTAGAGGCCCTGGGCTTCTGCCTACTTAGCCTATATATATAAATCTGGCACTGCTCTTCCCCCCCTCCTTCTGCCCCACTCACTGAGCAGGGCATTGTGGGAATCCCTGGGGGAGAAGAAGAGCCTAAGCCCCACCACGTGCCACCCTCTGCCTTCCGGGCTGATTCTGCTCCATCTCTTTCCCCCCCCCCAACCCCTCCACAACCGCAGTCCCTGTTGGCACCGCAGACGTCATTGGGGAGGAACAAAGGCTGCCCCGGTGCCAGGCAGAGGAGCCACTCCCTGCCCCCAGAGGGCAGAAGCGAAGGCGATCGGCTGACATCACAGCGCTGGCAGGGCAAGAGAGCTGCAGACTCAGCAGGAGATCTGAAGAGGCTCCGCAGGGTGGGGTCCCTGGCAGAAGGGGAAACTGGCAAAGGGCCTGGTGGGGGGGGGGGTCCCTCAAGGGCAGCATCTCCAGGACCGGTGCTAGGGTTTCTTGCGCCCTAGGCAGACCACCTTCTGGTGCCCCCCGCCCCCTGCCAAAGCCTGCTTTAGCGGGAGGTGGAGAGGCAAGCAGCACTTTCTTGGCTGTAGCGGAGAAGCTGCTGCTCGCCTGTCCCGCCCCCCGCCAAAGCCTGCTTTAGCGGGAGCTGGGGGTGGTGTAGGGGGCAAGCAGCGGAGAAGCTGCTGCTAGCCCCCCCCCCAAGCCTGGCCAGCGCCCCCTCCATTTTGGCGCCCTAGGCAATTGCCTAGTTCAACTTAATGGACGCGCCAGCCCTGTGCATCTCTCCCTTCCACTTTGCAATCTGGACTTTCGGATGCATCTCCTTCGCTCAGAGCAGAATTGAACTGTGGTACTGCCTCCTGCAGGAGACAGTGATGGCCCCCAAACTACGTAGATGCCTTTAAGAGAGGATTAACGGAGAAGAAGCTGCTAGCCCGGATGGCTCTGCCCTGCCAACATGTTCAGAAAAAAATAATAGGAGGAAGGAGATCTCTTGTGCTCAAATCCTGCTTGCTTGGGGGTTTCCCGCAGGCATCTGTGAGAACAGGAGGATGGACTAGATGGGCCACACTCTGGCCTGATCCAGCAGCCAGGCTCTTCTGAGAAAAACTGGCGGACTGTGGACTCAAATCCACACAGTAACATCGTCTGATCTGTTTTATCTCGCTTGTTGGAACGCTTCAGAGGCTGCGAAAACATCCGATTGGATTGGACGGCGACGAAATGGTTGATTAGGCTAGCACTCCTCACGTTTGAAGCGTGGGAAGTCACACAACCCCTTCTGCCTTCCTAGATCCAGACAAAGAAGCAGCATGGGCAGGATGCTCTGCAGGCAGGCAAAAGCCCTCAAGGGCGCTGCAGATCAAGGCTGCCGAGGGAGGGGTGCAGCTCAGGGTGCTGTATGGCATGGGGAGAGTCCCATGGGCCAGATTGTGGGGTGCGAAGGGCCACATTTCCCCCCCAAATGCACACACACACACATCCCTGATGCAGACTCTGCTGCAGGGAAGTGGGTACCTACTGTTGTGCAGGAGGCGGGGGGGGGGGAGCTTGGCAGCCTTTTTTGCCTGGCCTGCAGACATCCCCGCTGAATATTGCATGAAAAGTGCCTCGATCTCTCTGCTCAGCCCATAAAGAGCTGTGCTGGCACGAGGCCAGCTAAGCTCCCAGACTTGTTCTCCAGTGGAAGGTGGAGTGGAGGGGGAGCACAGAAGAGGGGAAATAAATGTGATGGACGCCCAGTGCGGATGCTGAGCGAGCAGAAGCCATCTCGGATCGATGAGGGAGGCGGGAGGCGCAAGCGGTAAAAGGCTGGCTGAGTGCATGGGGGTGGGGGTAGTAGGACAAGCCGGGCACCCCCTTGGCAGAAACCAGAGCCTGCGCTGCACTTTCTGCATTGTTCCCGGCCAACGGGAATCGGAAAGCTGATCTGTTTTATTGGACCAGGACAAATGGTGTTGGTTCAATAAGAAAGAACTCTTTCCCGAGTTTCCGCCCCTGGATTCGGCTCCACGTTGATGCCTGAAGCCACTCCAAACGGCCTGCCTGTCTTTCTGGACTATATTTATTGATTTTCATCCCTATAACCCAAATAACCAAAACAGAACTTCATGAAACGAACACACACCAAAAAAGCAAACCAGACTTCTCATAGCTCAAAATTGGAGAGGGGAAAGAATACCAACTACTGTATTCATGATTGGCAGATTAAATTAGTGGAGTTTATGAATAATAGAATCATAGAATCCTAGAGTTGGAAGAGACCACAAGGGCCATCCAGTCCAACCCCCTGCCAAGCAGGAAACACCATCAAAGCATTCCTGACAGATGGCTGTCAAGCCTCCGCTTAAAGACCTCCAAAGAAGGAGACTCCACCACACTCCTTGGCAGCAAATTCCACTGTCCAACAGCTCTTACTGTCAGGAAGTTCTTCCTAATGTTTAGGTGGAATCTTCTTTCTTGTAGTTTGAATCCATTGCCCCGTGTCCGCTTCTCTGGAGCAGCAGAAAACAACCTTTCTCCCTCCTCTATATGACATCCTTTGATATATTTGAACATGGCTATCATATCACCCCTTAACCTTCTCTTCTCCAGGCTAAACATACCCAGCTCCCTAAGCCGTTCCTCATAAGGCATCGTTTCCAGGCCTTGGACCATTTTGGTTGCCCTCTCTGGACACGTTCCAGCTTGTCAGTATCCTTCTTGAACTGTGGTGCCCAGAACTGGACACAGTATTCCAGGTGAGGTCTGACCAGAGCGGAATACAGTGGTACTATTACTTCCCTTGATCTAGACGCTATACTCCTATTGATGCAGCCCAGAATTGCATTGGCTTTTTTAGCTGCTGCATCACACTGTTGACTCATGTCAAGTTTGTGGTCTACCAAGACTCCTAGATCCTTTTCACATGTACTGCTCTCAAGCCAGGTGTCACCCATCCTGTATTTGTGCCTTTCATTTTTTTTGCCCAAGTGTAGTACTTTACATTTCTCCCTGTTAAAATTCATCTTGTTTGCTTTGGCCCAGTTCTCTAATCTGTTAAGGTCATTTTGAAGTGTGATCCTGTCCTCTGGGGTATTAGCCACCCCTCCCAATTTGGTGTCATCTGCAAACTTGATCAGGATGCCCTCAAGCCCATCATCCAAGTCATTGATAAAGATGTTGAATAAGACTGGGCCCAAGACAGAACCCTGTGGCACCCCACTAGTCACTTCTCTCCAGGATGAAGAGGAGCCGTTAATGAGTACCCTTTGGGTTCGGTCAGTCAGCCAGTTACAAATCCACTGAATGGTAGCCTTGTCCAGCCCACATTTTACCAGCTTCTTTACAAGAACATCATGGGGCACCTTGTTATGAATCTAGCTAGGATGACTGCGGTCATTAGAAATATCCCAAAACAAAAATGCAAAGCCGAGTGGGAATATGTTGAAGATTATTTGAATAAAGAAGGTATAAAAACAGATTTGGTGATTTGCTTAGACTGAGATATATATAGGGACAATTATAATGTATTAGAGAATTAGTTACCGTATCTATTTAATTTAAATTTTGTATTAGATATAACCGATTAAGAGCTAGTATTAAGAGAAGCGATATACAAACAATTGGAAGTCAATTTTAAATTGTTATTCCTATTCTTTTTTTTTGTAACTATTTATTTTCTATTTTATTGGCACTATATTTGTATATTGTGTGCTTAATTTTTGTATTTTAAAGAAACCTAAATAAAGCATTTTTTAAAAAAGAAAAGACGCAGGTTATCCGGATATTTGCAATGAGATAACAGGCAGGTACAAGTGCAGAGAGCCATCGTAAAAACCGAGAGAGCAAGAGCACACCTGACTCGCAAGATCTACGTAAGCCAAGGGCTGAACCCCTCAGAGGCACAAACAACGAGTACGCAGAATAAAAGGCTCCATGTTACATCAGAAAATATTCAACCAATTAGATGTAAAGGTAAAGTTAAAGGGACCCCTGACCATTAGGTCCAGTCGCTGACAACTCTGGGGTTACGGCACTCATCTCGCGTTACTGTCTGAGGCAGCCGGCGTACAACTTCCGGGTCATGTGGCCAGCAGGACTAAGCCACTTAGAATCCTAGAATCCTAGAGTTGGAAGAGAACCCCAAGGGCCATCCAGTCCAACCCCCTGCCAAGCAGGAAACACCATCAAAGCATTCCTGACAGATGGCTGTCAAAGACCTCCAAAGAAGGAGACTCCACCACACTCCTTGGCAGCAAATTCCACTGTCCAACAGCTCTTACTGTCAGGAAGTTCTTCCTAATGTTTAGGTGGAATCTTCTTTCTTGTAGTTTGAATCCATTGCCCGTGTCCGCTTCTCTGGAGCAGCAGAAAACAACCTTTCTCCCTCCTCTATATGACATCCTTTTATATATTTGAACATGGCTATCATATCACCCCTTAACCTTCTCTTCTCCAGGCTAAACATACCCAGCTCCCTAAGCCGTTCCTCATAAGGCATCGTTTCCAGGCCTTGACCATTTTGGTTGCCCTCCTCTGGACACGTTCCAGCTTGTCAGTATCCTTCTTGAACTGTGGTGCCCAGAACTGGACACAGTATTCCAGGTGAGGTCTGACCAGAGCGGAATACAGTGGTACTATTACTTCCCTTGATCTAGATGCTATACTCCTATTGATGCAGCCCAGAATTGCTCTGGCAAACCAGAGCAGCTCACGGAAATGCCGTTTACCTTCCCGCCGGAGCGGTACCTATTTATCTACTTGCACTTTGATGTGCTTTCAAACTGCTAGGTGGGCAGGAGCAGGAGCTCACCCCGTCGCGGGGATTCGAACCACCAACCTTCTGATCAGCAAGCCCTAGGCTCTGTGGTTTAACCCACAGCGCCACCTGCGTCCCTAGATAGATAGATAGATAGATAGATAGATAGATAGATAGATCGATAGATCTTTATTTTGGCTATAAGCCCACACAAAATTTAGTCAAAACATAAAACAGAAAAACACAAATACAGATGTCTGGTACATAAATGAAATAAGGCTATAATACACCACCACGGTTTGGGGACACAATCTTTTGAGTACATCACTGTACAATTTCAAAAAATAATTAATATGTTAAAATATCAATAATCA
The DNA here is from genome assembly GCA_900245905.1 of Lacerta viridis. Taxonomy (NCBI): domain Eukaryota; kingdom Metazoa; phylum Chordata; class Lepidosauria; order Squamata; family Lacertidae; genus Lacerta; species Lacerta viridis. Next base: position 303,831 of record OFHU01001369.1, on the reverse strand, counting down.
TGTGTCATTCCAGCTCGTCTCTTATACGAGAGAACTGAAATCAGAAATCTTGCTACCTGCAGTGTTCTGTGCGGATCACTATCTTGCAGCATATAAGCTAAACGAGATTCAGATGGTTTATTAGCAATCTCCAAAATTATTGGGTTCAAAATGCTGGCCCGAGATGCAGTGTACAGGGGGCAATTAAGCATTATAAGGTAAAAGGATTCTGTTGATTTATTATCGCAAGCACATAAAACGGAAACTTGGCCTTTCGTAAACCTGTGGCATTACCCTGGCTTGAGAGCAGTACATGTGAAAAGGATCTAGGAGTCTTGGTAGACCATAAACTTGACATGAGTCAACAGTGTGATGCAGCAGCTAAAAAAGCCAATGCAATTCTGGGCTGCATCAATAGGAGTATAGCATCTAGATCAAGGGAAGTAATAGTACCACTGTATTCCGCTCTGGTCAGACCTCACCTGGAATACTGTGTCCAGTTCTGGGCACCACAGTTCAAGAAGGATACTGACAAGCTGGAACGTGTCCAGAGGAGGGCAACCAAAATGGTCCAAGGCCTGGAAACGATGCCTTATGAGGAACGGCTTAGGGAGCTGGGTATGTTTAGCCTGGAGAAGAGAAGGTTAAGGGGTGATATGATAGCCATGTTCAAATATATAAAAGGATGTCATATAGAGGAGGGAGAAAGGTTGTTTTCTGCTGCTCCAGAGAAGCGGACACGGGGCAATGGATTCAAACTACAAGAAAGAAGATTCCACCTAAACATTAGGAAGAACTTCCTGACAGTAAGAGCTGTTGGACAGTGGGATTTGCTGCCAAGGAGTGTGGTGGAGTCTCCTTCTTTGGAGGTCTTGAAGCGGAGGCTTGACAGCCATCTGTCAGGAATGCTTTGATGGTGTTTCCTGCTTGGCAGGGGGTTGGACTGGATGGCCCTTGGGGTCTCTTCCAACTCTAGGATTCTATGATTCTATGATTCTATACCCACGTCCCTAATTAGATGTAACTTATCCCAAATTTCTTGAGAGACTTGTGGAAGAGACAAATATAATCTCGTTATGCATTCAATGACATCCCACCAAACTCGGATGGAAGAGGTTAACTTTGTTTTTTCCTTAAAAGGTGAAGCAGGTAAGTTTTTCATGAACCGCAGTCAATAAAAGGTTCGGTTAAATTAATATCAATGAACAACAAAGCAGGAAAAAAATGCCATGCATGTTAAGGCGCCCGGGACCCCCTGCGTAATCGATGAGCAGGTGGGTGTTATTCTGCTCCTGTCTCTGGCTGGAAAGCCCTCTTCACCCTGCAATTAGGATTCCCTCCTTCTGCAGTCGGAAGGAGTGGCGTTTGCAGACGGCCACGAGAGGACAGCATCTCACCATTTCACTCGCCTGCCAAGACTCCTCCAGCCCGTTCCTCAAAGGGCCTGAGAACCCCAAGTAATGCCAACTGGGCGGTGAATGTTTGCAAGCGGTTGCTGGAGGAACCAGCCTGGGCCCCTCGATTCCCATTTGCAAGTCCTTGCAGTTCCCCCGACAAAGATCTGGACCTCCCTCTGCATGGCAGAATCGTCTGCTGTTTTCCCAGAGCAAGTCTTCTCTTTTTAAAAAATAAAATAAAATATTTTTTTAAATTAAATTTTACATACATTCTTTTAAACATCCAATAATATTCATCTCTTATACATATTTTTGACTTCCATCAACCACTTCTCAAGATTTTCAAATTTCCTAATTTCTTCTTGTATTTCCAACTTCACTATTACTTTTTATCACAATAATTGATTATTACCTTCCAAAATTATCTCCGTAATATTTCCTAAAATTAACCTTACAAAACTTCTTGTAAACCTATTAGCGTAATTTGTTGTTTACAATTGTCTCTCAAATATTTCTCTAAATTTAGTTCAATCCTTCAGGAATTCCTGGTCCTGCCGGTTTCGAATTCTTCCTGTCATCTTGTCCAATCCTGCATAGTCCATTAACTTCATCTGCCATTCTGCAGAGCAACTTTTCTGATGCTGCTTCTCCTTCTTTGGCGATCCCTCGTAGCCGAGTAAGATTGTCTTCCATAAACACGGTTTTAACAGTGAGTCCGTAAGTGACTGAGGAGGCCAATTCTGGTTCTTCACGTCCTTCCACAGTGGGGACATTGGTTTCTGGACAGGAGTTGATCACGGTGTGGATTTGCCAAGCGTGCCTTCCTCTTAGCACGTTTCTCCCTTGTGTCCTGAGTTCGAGTGTCTTCAAAGCCCATGACACCTTTGGTAAAGGCTGTTCTCCAACTGGAGCGCTCGCAGGCCAGTGTTTCCCAATTGTTCAGTGTTTATACTACATTTTTTTTTAGATTTGCCTTGAGACAGTCTTTAAACCTCTTTTGTTGACCACCAGCATTACGCTTTCCATTTTTAAGTTCGGAATAGAGTAGTTGCTTTGGAAGATGATAATCAGGCATCCGCACAACATGACCAGTCCAACGAAGTTGATGTTGAAGAATCATTGCTTCGACACTGGTGATCTTTGCTTCTTCCAGTACACTGGCATTAGTTCGCCTGTCCTCTCAAGTGATGTGTAATTTTTTTCAGAGACACCATTGATGCAGGGGCGTCGCTGGGGGGGGGGTTGGTGGGGGCGGTACGCCCTGGGTGACAGGGGAGGGTGGGGGTGACAAGCAGCGGCCCCTCCCGCCACTCCCACGAGCCGCCTTTTCGCTCTGCGCCTTAAAAGGGGGCTGTGGAAGCAGCGGCGTCCTGCCGATCGTGACGGCGTTTCCTTTTGCCGCCCCAGGTAGCGCGGAGCCTTCCTTCGCCACTGCGTTGATGGAATCTTTCGAGGAGTTGGAGATGGCGTTTATAAGTGGTCCATGTTTCACAAGCAGACAGTAAGGTTGTTAGTACAATAGCTTTGTAAACAAGCATTTTGCTTTCCCTGCGAATGTCCTGGTCCTCAAACACTCCGCACTCCAATTGGGAGAAAGCCGCACTCACAGAGCTCAGGGGATGCTGGATTTCGGCATCCATGTTGGCCCTTGTGGAATGATAACCGCCCAGGTAGTTATCTGACTTGCACCATGAATGTCAGAAGAGGCAGTGCAGGAATCTGGCCAGGGCCCAACCTAGTCCTGCATCCCGATCTTGAGTGCATCTGGGTCCCTGCTTGTGGGCTTCCCATTTGGGGCGTGTCGTTGGCCCCTGTGAGGACAGCATGAGATGGGCCATTGGCTGGATCCAGCAGCTGTAGCCAGCCTGCCCTGTGACCCTACGGAGGAGAAACCGCATGCCGGGGGGCGACATTGGAGTGAGGCCCCATCCCTTGCTCCCAGAGCCCTAGAAAAGGTTCCAGATAAGACACTGGCAATCTGGAGCGCTTGAATGCACCTGAAAGAGGGGGTGTGTGCCTCTGTGCATGTGCAGAAAGCTCACCACTAAGGAACCAGAGCCAGTTCTACCCCCACCCCCATGGTTATCAGAGGCTGGGTTTTCCCATCAGAGGGCTCCCGGAAGGCCCCCCCCCCTGGTGCTTTTCAGAAAACTGCTGCCAGCTGGGTCTCCTGGCTCTGCCCGAGCTGGAAAGTAGGGCAGGAGTGTTTCTGGCAGACAGGTTCCCCCCACAGGGACCAAACTGTGTTTAAGCCACAGGAAGAGTGTTAATCACCGGCTGGCCTCTGGGGGTGGCCTGAGCTAATGAGCTGCCACACTTTTTTTTCCTCCCCCCCCGCCCCCCAAATATGGGTCACAATCCAAGCTCCCTTATTGCTGGCACATGGATTGATGAGCCAGATGCAAGTTCCTTGCGCAGAATCCCACTTGGCTGCGAAGCTCGCTGGCTGTGTGACCTTGGGCCTTGTCGCAAGGTCGCAGGTTCGATCCCCCTATGGGACAGCTGCCTATTCCTGCATTTCAGGGAGCTGTACTAGATGATCCACAGGGTGCCTTCTATGATTCCAGGTTGTTGTGAGGATAATGCAGAGTTTTTAAAGCCAATGTCAAATGACAGGGATTGTTCAGCTGCGATTCCTGCAGTCTAGCGGGTGAGAATAGATGACCCTTTGGGGTCCCTCCCAACCCTACAATTCTGGAAACCACAGGAGGAGAGATTTTTTGCTCGTAAGTTGTTTTGGGGATAAAACAGGGATGCGGGGGGAACGATGCCTTGAGCTCCTTGGAGGAAAGGTGGGATAGAGATAAAATCCATCCGTTCACAAGTGGATGGGCACTGCTGGCACAGAAGCTTGTAAGCATGTGCAGAGTGCCTTTCCCTTTGTTACCAAGGAAGCCCCAGCAGACGCAGCATGGTAGGTGGGGGGAAGGAAGCAGAGGCTCTTGAGAAGAGTGGGGTCATCATGACACACCAAGGCCCTCTTCAGTCCCAGCCAGCCTCTCTAAATGCCATGCTCTTTTCAGAGCTGGGGCTCAGCCCCCAAACGTATGAAATAATAAGGCCTCTGGCCTCTGAGCCAGTGCGGAGTGCATTTCCGCTTCCCACTGTTGGAACCACAGCCCGGCCCCCCATTATAGCTGTCAAGTATCCCGTATTGGCCGGGATTCCCCCGTTTTTACACGTGTTTCCCGCTCCTCTATTGGCCGGGATTCCCCCGTTTTTACACGTGTTTCCCGCTCCTCTCCCGGATGCCTCAAAAACCCGTATATTCCCGGGTTGTGTGGAGGTGGAGGAGGGCCGGGAATGCCCGGGGGGAGGAGAGACAAGCCGTCGGCGCTTCCCTCGGCTGCAAGCGGAGCAGGAGAGCCAGGAGAGCAAGCGAGAAGCCGCTGGGGGAGCGCTCCGTCAGCAGCCCGGCTCTCTCTCTCCTCCCTGGCTGGCTGCTGCACCAGAACCGGCAGCGCTTCCAGGAGCCGGGCACCCCTCTCGCCCGGTGGGAGGGCGGGCTGGCCTGCTTCGCCCTCATCTGCTCGCTGCGCCCCTTTAGACGGCTCCTTCCTGAGCTGCCGTCGCCTGCCTGGTCTGCCTGCCCAGCTCGCCATGATGCCCGCCGTCTGGGGCTCAACGCTACTGCCGCCGCGGCTGCTGGCGCTCTGGCTGTGCCTGGCGCCGAGGAGCGCGGCGGAGACGGCGGCGTGCGCTCCCTGCCGGCCCAAGCTGTGCGAGACGGCACGGTGCGCGGCGCCAGAGCTGACAGCGCGGGACGAGTGCGGCTGCTGCGAGCGGTGCCTGAGCGCCGAGGACGAGTGGAGCGGAGGGGCGCGGGGCGCTCGTTGCGGCCCGGGGCTGGTGTGTGTCAGCCAGCGCCAAGCCGAGCCTCCAGCCGCTGAGGAGGAGGAGCAGGAAGAAGGCACTGGGTGCTGCTCCGCCCACCACTGCCATGTGACTGTCAGGTGAGGCTGCTGATCCCTTGTTTTCAGATCCGAAAGTTGACAGCTATGGCCCCCATGTAGCTGGAATTAAGGAAAAACCTTCTTTGTGCAGTGCAGGGAGCGATGACCGCCAACTTGGACGGCTTGGGCAAATTCACGGAGGAGAAGGGGGCAATCGATGGCTACTACTAGCCGGAATGGCTCTGCTCTTCCTCTGCAGTCAGCAGCCAGCAATGCTTGTGAATCCCAGCTGCTGCAAACCACAGGAGAGGAGAGGGTTCCTAATTGTGGGTTTCCCAAAGGCTTCCGGCCGGCCACTGTGAGAACAGGATGCTGGACTAGATGGGCCCCCTTGGGCCTGATCCTGCAGGCGCTTCTTGTGTTCTTAAGGAGCTGGGCTGGGCTTCTGAGGAACGCGGCAGCAAGATACCAACCTCCTTGGGAGGGAATTTTTCCGTGTGTGTGTGTGTGAGAGAGGAGAGTGTGTGGGGTAGGGCATGCCACCCGCAACCCCTGCCCGCTTTTTTTTGTCCATTGGTATGGCCTCATGCTGTGACCCGTTAATGAGCTCTGCATCCCATAATCTCTCCCCACAGGTGCAAGGAAGAGCCCCGCGACAGGTGCGACAGGCGGCATGGGGAGCCCCAGCGAACCTGTGAGCGTTGGAATGCCACAGGAGGGAGGCCTGGGGGTGTGTGTGTGTGTCAGTGTGCGAGTGTGCATGGGTGGATCAGCTGATAAATGAATGCTGGGCGGCCAGAGACAGCTGCTACTGGCAGGCGATTCTGAAATGGAGAGGCCTTTCCAGGAGCCGACACCACCTCCAGGGCGTGGAAGGAGATCTTCTGCAGCAAGGAGCTTTCCTTCTTTGGTTCCCGAGGAGGAAAGCGGCAAGGGGACCCTCCGCACCCTGCCCCTGGTTCGCACATGGAGCGCACTTCTCCTCTGGAAGCCTCGGCGCTGAAACGCAACGGAAGCCTCCCAAAAACGGTTGCCGGTGTCAGCTTGTCGCATATGTGGAGGAGAAACGTGGCTCGAGGCAGGCATTGGCTCCCTGCAAGAGACCCGAATCACAGAGTTCAGAATTTGAAGGGTCCCCCAAAGGTCATCCAGGCCAACCCGCCTGCAGTACTTGCACCCAAGCAGGGGGGTGCTCACAGACAATGGTCAAATGGTCCAGCGCAAAGGCGTTTTGTCCCATGCCCTAACCCCAGAAAAGCAGGGTGCGATTCAGGCCGCAACAGCAGCAACTCTCCCCTCCTCCGGTTTCCAGAATCATAGTATTGTAGGGCTGGGAGGGATCCCAAGGGATCATCTAGTCCCACCCCGTGCACTGTGGGAATCGCAACTAAAGGATCCCTGCTGGGGGGGGGGGGCATCCGACCTCCATTAAAAAACCATAAGACCTTAAAAAACATTTTAAATCTTTAAAACCTCCAGCCTTCCACTTTCCGGGGGGGGGGGGAGAGATAAGGATTTGCACCGCCAAGCTGAAAATGCTGACCGCTTCTCTGGGGAGCCGGGGACAGGGAAAGAGTTTTCTGCACCCTTTTTCCAAAACCCGCCTCTCTTTGGCGTGAAACCGGAGACGGGACTTGCAGCTGGAAAGGTCTCTAAAAATACGCTGGCCAGCCCAGACTGCCCAGTTCTGACCGTCCGCCAGGATTGAATTCCCATGAGTGAGCTGATTTATGGGGGTGTGTGGGTGTGCAAATAGCAGCCCAACAAGACACCCAGTCCTTCACTCTCCTGGCAAAATTTGTAGAGAAAGACAACCCCCCCCACCCTCTAACACCAGGGATCCTGTGTGGGCCTCCCCCCCTTACCAACTTCAGGACCAGAGGATCCTATTGATACCCAGACCTGCAAATGGCTTCAGGGGAACCATAAAGGGCGATGGGCTGGTGGCCTGGAATCTGGATTCGGGGTTTTATATTTTTCTGCCAGAGAGACTGTGTAGAGGTGTGGGGGGTATTTTTGCCCTGACGCTGCAGATAAGTGCGTCCAATTCCCCCTCCTCTCCCCAATTCACCTGGGCCTCAGTTTCCAAAATGTCTGATTTGACATGCTTATCGCTCGTTCCCTGCCCCGCAAGGAGACGCGGCTCGAGGTCTAGATTTCTGCCACCTCAGCTATCAAATACGAGGAACCGAAACTGATCCGATGTCCCTGGGACAGTTTGTTCCAACCAAGTCATACGTCAGTCCTAGAGGCTGCGGGGCGGCGGGGGGGGGGGTGGATGACGCAAAAAGTGGGTTTTCCCAAAAGAATAAAATCCTGGAAAATGCGAAGAAGGTATGTTTGGCAGAGGGTGACTCTGAGCATATGCCGACTGCCCACGTCCCTATGGGATTCTGGATTCCCGTCTCTCTCTCTCCCTCCTTCCCCATGCTGCATTACTTTTAAAAATCCGAATCTGAATGCAGGGGAGACAGGCCACTGTGGATCTTGCCGATTCTCTCTGTGATGCATGTGAAGGCCAGAAGCAAGGGACCTGCACTGCAGGGCTGGTGGGCTGCTGCACCGATGAAGATGCTAATCAGCGGTTTGTGCATGTTCTTAAAAAGGAGTGCGAGGTCCTGTTACGCACTCCAGCCAAAAGGTTTCACCTTTCTCTTGGTCCTGATCCATATTCCGGCCTGCTCTAAAGCATCCAGGCCCCCCCCCAGCAAAAAGGCTTGAGGCCAGATATGCTCTTTCTGGAGGGAAAGAATCACTGGACTTGGAAGGGTACCCAAAGGTCATCCAGTCCAACCCCCTGCAGTGCAGAGCTCAGGCCCAAATTCTTCATATGCACAGAGGCACCTCCTTCCCCAAATCTTCAGGGAAGCTTGCAGCGGTGCAGGAAAGTAGGGCGTTTGTTTCTCTCTGCATGCGCTCAGGGACTCCCTTTCCTTCCTCTCCAAGCAAACCAGAGCCAAAGAACCGGTCCCAGGGGCTGGTGTTCTCTTCCCGGTCTCCATCTGCTCGGGTCGCAAAGGCTTCTGGGAGCTGGGTCACCAAGGTTGGCCAAGAAGAGAAAGACAATATGAAGCACCGCGTCTGGGACACAGGCAGCAGCCAGCGAGACTCCCAAACATTTCTACGATGAAATCAGGGATGTTGTTCTAAGGGAAAGCGGGACATTCTGGGGGACCAAAACAGAAGCTGGTGCGGCTTCTGTAAATCCGGGACTCTGCATGGAAAATAGGGACACTTGGAGGGTCTGGATTCCTGGCAGCTTCAGCGCTGGGTTGGCTGAGGTCTGCTCACCTGAACTCTTGCCGGCAGGGAGAGGGGTGAGGCCACGGCAGCCAGGTGCAGGTCTAGGGAGCGGCCGGTTGGCCCTGCACCGATCTCACTGCCTCTTTGCTTCTCTACCTGCTGGTAAGCAGCCTGCCATAGGACAGAGTCCACTCAAGAAGGATATTGCACAGGTGAAACTCGAAAAATCAGAATATCGTGGAAAAGTCCATTTATGTAAGCAATTGTTTTCATTAGCTACTGGAGTTTAATATATGAGATAGACTCATGACATGCAAAGCGAGATATGTCAAGCCTTTGTTTGTTATAATTGTGATGATTATGGTGCACAGCTGATGAAAACCCCAAAGTTGAATTGTTAATTTGGGGTTCTCATCAGCTGTACGCCATAACCATCACAATTATAACAAATAGAGGCTTGACTTATCTCGCTTTGCATGTCGTGAGTCTATCTCACATATTAGTTTCACCTTTTAAGTTGAATTACTGGCAGAAACGAACCTTTCCACGATATTCTAATTTTTCGAGTTTCACCTGTACAGTTCTGAGAAGGGCAAACAAGATGTCGAGGGGATGGAGGTTGCAGCGTTTGGGACTTTCAGTTTAGAGAAAAGCAGAGGAAGAGCTGACATGATAGGAACTTATAAGATGACACCATGGCATGGAGCAGGTGGCTAGGGAAAAGCTTGAGCCCTCTCTCAAAACACTGGGATTCGTCGGAAGATGCAGGACAGCTCAAAGAACATTTGATCTCTTGAACATTTCTGCCTCTGGCCATGGAGCATAGCCACCAACAGCCCTCTCCTCCATGAATTCCGTCTAATTCTCTTTTAAAGCCATCTGGATTGGTGGCCATCACTGCCTCCTGTGGCAGGGAGTTCCATAGTTTAACTCTGCGCTGCATTTTGTGTTTTCCTTCTTCTTGTGTTTTTATGCTGCAAACTACCTTGAGATAATAGAAAAGAAGAACTTTCTTTTCTCTGCCCTTGATCTTAGAATCATAGAATCCTAGAGTTGGAAGAGACCCCAAGGGCCATCCAGTCCAACCCCCTGCCAAGCAGGAAACACCATCAAAGCATTCCTGACAGCATTCCAGCAGCAGTCAGGATCATTGGACATCCATGAGTTCCTAGTGTTACGGAAGGATTGGGGAGCGTTCTCTTAGCTAGTAGCAAACGGGTCAGGGACAGGGGAATGCAGGAATGTTGCCTTATCCCGAGGCAGACCCATTGGCCCATCTAGCTCAGTACTGTCTAGGCCATGGGTAGGCAAACTAAGGTCCGGGGGCAGGATTCGACCCTTCTAAATCCGCCTGTTGACGGTCTGGGAACCAGCATGTTTTTACTTGAGTAGAATGTGTCCTTTTATTTAAAAGGCATCTCTGGGTTGTTTGTGGGGCCTTCCTGGCGTTTTTACATGAGCAGAATGTGTGCTTTATTTAAAATGCACCTCTGGGTTATTTGTGGGGCCTGCCTGGTGTTTTTACATGAGTAGAATGTGTCCTTTTATTTAAAATGCATCTCTGGGTTATTTGTGGGGCATAGGAATTCGTTCATTTCCCCCCCTTCAAAATATAGTCCGGCCCCCCACAAGGTCTGAGGGACAGCGGACCGGCCCCCTGCTGAAAATTTTTGCTGACCCCTGGTCTACACCGACTGCCAGCTGCTCTCTGGGATTTCAGGCAGTGGGTAGGGGGAGATTCCCAGTGTTACCTGGAGAAGCCGTTCAGGGATTGAACCCTGACACATTCTGCATGCAAAGCAGATGCTCTGCCCTCTGAGCAACGGCCTCTCCCTAGATGACCCTTGATCCTGCAATGCAAGGGGGTTGGGCTAGATGTCCCCTGGGATCCCTTCCGACCACGCTACAGTCCTGTGATTCTATGATCCCCCAGCGCGCATACCAGCTCTCCAAAAAGCTTTCACCCTCCAAAGCCTGCGTCTCTCCGTCCCACTCCCCTGAGGCCTTCCCCTTCCTTCGCAGGCCTCAAGGTCAATCGAGTGGGCAGTCTTTGGCCGGGAGGCTGCAGGCGTGCCAACCTGGGGGATGGGGGGGGACGCGCAAGAGATGATGAGATCAAGTTCCCACAAATCACTGTTGAGAGGCAGCTGCTGTCAGCCCTCCGTCCGTCTCTCCGTCCTCCTTTCGCTGCCCCTTTATAAAGGGGGCCGGGGAGGGCGAAACCCAATCGCCCGGCTGTTTTTGGGGCCCTGGTGCAGAGGTTGGGAAGGAGGCCAGCGGAGAAATTGCAGCCTATATAAAGCCCTGAGCTTACAAATGTGCGGCTGGAGGGGGGGCAGCGGCATGGCAAGGAAGATGACCCCATGCCCTGGAAGGTTTTGTGCATGTCAAATTACATGGAGAAGGTGTCTTCCCTCTGCTCCTCTGAATAATCTAAGGAGCCAGCCCTGGAGGCATCCAGTCTTTAGGGGAGGGGGCAGTTGTCAAATAAGACGGAGGGGCACCTGTAGCACAAGCCCTCAGCCCCGCCCCGCCCCCTGCAATTCCCCAACTGTGTTCAGACCGAAGGACGATATCCTTCACCTGTTCCTGCTTTCCACCACATCCCACCCTCCTTCCTCTGCCATCTCCCAAGGCTGGCATCTGCACCAAGCATCTCTGGGCAGCTGGTGGTGCTCTAGTGCCCTGCAAGGACCCACTTTTCTTCATGCGGCTGTTATAAAAATTCTGTAATTGGGTCCGTCTCCAGAAGGGAGTCCATAACCCCGGGAAGAGCGCTATAATTTAAGAGCCCCTTCCCGACAACGCAGCACAAAGACAAATACCGAGTCTCCCAAAGCAAGGCCTTGTTTATTAGAAACTGTTGCAGCAGGGTGTTTTGCAAGCAAAAGACCTAGAACAATGGAGCGCACGCTCCTATATAGACTTTTGAAATTGCCCCCCTCCGGCTCAAGACCACCCCTCCATGCATCATACATACATCAGAATTACATCACAAATTGGGACGGTCAGAGGAGGTAACTTGGGAATTTTCCACACCTGTGCCATCTCTCCTTGACCCCTCCCAGACACACATTTCTGCAAAACAAAAGGTTTCCTCCCTGGCCAGGTAGGGCTAATGGCTGTCCATTGTGAGGGAAATGGCCCATCCTCAGGCAGAGACTTCTCACCTCCTCCCTGCAGATGAAAACACTTGGCCAGCTAGGAGTCAAAATGGAGTGAGGCCTGTCTTTCTGTGCTGTTTTCAGACATGTGGCCTTATTTGTTTGGTACATTAATAACATATTATATATATATATATAAATAAAAGACCTTAAATTCTTACAACACGGCACAGAGTCAAGACTGTGGAACTCCCTGCCACAGGAGGCGGCAATAACCACCAACTCAGAAGTCTTTAGAAGAGGACTGGAGAAATTCCCGGAGGAGGAGAGGGCTACCAATGGCCGCTACTAGCCGCAATGGCTATGCTCTGCCACCGCAGTCGGAGGCAGCAATGCTTCTGAATGCCGGTTGCCGGAAACGGCAGGAGGGGAGAGTTGCTCTTGTGTTCGAATCCTGCTTGCGGGTTCCCCACGGAGGCATCTGGGCAGACACTTTGAGAGCAGGATTCTGGACTAGAAAGGCCACCAAGGTCTAGTTAGGTTCTTAATTTGCTGCCATGTTAATTATTTACTTTTTGTTTACTGAATTTATATCCCACCTAATTTCTCCAAGGCGTCCTTGGTGGCTTGCATGATTCTCCCCTTCCTCGTTTAATCCCCACAGCAAAACCCTGTGAGATAAGGTTAGGCAGAGAGAGAGAGAGAGAGAGAGAGAGAGAGAGAGAGAGAGAGAGAGAGAGAGAGAGAGAGAGAGAGAGAGACTGGCCCCCAAGGTCACGTGTGAATTTCATGTCTGAAGGGGGGATTTGAACCCTGGTCTCTCCCAGGTCCTAGTCCAGTCCGACACTCTAACCCAGAGGTTCTCAAAGGGTGGGGCAGGAGAGGAAGGTAAAATGTGGCAGGAAGATTCCAGGATGATCAAAGAAACATTTTAAGTATTTCAGTATAGTATCTTATCAAAATATTTTTTTGTTATTTGCAGAATATGGATAGATATCGTCTCCAAATGAGAGCAAGAGCATGAGACTCTTATTGTGGGTTCGAGCCCCACGTTGGGCAAAGGATGCCTGCATTGCTGGGGGTTGGACTAGATGATCCTCGCGGTCCCTCCCGACTCCACAATGTTACGATTCTACGTTATGCGGAGGACAATCCCTGTTGCGTTTCCCAACGCGTTTCTTATCAGTAACATAATTTGGCGTGGCGGCAGCAGACTTTCCTTCTGAAAGTGTGACCCAGGGAGAAAAGTTCGAGAACCGCTGCTCTAACCACGGCGTCCCACTGCCTCCGCTGTTACGATGAGAGCGGTAGCTGGAAATTAAAAATGGCAGGTGTCAGGCGTCAAATAGCTTTACCCTTCATGAATTCGTCCGGTCCACTGTTCTAATCCAACGGATGCACCCTGGGGGGAATTCCCTCATACCCAAGAAAGGAGGGGGCAGCAGGAGATCAAACTCTCCCCCCACCCCAAGATGCATCTGTCAGGGTTCCAGTTACCACCAGTGTCATCTGTGGATGGGGCCCCACTTTCCCTGCAGCTGCCAGAAGCGCAGAAGGGGTCTCCTCCATTTGGATAAAGCAGGCAAGGTCCGTCTGCAACGCATACCAGTCCTGGAATGGTGTTTCTGTGTTGAGCATCTTGCAGCCCACAGCAGGTGCAACATGCCACTTGGGGGCAGGGAGGAGGCTGTCTAGCTGGGGGCTGGGATGTTCGTGGAGGGAGGGGGTCTTGGGCACGGCCAAAAGGAAGGACCCTCTGGAGGAGAAGCGGCATGGCGGCACTCCCAGGCCTGCGAATCCGGGAAGGGCGAGAATTTCTACGGCTTCCACCAGCTTTTGCTGCTGAGCGGGGTGGGCATCTTCCAGGGCCAACCCTCCCTCTCCCTCTCTCTCTCTCTGCCCGCTGGATGAGACCCACTGGATTGGAGGGAGGGGGAGAGAGAGAGAGAGCAATTAGCAGGCTGTCCTCAGCACCCAGAGATGGCTTAACCATGCAAATGATAGACGGTTTTGCAATCGCTTGCCAAAGGACAGCCAAAAACAGAAGGCCCTTCTGCCCACGACAAATGCTTGGCACCTGTTGGCGCAGAGGGTGATAGTGGTCCCTGGCTCGGAGGGTCCTCAGGGGGGGCGAGAGCAATTAGATGGAGGCGGAAAGGGTCTAGTCTGGACCTCTTCGCTAGGGCAGCTCAAAGGGCTACCCAGGTGCAGCAGCTGTGGGAAAAGGCAGGGGCCCTGCCAGGAGCCATTAGGGAAGAGATTGAAAACAAAGCCGCCAATTAACATAAGGACCCTCTACAAATAGGGAATCACCGAATCATAGCATTGTAGGAAGGGAACTCAAGAGTCATTTAGTCCAACCTCCTTCAATGCACTGCGTGGCGTTCTGGCTGCCTCACCTCCAAGAGGATGCTGTGCAGTTAGGAATGCGGGTGGCGCTGTGGGTTAAACCGCAGAGCCTAGGGCTTGCCGATCAGATGGTCGGCGGTTCGAATCCCCGCAACGGGGTGAGCTCCCGTTGCTCGGTCCCTGCTCCTGCCCACCTAGCAGTTCGAAAGCACGTCAAAGTGCAAGTAGATAAATAGGTACCACTCCGGCGGGAAGGTAAATGGCATTTCCGTGCGCTGCTCTGGTTCGCCAGAAGCGGCTTTGTCATGCTGGCCACATGACCCGGAAGCTGTACGCCGGCTCCCTCGGCCAGTAATGCGAGATGAGCGCCGCAACCCCAGTCGTCCGCGACTGGACCTCTAATGGTCAGGGGTCCCTTTACCTTTACCTTTACAGTTAGGAAAGGGTGAGAAAAGGCGCACGAAAAGCGTCAGAGCGATGGAGCTTGTGGTTTAGAGGAAAGCTGAGGAAGAGGCAGCGTGATAGAAGTTTATAAAATTAGGCATGTCATGGAGAAATTGGAGAGAGAAAGGCCTTTCTCTGTCTCGCCTAACGCTGGAACCCATGGACACCCAAAGAAGGTGAATGTTGGGAGGTTCAGGGCAGAGAAAAGACAGCCCTCCTTTATGCAGCAGAGTTTTGTCTTTGAATATATGTATTTTCGTTTCATTTTCAATAAGGTACACAGACATGTTTGTAACTTAAAGGAGGCAGTAAAGAAATGCAAACGAAAGGAGAAGGAAAAGAGGTGAGATCAACAACCTGCCATGGAAACTGTGCCGTGGCCTTAAATTAAAACTTGCTTCCATTTCCAGGATCCAAAGGTTCACCCTCAACCACCAGTGCTCATTGGCAGGAGTCAAGCTGGCATCTCTCGCCGGAACACTTTGGATGGTCTCGACATCGTTTATGTAAAAAATAAAAGATTGCCAAACTTTTTATATATATAAAAAACACTTTACAAAAAAATTATCCTCGACTCAACCTCATTTCAAGTTGTTCATAACTGTTAGAAATCGTTCCAGTTACAGGTGGGTAGCCGTGTTGGTCTGCCATAGTCAAAACAAAATAGAAAATTCTTTCCAGTAGCACCTTAGAGACCAACTGAGTTTGTTCTTGGTATGAGCTTTCGTGTGCATGCACACTTCTTCAGATACACTGAAACAGAAGTCAGATTTAAGGATCTGGTGACTTCTGTTTCAGTGTATCTGAAGAAGTGTGCATGCACACGAAAGCTCATACCAAGAACAAACTCAGTTGGTCTCTAAGGTGCTACTGGAAAGAATTTTCGATTTTGTTAGAAATCGCGCAGTGCAGAGTTAAACGGTGGGACTGCCAGCTGCAGGAGCTCGTACGGCTTTAAAAGACGATTGGACCAATTTATGGCGGGGAAAAGGGCTAGCGAAGGCTGCTAGGCAGGATGGCTGTGTTCAGAGAAGGCACGCCTCTGAATACCCACTGAGGGCTCTCAGAAGTGGGGAGAGGGGGCTGCAGATCCACTCAGGACCCGTTGGTGGACTTGCCGTTGGAATATCTGGCCGGCCGCTGTGAGAACAGGGGCCTCTTTGCATACTCAGAGGCAGTCTAGCTCTGAATACCAGTTCCTAGGGATGGGTGGGCTAAAGGGGTGGGCTCTTGGGCACCATCTTGTCCTGAATTTCATAGAAGCATCTGGATAGCAGAAGCAGGGTGCCAGTTTGGATGAATCCATTTGTCTGATTCAGCAGGGTTTGGCCAGGGGAGAGGGCTCTTGTGCTTGAATCCTGCTCGAAGAAGAAGAAGAAGAAGAAGAAGAAGAAGAAGAAGAAGAAGAAGAGGAGTTTGGATTTGATATCCCGCTTTATCACTACCCGAAGGAGTCTCAAAGCGGCTAACATTCTCCTTTCCCTTCCTCCCCCACAACAAACACTCTGTGAGGTGAGTGGGGCTGAGAGACTTCAGAGAAGTGTGACTAGCCCAAGGTCACCCAGCAGCTGCATGTGGAGGAGCGGGGAAGCGAACCCGGTTCACCAGATTACGAGTCTACCACTCTTAACCACTACACCACACTGGCAGGGATTCAGGCATCTGGGTGGCCCCTGAGAGAACAGGATGCTGGAGTAGATGGGCCACTGGCCTGATCCAGCAGCCAGGCTCTTCTTATGTTCTTATGGAACCTCCAGCTCCAGAGGCAGTCTATCCAGAATCCCAGGTCCTTAGGGGTATTAGGCCGCTGTGAGAACAGGATTCTGGAGGACTAGGTGGGACCCCCTTTGGCCTGATCCAGCAGACTCTTCTTTTGCACTGTAATTACATTAGAAGAGCCAGGTTCTGGTCCTGACACATTGTGAAAGGTAGATAAGATATACAGATAGATAGATATAGATAGGTAGATAGATGATATATAGATACTTTGTTGTCATTGTACTTAGTACAATGAAATTGAATGGCACCTCACATTTACAGCCACATATACGCATTTATACATTTATACATTTACAACCACACATACACATACATACCACCCATCACGACTCCCCAAAGATTGTATCATTTGGTTACAGCATTTAAAATAGTTATAGCTCTTGGATAAAAACTGCTTTTTAGTCTATTTGTTCTTGATTTAATTGTTCTGTATCTCTTGCCCGAAGGCAACCGTGCAAACAGACTATATCCAGGATGAGATGAATCCTGTAAAATGTTCCAGTTACAGGTGGTAGCCGTGTTGGTCTGCCATAGTCAAAACAAAATAAAAAATTCTTTCCAGTAGCACCTTAGAGACCAACTAAGTTTGTTCTTGGTATGAGCTTTCGTGTGCATGCACGAAAGCTCATACCAAGAACAAACTCAGTTGGTCTCTAAGGTGCTACTGGAAAGAATTTTTGAATCCTGTAAAATGTTGTTTGCTTTTTTGAGACAACGGGAGCTATATAGTTCGTCCAAAGATGGGAGAGGATGACCGATAATCTTTTGGGCTGTGGTTATGACCTTCTGGAGCATTTTCCTGTCGGTGACTGTGCAACTGGCAAACCAAGCACAGATACAGCACGTAAGAATGCTCTCCATGGAGCCTCGACAGAAGGACACCAGCAGCCTCTCACTCAGATTGAGCACTCTGCACATGCTCCAAGCCACTTGCTTCACGTATTTTTGGGCCCTGCATTGTGGAAGGAGGACCTGGGGTTAGAAGAGCCCTGCAGGAGTCGCTTCTGCTCCATCAGGGGACGGAGGCGAAGAAAGCTCCCGACCCAAATTTCAAGCAGTGATGGGGAAGCAACACCCAATCAGAGGCTGGCTGCTTGTCAGCATTCGGCCAATGGCAGCGGGGCACAGGGTATATATGTCCAGGTCCTTGAGTCAGGCTTTCGGGTCACCTGTTGTGCTGGAGTGAGACAAGGCAGCGCCAAGCCCCTGGGGATTTTGCAGGATTTGATTCTCCCTGTCAGGTAACGGCCGTCTCTGGTTCCCAGATTTGGGCGCATGGGGTGGGAGCTGGGAGGAGAGAGGAAATGGGCAGCAACAGCTGCAGGTGCATTGGCTACAAAGCAAGCCAGATTTTTTTAAAAAATCTGGAATTTGATCTATCAACTCTCTAGAGCTAGAGTGGATGGGAGCATGGGTGGCAGTCCAGAGAATTTGGGGCGCCACCAGAGAGGCCCCCTGCTCCAGGGATCTGCTTCAATGCTTCACCCTCTAGAATGGCCAAGTATAGGACTGCCAGGCTCTTAGAGCTGCCTTTCTTTTCGGATGGCCCCAAATGGCGCCAGTGGCCCCAAACCTTGCAATGACCTTGCTGAGTGCCCCAGACGGGCGTCCTTGCTGTTTGCGGGCGGGAGAGGAGGTCCAGGGAGACCCTGGCATGCGCCCGCTGGCCAGCCCTCTTGCAGGCGCCTGCCAAACTCTTCCCCTCTCTCCTTCCTTGCTGCATGCAGAGTGCTTTCCCCACTTCCCTCCCCACCCCACCCACCCCACCCTGCCTGGAGATTGGATTCCTTGCTGGACACTTGGATCCGGGGACCGCTGACACTTTGCAAAAGTAGCCGCTGGAATGCAGGCTGAGCTGGCAGCCAAAACGTTCCTCCGCGCCATCGGGGGCCCTTTTGTGGACAAGAAAGTCGGCTATAAATAAACTGGTTTCCGAGGGGCCGAGGGCTAAAATTATCCCTGGCTCTCTCCACTGGTGGCAACGAGATAGGAGTGGTGGAGCCTGCACGCCCCCCACCCTGGACCTCCCCACCCACTTGTCACCCAGAGGGGCCTTCTTGACCTCTCCATATGGATTCCATACGGACAGGCCGCAGAACCGGGAATGGGATTCCTTGCCACCTTGGGAACTCTCCATTCTCCAGCAGAGGCTGGGTGACTTGTGCAAGGATAAATATTATTATTATTATTAATTATTATTATTATTATTATTATTAATAATAATGCCTATCTAGAATAAGCTCTGACCCATGGAAAGGCCCTTGCCACAGGGGCTGCAGGTGTGCTTTGCACGCTTCAAGTTCCCAGATCTCAAGAAGAAAGGCTGGGCCAATTACAAAGGAGATGGAGAACGGCCCAACGAGTCCAGCCAACGGCCCAACAAGTCCAGCATCCCAGATGCTTCGTCTGGGAAACCTGCAAACAGGATTCGAACGCGAGAGCCCTCTCCGCCCCTCCTGTGGTTCCCAGCAACTGGGATTCAGGAGCACTGCTGCCTCCAACGGTGGAGGCAGAGCAACAACCGTTACGGCTAATAGATATCAATAGGCATCTCCGCCTCCATCAATTTGCCCCATCCTATTTTAAAGCCATCTAGGTTCGTGGCTGTCACTGTTTCCTGCAGCAGCGAGTTCCATAGTTATGTGCTTTATAAAGGATGGACTTTCTTTACTCCGTCGCGAACCCTCCAACGCTCAGCTTTGTTGTGTTATGGAGAGAGCAGCGACGAAAATTTTAATAGGATCAAAGTGGAAAAGTGCAATAGTACCCAGTAAAAAGGACTGGATTAACAAAACGCTAGAATTTATAGAGCTGGCATATCTTTCAGAGAAAATAAAAGACAATCCGAAGGAAAAATTCATAAAGGAATGGAATGATTTTATGCAATATCTAAATAAAAGGTGCAATCAGTTATAATCTTGGAATAGCTCCTGTCTTACCAAGAATTGGAACAGCAATAATAAAAATAAAAAATGATAAAAAGAATACTAAAAAAAAACAAACAAAAGAAATTAAAAGAAAAAGGAAATAGAAAAAGAGCTACATCAGGGCCGAGTCATGAAAATATACATATTGAAAACATGTTTAATGTTTAATTTAATGAAGAGATAAAGTGGGAAGCCCAAGGATGAGATTATGTATAAATTCAGCCTTACTGAAGCGAACAGAAGGCTAGAATGAACCTATAATTTTAAAGAGTTTTTGTAATAAAAATATATGGATGAAAATGTATTTGGAATTAGATCTATATGTGTAGGTGTGTTTAATGTGTACTTGTTCTATGTGTATGTGTACTTTGTTAATAAAAAAAAGAAAATAAAAACGAGAGAGAGAGAGAGGTGGAGGGTGGAAAAACTTTTCTCTCTCCACTATCTCCATGCCACGCATGATTTTTAGAAAGCCCTACTGCGCCCACCTCCAAACTTAAAAAGCCCCCCAACGCTGCGCCCTGATTTCTTGCCACAGGACTCGCCCCGCCAACCGCCACCATGCCTTTCGGAAACACCCACAACAAGTTCAAGCTGAACTACAAGTGCGACGAGGAGTTCCCTGACCTCAGCAAACACAACAACCACATGGCCAAGGTCCTCACCAAGGAGATTTACGAAAAGCTGCGTGGCAAGGAGACTCCCAGCGGCTTCACCCTGGACGACTGCATCCAGACCGGTGTGGACAACCCAGGTGGGTCCTGTCCCTTTGGCAACTCCACGAACCAAACCACACTGAGCATCCCTTCCTCTCTCTCCTCTTCGTGGTCAAAGATGCCACCCAAAGCGAGGCATGAGATTTCTCCCCATTCAGGCTTGCCATCTCCCTCTGGTGGCCAGTTTGCATAATTTTACATGCATTTCCCACACAGTGAGGGTGGGGGGGCCGGGGGGGGGAGGAAACAAAAGAGTCCAGAGTAGTCCAGCCTGCTTTGAGCCCACGTAGCTAGAAAGAGTAGCAAGACATGAGAATCACAGGAGGGCAGAGCTGGAAGGGACCCCCAAGGGTCATCTGGTCCAACCCCCTGCAATGCAAGAAAACAACTCAGAACAAACCCTTTCCCCCCCCGCAGATATTTAATTGGAAGGTCCCTGGGGCGGAGCATCTGCCTGGGAGCGCTGGGAATGTCACCCTCCTGAAAACCTGGAGAGCTGAGCTGCCAGTCAGTGTTGGCTCAATGGAGCAGCGGGTCTGACTTGGCAGCTTCCTATGTTCCTAGCTGAGAAAAGATTAGACCATAACGATTGATCAGATCAGGTCCCCAACTGTAGCATAACTACAAGGGACCCACTTATTACATACAAAAGCCCAAACAAACCTCTTGCAAGCTGCAAATATTACTGGGAGGACTGACTTCCAGTCGGCTACAGGAAGTGGTTTCATTTGGAGGCTACCAGCTCACCACTCCTGGATTAAACAGCCAAGTCCCCTAGCTGGAGACAGACACAGGCTTCATTCATTTGTGTGCCATTTTCCTGCGCACACACCAAAAATCATGCTCAAAGCGGCTTACAACAAAGAAGACAGGAAGACGCTTCCAACACTATGAAAACAATTGCATCATAGCATAGCAAAACAGTAGCAAACACAATAACGTACAAAAAAAAACCACATTTCAACGCCAAAATTACAATAAGTTTGCTGAAACAACATGCAGCACCCAGTAAGAAAAATAGCAAGGGAGCTTCACAGTCTCAAGTTAGTCCTAGAAACACCCCTCCCATTGATGTTGCTCAGGATCCTTCTCCTCCTTTAAGTGGGTTGCTTTGCTGTGCTTTGAAGGAACCCCCTGCTAAATCCTGAGGGAGGGGAGTCATTATTTCAGCAGACAGGGGGGACACCAAGTACTAGGGACAATAACTTCATGTAGAGGAAATTGGGGAGATGCAACAGGAACCTGCTAATGAACAGGAAAAGGACACTAAGACACTGGAGGGAAATACTTGTGGTTTTGGTTGTCTCTATACTAATGCGCAGAGCACGGGGAATAAGCAAAATGAGCTCGAGCTCTTAACACAGGAGCCTACAATTCTATGATTCCCTGGTCCTGCAGAGTGAGATCTCATGTGCGGCCCCTGTGTTCCTTTTCAACCTCCTGCAATGAGGGAATCACAGCTTTAAAACCCCCACGCACCCTTCTCCTAATCTAATGCCTCCCCCCTCGTTCACATACAGGCCACCCCTACATCATGACCGTGGGCTGTGTGGCTGGTGACGAAGAGTGCTACGACGTCTTCAAGGAGCTCTTTGACCCCGTCATCCGGGACCGTCATGGCGGCTACAAGCCCACTGACAAGCATAAGACCGACCTGAACCATGAGAACCTGAAGGTAGGAACCAGGACTGGCCGGGGCTGGGGGGCTGGGCCATAGTTCCATAGGGGCGCCCATGCTTTGGACACGCAAATTATAACCCCCAGTGCTTGGTTCCCTGAACAAGGGAACTCACCTGCACAGGAGGCAGCGACAGCTATCAACCTGGATTCAGGACTGATAAAAGAAAGGACAGAGGCAGGGTTAAACTGTGGAACTCCCTGCCACAGGAAGCAGCAATGGCCACCAATTTGGGTTTCCTTAAACAAGGAGGGGACAACTTCATGCAGGAGGAGAGGGCTATCGAAGGCTCCTAGCCACCATGGCTGTGCTCTGCTTCCAAATACAAGTTCCTGGAAACCACAGAAGGCAGAGAGAGTGATCAGATCTAGCTTTCGGTCTTCCCCTGTGGGCATCTGGGTGACCATTGTAAGAATAGGGTTTGGGACTAGATGGGCCCCGTTTGCCCCTACCCAGCAGCCAGGCTCTTCTGATGTTCTCTCTGGGTGGGAACGTGCCACTCAGAGTAGACCCGCCTTTGCCAACCTGCTGCCCCAAACACCTGGAGGGCGCCAGGTTGGCAAAGGCTGGAAGAGGCGGCACTGTGCTTGGCAGATTCGTGGTTTGACTTGGGAGGGGGGCAGGTCCAGACGCTCGCACGGAAGGGGGAAGGACCACTGCGCTTGTGAGAAAGCAGGCAAGTGTGTCGGGGGCTCACGGCAGGCCTCTGCCTCTCTGTCCCCCGCAGGGTGGAGATGACCTGGACCCCAACTATGTGCTCAGCAGCCGCGTGAGGACTGGGCGCAGCATCAAGGGGTACACCCTGCCCCCCCACTGCAGCCGCGGAGAGCGCCGGGCTATTGAGCACCTCTCCATCACTGGTAAGGCTGGAAGAATCGGCTCAGGCAAAACAAGTTCCTTCTTTGGGTAGCGCAAGGAGTCGGAACTGCGGAACTCCTTGCCACAGGAGGCAGTGATGGCCACCAACTGGGATGGCTTCGGAATACAGTTAGACGAGTTCAGGGAGGAGAGGGCTGTTGATTGCTGGATGGCTGGGCTCTGCCCCTCACAGTTGGAGGCAGCAATGCTCCTGAATACCAGTGGCTGGAAACCGCAAGACGGAAGAGTGCTCTTGTGTTCGAATCCTGCTTATAGGTTTCCCGTGGGGAAAATCTGGTGAGCACAGGATGCTGGAGTATTTGGACTCCCTTCGCCTGATCCAGCCAGCTTTCCTTATCTTCTTAAGGTGGCAAGAGGAACCAGGAATATCTTAAGGGCTCTCTCTTTGAAAGATCAGCGCATTCCCCCTAATTTTGGGCCATTTTTGCACTGTTTACACTAATTTAAGTCATTCCTTCTTCCTAAGGAGGCTTGGGAACTGTAGTTTTAGGGTGTCTTTAAAAAAAAAAAAGCCTTTGCAGAGCCAGACTAGATTGCAATTCCTTCTCCGGTGGAAGAAATTCTAAGTTTGAAGTGCAGTTAAAGAGGGCTTTTTGCAACCTCTAGAATCAAGAGGGAACAGTCTGCTCAGATTCTCTTTTGGGATGAATGCCCATCAGACGTTCGCCAAATATCTGCTGACTCTGGGCAGCAGTTGATTTCAGTCTCTGAATTGTTTTGAGAGCTGGCATGCAATGGCATTAGGTATTTGGCAAAGGTCTGATGACGGGCACCTTGTGTGTTTAGTAAATAACACGCAATGGCATCCGGTCTTTAACAGATGTCAGTTCATGAAGCTTCAAATTTGACATATACCCCAAATCAAAAAGAATGAGGGAGAATGCCCTCAGGTACAAAGCACACTCAAAATTCAAAGTTGGAAGACACACACACACCCGTTCAGAATGTGCTGTGTACACAAATAGACGAAACATGCTTTTATTTGGCAATAAGGGGAACCATATTAAGATCTTGTTTTAAACAAAGCCTTCAGCAACCAGATGTTTCGGACTGCAATTCCCTTCAGCTCCAACATCATACAGCTGTGCTGGCTGGGTCTGATGGGAGCTGTACTCAAAAACAGTGTTGCGCAGGCGATGAGCAGGGAGACGCTGGTTCGAATCTCCACCCGGCTAAAAACTTACATTGGGGTGACCATGAGCCAGTCACTCTCTTGAAACTGATCTACATCAGGTATGTGGATCAGGTGGCCTGAAAAGCCTCCCCTAAGTGAATGAGTCTACTTCACAGGGTTGTTTTGAGGATAAAAAGCAGAATTGTAAAGTTAGATGGGACACCCAAGGCTCATCTATACCAACCCCCTGCAATACATGAGTAACAGCTAAAGTATCCGTGGCAGGTGACCAGCCAACCTCTGTTTAAAAATCTCCAACTGCTCTAAACAGGCTTGGTTTCCAGACCATTGACCATCTCTGTCACCTTCTTCTGCCCACGTTCCAGCTTGTCAACATCCTTGTTAAATTGTGGCACCCAGAACTGGAACACAGGACTCCAGGTGTGGTCAGACCAAGGCAGAAGAGTGGGACAACAACTTCCTTTGATCTGGACGCTAGATTTCTGTTGATGCAGCCGAGAATAGCATTCGCCTTTTTTGCTGCTGCATCACACGGTTGACTCAAGTTTGGTTTGTGGTCTATAGATGCCATAGATTAAGGTTACCAGGTGTCCCCGTTTCCCGGGGAGACAGTCCCCTGACAAAATCCATCTATTTAGTAGGAAGTTGAAAAGTATCCCCAGATTCATTGGGGGGGGGAATCTGGTAATCTTACCATAGATGCTCTCCACATGTACTGCTGGCAAGCCAGGCGTTACCCATCTTACACTCCTGCCTAAGTGTAGAACCTTGGGAAAAATGCAAAACGGTAAATAAACGCCGCCGCCAAAATGTGTGGGTGCCACTGGGTGAAATAGCGAGCCACATATCCAGACAACAACTGCTAGAGCTAGGCGGTCGTGGCTGCAAGGCCTCTCCGGTCCACATTCCCATGCCCCAAAGCGGACCATGCAGGCTGTGTACAAATGGTCCTCCATCGCAGCGGGTTGGGCTAGATGACCTTTGGGGGACCCCTCCCAACTCTGCAACTCTTTGGTTCTACGAAATGGTCAGCGCCTAAGCGTGGCCTCCTCCACTTGGCGTCTCTCCCCACCTCACCGCCTTGCCTTTCCCCCCTATTCCACAGCCTTGAACAGCTTGACCGGAGAGTTCAAGGGCAAGTACTACCCTCTGAAGAACATGACTGATGCAGAACAGCAGCAGCTCATCGACGACCACTTCCTCTTCGACAAGCCCGTCTCTCCTCTCCTGCTCGCCTCAGGCATGGCCCGGGACTGGCCCGACGGCAGAGGCATCTGGTAAGCAGCAACACATTTATACCCACCAACGTTTTTCTGATGAAAATAGGGACATCCTATTCAGTGACAGAGGGACGCGGGTGGCGCTGTGGTCTAAACCACTGAGCCTCTTGGGCTTGCCGATCCCTGCTCCTGCCAACCTAGCAGTTCGAAAGCACACCAGTGCAAGTAGATAAATAGGTACCACTCCGGCGGGAAGGTAAACGGCGTTTCCGTGCGCTGCTCTGGTTCACCAGAAGCGGCTTGTCATGCTGGCCACATGACCCAGAAGCTGTACGCCGGCTCCCTCGGCCAGTAAAGCGAGATGAGCGCGCAACCCCAGAGTCGTCTGTGACTGGACCTAACGGTCAGGGGTCCTTTACTTTTTTATTCAGTGAAAACAACAAGAACAATTTTTTTTTGTTTATACCCTGTCCATCTGACTGGGTTGCCCCAGCTACTCTGGGCATGTCCAGCTCGACCCAACTTCTCACGCCCTTCCCTCACAGCTTGCAAAATGTTTAACGGAGCATGGGGCCCCCAAACGGCATTGTGCGGCTTGCAAAAATATAGCTAGAGAGATACGTTTTTTTCTGCAAACGATAACATGCACGTTTAAATATTTCGCTCCCTGTTCTACGTTTCCTCCCCTTTTTTGAAAGCATTGCACTGCGTATCTGCATTGTGCCGCCCGATCACGTCACGTGTGCAATTATCTCGTGCGGTTTCAACCTTACGTGGTTGAAGGCTGGCTGGTTGAAATCCTGCAGGTTAATTGCACGCAAGGTGGAGAGCTCAAAAGTCCCTTTTGCACCAGGTTTTCCTGGCATGGGAAGAGCTTCTAAGCTCTCTGCCTTGCTCTGGTGGGAATTTGGAGGGCCCACGAGATCTCGCACCCCAGATTCGCCTTGCTTGCAAAGTAAGGATGGTCGTGCAGGGGGTTTACGTCTTTGCATATATAATACACCATCCTACAACATACCCCCTGTGCAAGATGCATTCATACCGTACGGTTTCTCGCTTCTGTTGAAAGCTGCCTCGAATACCCTGGCCTAGCTGTCAACTTTCCCCTTTTCTTGTGAGGAATCCTATTCGGAATAAGGGAATTTCCCTTTTAAAAAAAGGGAAAAGTTGACAGCTATGCTGACCCTGGTAGAAAGGTTGAATAGAACTGATCGTGATAAAAATGATACTAATAATTAAAAACGATAATAATTACATTCCTGGCGCGCTTCAATGCACTTTTGTGCTGTCTCAGTACCTCCAATGCACTTGAGAGGTTTGGGACACTCAGGCCTGCAGTGTTCACACTCTCCCCTCTGCCCTGCCCCCCCCCCCCCAGGCACAATGACAACAAAACCTTCCTGGTGTGGGTGAACGAGGAGGACCACCTCCGTGTAATCTCCATGCAGAAGGGTGGCAACATGAAGGAGGTCTTCCGGCGCTTCTGCGTCGGGCTGCAGAAGGTGAGCTTTGCAGAGGGGCTGCTTTGAAGGGGGGGGGTGGCGGAGAGGACTCCTGGTTGTCTCAGAGGCCCCATGGAAAGAGCTATGGGGTCTTGGGCTGGCAGAGAGGCAAGGGAGAAGAGGCCAGCCCTACGGTAGCCCAGAGGGACAGTTTGGCAGACAGCAGAGCATGTTATGCATGATTCCCGCATCGCGGAGGGTTAGACTAGAGGACCTCTGGGGGGTCCCTTCCAATCCTACGATTCGTTGGCAGGCACCTGACAGGCTCACAGGTGACTCAGGCAGGCTGCGGTCAATTGACAGTGTCCTAGCTGGTACCACCTGCAGTCTGTTGACCGGCTGAGCTGGGTTTGAGGTCCGGGATGCTTGCCACCATTGCTAGCAGGAGTGAGGCCTTGGCAGCCCATAGCACCCATGCTCAATGATCTGCGCCGGCTGCCGAGGTGCCTCTGGGCCGAGTTAATGTTCATCTCCACTTGAAGCCCATTTACCTTACCCCATATGCACCCGTTTGACCGCTTCAATCGGCAAAACCGGCACTATCACAGGTGCCGTATAAGTCCCGTTCTGCACTGGTTAGCAATCGATCGTTTAGTGTAGCAACACCTACACTTTGGAACTCCCTGCCTGTTGACATCAGGCCCTTTGCTGTACTTTTTCGGCACCTCCTAAAAACATTCTTGCCTAAAGAACCCAGAGGCTTAGAAGGTTGGCACGAGTTTTGATCCGTTTTTTTAACTTTCTGAAAGTTTCAGTGTGTCCTTGTGGATTCTTCCTATTGGATACCATCTTTCCCTCCTGCCAATCAATTGGTTGTATCAATTTCACGGGGAAAAAATCAGAGGTCAGCAAACTTTTTTCAGCAGGGGGCCGGTCCACTGTCCCTCAGACCTTGTGGGGGGCTGGACTATATTTTGAAAAAAAAAATATGAACGAATTCCTATGCCCCACAAATAACCCAGAGATGCATTTTAAATAAAAGCACACATTCTATTTATGTAAAAACACGCTGATTCCCGGACCGTCCGCGGGCTGGATTTAGAAGGCGACTGGGCAAGATCTGGCCCCCGGGCCTTAGTTTGCATACTCATGAAATTAAAATTGAATGAAAACTCCCAGTCCTGGGCACTGCCAGTTCCCTACAGGGTCCTACAATGGACATTCCCAGT
Source organism: Lacerta viridis (assembly GCA_900245905.1). Lineage (NCBI taxonomy): Eukaryota > Metazoa > Chordata > Lepidosauria > Squamata > Lacertidae > Lacerta > Lacerta viridis. Next base: position 276,417 of record OFHU01001369.1, on the reverse strand, counting down.
TCTGCAGATAAAAGACTGAAGGAGCTGTTTCTCTCTTCCCTTTCCGCAACACCGCGCACAACCCCCCCCCCCGCTCCTCTTTTCCTTTTTCTCGGGGAAGATCGAGGAGATCTTCAAGAAAGCTGGCCACCCCTTCAGCTGGAGCGAGCACTTGGGCTACATCCTGACCTGCCCCTCTAACCTGGGCACTGGGCTGCGTGGGGGTGTCCACGTCAAACTGCCCCATCTCAGCAAGCACCCCAAGTTCGAGGAAATCCTCACGCGTCTCCGTCTGCAGAAACGTGGCACAGGTGAGAGGGCGGATGGGGAGGCCCGGACGCCATGATGGAAATAAGACAATCTGGAGGCACCTCAATAGGACTAGGGACTTGAATTTCCTTTTAATCGTTACCTTGGACCCACTTACCTGGGAGCAAGCCCTGGGGGGGGAGGGTCAGTCCATGCACTTCTGAGTAGACAGGGTTGGGATTGTGCTGTTATTTGTGCCCCCCCTCACCCATCTCGTGCCATGCAATTGACCGGCGGTTACTGCATTGCAGGGGGTTGGAGTAGATGACCCCTGGGGGTCCCCCTCCAGCTTTATAGTTCAATGATTGCATGTTGAATTGGTCATGACTTTGCTGGGCAGAGGGGTGATGGGAAGGGGCTGGGGAATGCGCTTCTTCTTTGCAGAGATAAATCTTTGGCATGGAATCCAATCCTTATGAGGGATTCCCGAGGGAGCTGGGTATTTTTAGCCTGGAGAAGAGATGACCAAGAGCTTGATACAATAACCCTCTTCAAATATCCGAAGGGCTGTTGCATCAAGGAGGGAGCCAGCTTGTTTTATGTTGCAGGGCAGGGCCAGAAGCGATAGATTCCAACAACCAGGAAGGAGATTCCTTCAAGCAGACTCTCTCCTTCCTTGGAGGTTTCTGAGCAGAGATTAGATGGACATCTCTCAGGGGTGCACTGCAGGGGGTTGGGCTCGACGAGCCTTGGGGGTCCCTACGATTTTATGAAATCCACACTACAAGAAAAAAAACCAAAAACCCAGGCATACGCTTATTTTTAAATATCTTCCACCACCTGCCTTCCAAAACTGTGGCAATAATTTGTGTGCATTGTGCCCTTGGGGAATCTTAGCACCGTGATACAAAAGGGAAAGGGACCCCTGACCGTTAGGTCCAGTTGCGGCCGACTCTGGGGTTGTGGTGCTCATCTCGCTTTACTGGCCGAGGGAGCCGGCGTACAGCTTCCAGGTCATGTGGCCAGCATGACTAAGCCGCTTCTGGCGAACCAGAGCAGCGCACAGAAACGCCGTTTACCTTCCCGCCGGAGTGGTACCTATTTATCTACTTGCACTTTTTGTGCTTTTGAACTGCTAGGTGGGCAGGAGCTGGGACCGAGCAACGGGAGCTCACCCGTCGCGGGGATTCGAACCGCCGACCTTCCGATCGGCAAGCCCTAGGCTCAGTGGTTTAGACCACGGCGCCACCCGCGTCCCTGATACAAAAGGTGTCCGTAGGCAAATGGAACGGACTCTCCTCCAATGGGTGGCTATCTCTCAGGGATTCTTTAGCTGTGATTCCTGCATTGCAAGGGGTTGGACTAGATGACCCTTAGGGGTCCCTTCCAACCCTACGATTCTACGAAATGGATTCCTGGCTCGGCAGGGAGTGCAATTTTAGGGAGTGAAGCTAAATTTTTGCAAATCTCTCCAGCGAGCAGTCTTAAAAACACATTTTGGGGTGCGAGGAATTCCAATCAGCTATTATTTCTGTGGAAGCGCAAGCATGAGGCATTGTTTAACTTAGTATGTCTACGGTTTAATGACAAAAGCGCATAAACCGCTTTCGGAAAGACGAATTCTTTTAGCTTTACCTTCTGAAAATGTCGGGTGATGCTATACATACCAATAAAAAAACGTTAATATATAGCGCAAGGGCAAGTCTTCGGCAATGAACGACCGCCACGCCATTGCGCACACATTCTGCTTACCAACCGAAACGAAATCCTATTAATTTAGCCAAAATATATTTCAAACGGCCGAGTCACTCGTTGCGACTTACGAGCACATCCCCGTTTCTTGGAAACTGAAAGTTGCAAAATGAAACACGCCCGATGGGCTCTCAGCAACCCACTTCCAGTTTCCGGAGGGGGCGATCCAAGTAACGGCGACTCCCCTCCTCCAACCCCCCCCCCCCCGCGCAGGTGGTGTGGACACAGAGGCCGTGGGCGCCGTTTTCGACATCTCCAACGCCGACCGCCTGGGTTCCTCCGAGGTGGAGCAGGTGCAGCTGGTGGTGGACGGCGTGAAGCTGATGGTGGAGATGGAGAAGAAGCTGGAGAAGGGCCAGGCCATCGACGACATGGTCCCTGCGCAGAAGTGAGAGGTTTCCTGCTGCGGCCGCCGTCCTGCTGACCCCGCGCGGACTGGGGCTTGGACTCCGGGGAGGGTGACCCCAACCCTGCCACTCCCGGCGACCCACCGCCCTGTCCCTGGGCGCCCTCCTCTCTCTTGCGAAGGAGGGCGGAAGGCCGCCTGGGGTGGGGTGGGGCAGCTGGGAAGCTCGCGACACCTGAGTCCTAGTGGAAGGAGTTAATAAAGCAAATTATGGCCCCCAGAGCCTTGCCTCCTCCCCAAAGGAGTCTCTTGTTCTGTTTTTCTTAATGTATTTTTTTTTTTGAATAAGCATTGCAGGGGGTTGGGCTAGATGACCCTTGGGACCCAACTCTACGATTCTATGATGCTCACTCTTCACACAGTTGCATTTGCAGCCTTTCTTCCCCGGAGAGGGGGGGGGGGAGCCGGTGAGGTCTGAAAGCAAAGCCGTGCGCATTGATGGTTGCGCGGAGGTAGCGGCGCTTCTGAAAACCAGTTGCTGGAAAGTGCAAGGAGGGGAGAGAGCTGCTCTCGTGCTCTGATCCCGATTGCATGTTTCCCATGAACGGGCTCTTGCACCCAGGTCCTGCCTTTGGGCTTCACTTCGAGGCATCTGTCGGGCCACTGTGAGAACAGGATGCCAGACTAGATGGGCCAATGGGCCTGATCCAGCAGCTAGGCTCTTCTGGTGGAACCTCCAGGCCCAGAGGCAGTCTATCCAGATTCCTGGGTTCGTAGTGGCAGGAGTAGCATTTGACAACAGAAGGAGCAGGAGGCTGGGCTCGAGGGTCCCTTGGCCTGATCCAGAAGGCTCCTCTTGAGTAAATAAGAGGCCTGCTCGATCAGGCCAAAAGCACATCAAATTCATAGAGGAGGCCACTGATTACCACTAGCTACAATGGCTTCGAATTGCCTCTGCTGCCAAACGAGGTAGCAATGCTTCTGGATAAGAGTTGCAAACCTGTTTGCAGGTTTCCCCTACTGGGCATTGCTGTGAGAAGAGAACGCTGGCCTTGCATGGACCACTGGCCTGCCAGAGCAGGGCTAACTTTATGTACCTATGGAACCTCCAGGTCCAGAGGCAGTCTATCTCGGTTCCTAGGTCCTCAGGGACATTTGGCTGCGGTGAGGATTCTGCAGCAGATGGGCCACTGGCCTGACCCAGGGTAGCCCAGCTTGGGGAGAAGAGATTGTGCAGGTGTGAGTGGTGGGGTCCTACAAACGTTCACCAGCGTCAAGAATTTCACAGGGCTGGGCTTTCTATGTCCTTACGTTTAGGGAGGGTTACAAGGCCGTGAGCCGGAGAGCTTGTCTCAGTCCAGCTCTTCCCCGTCACATCGTACTGGAGCAGCTCTCCGAGATGGCTCCAGAAGTGGTTTAAACACACACACGCCTATTGGTGGTTATTGTAGCTGCAATAGTTCAGTGGAACCTCCATTGGGAGGGGCAGTGTACCCCTATATAGAAGGGCAAGAGCAGGAGAAGCCTATCTAGGTACTTCTCAGGCATTCCTCCTTTGAATCAGTCCTGTTTCAACCCCCAACCCCAACCCCGCATACGAGAAGGAAGCCGTGCACCTCTGAACATGCACAGAGGGCTGCTCTCAAAACTGAGTGATCCCAACACACCAACACACACAGAGAGAGAGACACACCTCCTCAGGCACACAAAGGGTACGAGTTCCACAGGCTCTACCTGTCCGTTGAGAAGTGGGGTTGGGCTGGATGACCCCTGGGGTTCCCTTCGGTCTCCACGAAGGGCCGCTTCGAGCCCCATTCCACCCCCGCAGACGAGACAAGCGGCTCAGGAGCGGACGAGGCAGAGAAGACGTCGGGCGGAGGCTTTCTACGTTTATTAAGGGTTTGGGTACAGAAGAACTGTCGCTCTGGGGCCGGAATAACTTACAATCGTCCCAAGGCTAAAGGGTGGGCTCATTTAATATCGCTTACCCAATGATAACGGGGGCTAACCGTACAATTATTTACAAGGGAGTCTGTACAGATGGGGAGGGAGGGTGGGGGGGGGGTGCGCCCAAAAGAGGCGGGGTCCCGGAGGAAGGGGGGAGTCACAGCAGGGGGACCCAGTGTACAGAAGTGGGGTGAGGCGAAAGGAGCAAGGGGGGGGGGAAAGGGGGCAGGAGGAAGGAAACCCACTTAAAATTTCTCCCAATTTTGCGCTGCCACTGTCGCCCGTGATCTCCGCCTGGACCCCCCCTCCTCCAAGCTCAGCCGCAGCTGCCGCCCCACCACCAGAGGCCAGACTGCCCCTCTCCTCCGCCCCGGGATGTGGAGTGTGTGTGTGTGTGTGTGCCGGCCGCAAGGTCCCCTCCACACCGCCCAGTCGAGCGAGAGAAGGCAGGGAGCGTGGCAGCCGTGCCCCAACCAGTGTGCGATGCCCGTCTGTCCGGTGAAGTGCTGTGCGAGAAGCTGCCCCCCCTGCGATCCTCCTTTGGGGAGACACCCCCCCCCCAACGCTGCACCAGCTCTGGCGGGGGCCCCAGCTGTCAGGACGATGGATCTGAGCCCTTGAACCGACCGCCGGGAGGGCCAGCCTCCTCTCAAGAGGGTTCTGGTTTGCGAAAGTGTGTTGTTGTTGTTTTTAGTCTAGCGATGTGGGGCTGGTGGGGAATGGCGGTGAGGGGGCCTGCCCGCCCACTCAAGGCCTTGGTGCGCTGCGGGGGGAGAAGTTCAACAGGAGAAGCCAAAACCCGAACCCCCAAACCCACCCTCCCCGAGAGGAGCAGAAGACCAGCGGTCTCCTCCCACCACGGCTGCTAGACCGGTTGAATGGCTGCTGCCGAATCCTGCAGCCGGGGCGCTGAGCACCAACCGGGACCTGAAACTGCCCTTCGCAGGCTAAGCCAGCCCCTCGGCAAGACGGGGGGGTCACGCCATCCCCAGAACCTCGCAACTCTCCCCCTGCTTCTCACCAAGAGGATACCCTCTTTTGGCAACGTTGCCCCCCAAGTTTGGCTAAAGGCTTGGGTGTCCCACCCCCTCCCCGCTCCAGAGAGACTTTGGCAGATTTAGCTTTCCGGGCCATTGGGTTGGCTGCCGGGCTCCGGGTGGGAGCTGCACCCCCAGCTCTCCGGCAATCGAACAGTCGCCGCCGCCCAAAAGGAACTGGGATTCGCATCAGCCAGGGACACAATTGTGTCCCAAATACTAAAATGGAGCTGGAATTAAGACACACACACCCCTCCAAAAAAAGTGGCTCTGGTTTGCGAGCGGGAAAGGATCTGTTTCAACTTCTGGGCGTAGCATTTGCCAACGGATGGAAGCGGGGGGGCGTGGTGGAGGGACAAAATTATTATTATTATTAATATTTAATTACATTAATTTATATACTGCCCTATACCCGGGGGTCCCCTTGAAAATGCACCTGGTGGGGAAAGGGGGTGAGAGAAACCTGATTTGCAGTGATCCCGGTTCCCACACTCTCTCCTGTAATGGCAAAGTGGAGAGGGGTCTGCAATACCACAAATTTGCCAAAGAGCCCCCCCCCCTTTTGCTTTCGAGGCTCCCCATGCCATATGTCTGCTAGTTAACTGAGTAAAGCCTAACCCCCCAAAAAAATTAGGAAGGGAGGCAGGCCAAGAGGGAGGGCTCCCCTCTTTGAGATTCCCCGCAGCAGCTGGGGACCCCCATAGAGGTGATCCAGGGACCCCCCCTAGAGGCGATCCTTGGGCCAAGTATGGTGGCGAGGGCGAGGGCGGCCCCGTTGGTGGCGTTGATGGTGGCGTGACCCCCTTTCTTCAATGCCCCTCCTCGCTTTCCCCAACCCCACAGCCCCTAGCACAGCGGGCAGGCCGGTGGGAGCCCCCCAGAGCAGCTCCTCGTCCTATCCGTCAGCAGGATCAGGCCCCGGGAAAAAAAGCCCCCAGGGGGACGCAACGGAGAGGGCATCCACCCCCCCCCCAACAGCCCGTGGGGTCGGCACAGAAGGCCCACTGGCCGGCGCTGTCCCCCCGGCCGCTTCCTAGAGTTGCAGCTGGTCCGAGATTTTCGCCACCAGGGTGCGGAAGGCCAGGGAGGTGCCCGCCTGGCGCCGGAAGAGGACGCCGTGGAGGCCCCCCAGGCGCTGCAGGCGACACACCTCCACCTCGAAGGAGCAGAAGTGCTCGCTGGGGCTCTTCTCGTGGGTGCAGGACAGGACGAAGGGCTCCGTCTGGTGGCAGCAGCAGCTGGCGGAGTCCGTGGCCTGGCGGAGGGCGGCCAGAATGGCCTCGGCGGAGCGGGTGCTGGTCAGCTTCACATTCCAGGTAAATCGGAGCAGCCGGGGTTCTGCTTCCTTTTGATGCCAAGGTAGATTGCAACTGCGCAGGGGAGAGAAGGGGCAGAGGGGGAGAGGTTTTAGGGAGAACACCCCACAGGTGCCCGCTTGGCACCTCTGGTCGGCAGGGCGCTGCCTAACCCTTGTTCTGTGCTTGTAGGAAGGATGATGATGGACAGAAGGGGGTGGGGTAAAGTATGAATTAATGGGGATATTGTAAAAGCTGACCACGGTACTCCGACACCAGAGGGGAAACGGCTTATGAGAATGGAAGAAATATTTAGGTATTTGTTAAGATCTGTGGTTTTTTCTTTCTTTCTTACAAATTTGAAATTGGAATCAGAAGTAATATAGGCCACAGCATAACAAAGTTAAGTGAAGAGAGGATAAAAGAAGTTGGGATGTGGAATTTGATGTTTTATTTGATAAGAATAAGATTTAAGATTTAAGATATGTTGATTATAATTGTAAGATTAAGATTAGATGTAAGAAAGTAGATTTTACAATGTTACAAAGTTACTAAAGAAGATTAGAAATGAACGCAAAAGAGAGGATGTGAGGAAGTCCCAAGTTTAGGATTATAAAGAACATTTGGATGAGTAAATCAGTGTTTTTCAACCACTGTTCCGCGGCACACTAGTGTGCCGCGAGATGTTGCCTGGTGTGCCGTGGGAAAAATTGTTTATTTGATTCCTATTCAAGAGAATTACTTTATATTATAGTCAATATAGGCACAGAGTTAAATTTTTTAACATTTTCTAATGGTGGTGTGCCTCGTGATTTTTTTCATGAAACAAGTGTGCCTTTGCCCAAAAAAGGTTGAAAAACACTGGAGTAAATAATTGTTTTGTTTGTGTGTATTCTGTGTAGTTTTTGTAGTGTATGTATTTGTTTTCTGTGTATTTCCATTATTAAAATCCAATAAATTTTTGATAAAAAAGGAAATTGGTTTGTTCTTTTAGTGGGCTGGCGGCTGCACTTTGGAGCTGGCCCGGGTCCCGTGGAACTCTCTGCCACTAGAGATCCGGAAGGCCTTTTGCGGGCCAACGTTCTTTGAAAATCAGTTATATTGAGAGTCTTTAACATAAAATACAATAAAAACCAAACTAAAGAAGATAAACAGAAGAGAAGCAAGGAAAGGGAAGAGAAGGAAAGGGAGAAGAAAATCGTTCCTCTGTGCCAACTTTCTAATGCCTGCTGAAATTTTTCTCTATTCCGCCAGGCCTTTGGAAGGCAATAAAGAATACATCCTTCTACTGATTTCAGATTCTAACTTTTTAAAGGTGGTTTTCATTGTATGGTTTTATATTCTCATTGTTGTAAACTGCGTTGATATATATTTTTCCATGACAATATTTTTGTGAACGAATGAATGAATGGCCTTGACGGCGAGGCGGCTGGGTACCCACCTTGTGAGCGCAGGTCCCCTGATTCTCTCAGGTTCGTCTGCGACCCTGGAAAAAAGGAAGAAGAGGAGAGCATTGAAGAAGGTGCAGCCGACGGTGGGGAGGTGGGCCAAAGTGGGGGGGGGCAGGCTCTTTCCCCCTTCCCTGCCACCGGAGGAGCCTTGAACCCCAGGCTGGGGGGGGGGAGGTGGAGGGACCAGCTACCTCCGTCCGAGAGCCCCGCCCTCAAACCTTCCCTGTGCGCAGAGACCCCAAGATTCCCTGACTGTGGAGTTTGGGAGGGACCCCCAGAGGTCATCTAGCCCAACCCCCTTGCAAGGCTGGGAATCGCAGCTTAGACCTTTCCCGGGGAGGGGGGGCCCTCTACCACTGTACCACTTCCAACTGCATTTGTGTGTGGTGGGGAGGGGAGGTGGGAATCATGTGGCTGATACCGGTTGGGGTGTGGGGAGGGGAACGCACCGCAGGGAGAAAGCCAGTGCGTCAGGGAGAAGGGCTCTTAGCAGCGACTTCTCCCCAGCCTGGAACGACAATGTAAAGGGGGCATTTGGTCAGTCTCACAAGCCCCTCTGCGCTGCTTAGATATAGTCGGGTGTGGTGCAAACTATTATTCATTAATTTTTTTCTCAAGGTGGCAAGCCCATGGTTCTCTACCTCATTTAACCCCCCCCCACCACAACAACAACCCTGCGAGGCAGGCTAGGCCGAGGGAGGCGGTGACTGGGCCCCGGGGTCACGCCCTGAGCTTCATGGCCAAGCGGGCAGGGGATTCGAACCCTGGCCTCTCTCTCTCTCTCTCTCTCTCCCCGGCCCTAGTCCGGCACTCTAACCACTACGCCACGCTATCTCTCGGCTAGCCCAGCTATCCTCCTGGCCTGGCTCTTACCCAGCCTTGCTTAAGAGCTCCTGGGGAGGGGGTGGAGCCATAGAGCTTAGCTCAGACCTGGAATGTAAGGAAGAGAGTGCTTTTGAGAACGTGCAGAGCGCTTTTCCGCAGCCATCCGGGATTAAGGGGACCGAGGGGCTTCCGGGATTGGAAGCGGGGTGGGGTGGGGTGGGGGGGTCCCTTCTACGCCGCCAAGCACTCGTGTTAGAAGCTAAGCCCCGAAAAACACACTTTTTTTGGGGGGGGGGAGAATCTCTAGATTTATAGTCAAGCGAGAAGGAAGCAGGGAGCAAGTGCGGAGGAGGCAGGAGGGGAAGGGGCTGGAGGCAGGCGGGCGGGCGGGTGGGCAAGGCTTCCCCCGCCACCCCCAGGGAAGAAGAAAAGGCAGCCAGACTTACTGATTTTAGATCCTTGAGGCATTGAAGCACCCGAGACACACCTGTTAGAATTCTGCCGCTTAGAGGGGTCAAGAGTGACCCTGAAAACAGAGAAAAGCAAAGTGAAACCAGCAGAGAGGGAAAGGTGGCAGCAGCAGGAGGAGGAGGAGGAGGAGGGAGCAAGAGAGGTTAGTGGGGAGAGCAATCTCTTCCTTCCAGCAGAAATGCCTCCAAATGGGGGGGAGGGACCCCCAAGGGTCATCTAGCCGAACCCCACTGCAGTGCAAGAATCGGAACCTCGGTGCCTCGTGGGCCGGAAGAGCCAAGTCCCGCCAGAGCTTCAATTCCCAGGGTGCCTCGCCCGATCCGATTTGTTACACCGCGCTGGGGAGCTGTAGCTCTGGGAAGGGAATCTGGACATCTCGTCACGCTTCACAAACTACATCTCCCAGAACTCTTTGGGGGAAGCCGCCATGAACGTGGCCGCAGGAATAGGGCATTTGTGGCAGGTTCCATCCTGTTTTACTAGGCGTCCTGCGACTCGAACCCGGCACGAGGGCTGTACGGAGGGCTTGCAGCGCAGCAAAAAGAGGAATCAGAGAATCAAAGGACTGTACAGTTGGAAGGGAACCCAAGAGTCATCTACCGTATTTTTCGCTCCATAGGGCACACCGGACCATAGGGGGCACCTCGTTTTTAGAGGAGGAAACAAGAAAAAAAATATTTTTCTGGTTTTCCTCCTCTAAAAGCCCTGGTTTTTTTGAGGATCAGCTAAAAGTTTTGCAGCTTTTTTTGCAAAGGGGGAAAAGCAAAGCTCCTTTTGCAAAGGGGGAAAAGCAAAGAGGAAAAGCCCCGTTTTTATGGGGTTCAACTCACATTTCTGCAGCTTCTAAAGGAAAGGGAGCCTTTTCTACAGTTTCCAGACAGATAATCTAATCAGCCAGTCACATGTCGCTGGGGAAACAAACAACCTCCCTCTGCAGCACATTCAACAATGGAGGGCGGGGCTGAAAGGGAGCCGGGACTCTTATCTCTCTCCCGATCTCTTGCTGATCAGCTGCTGAGCGGGGTCCTTTCAACACCCCCTTTTCTCTTTGTAAAATAAAAAGCATGATCCTCTTTTGGCCCCTGGGCAATTCAGCTCCAGGGACCACCATTCGCTCCATAAGACGCACAGATATTTCCCCTTACTTTTCAGGAGGGAAAAAGTGCGTCTTATGGAGCAAAAAATACGGTAGTCTAACCCCCTGAAATGCAGGAGTCTCAGCTAAAGATCCCTGACAGACGGCCATCCAGCCTCTGCTCAAAAACCTCCAAGGAAGGAAAAACACACACCAGAACACCTGTGCTACTGAAACCTTGCGGGATTTCAGGTCCTGCAGGATCCGCACTGGTTGCAAACGACCCGTTCCCCCAAAACCTTTGCAGGCAGCAAACGGTATCAGATACAGGGTCACGGTGACTGCCCCCCAGGAGCAAATTGCAAATGTGGAGTAAAAAGGAGGCCCGGGAGCATCCCTCGACCGGTTGCCAAGTCTAAGTGACTGGAAGGGGCCTTCTTGGTGGTGGCTTCTCCCAGGCAACTTTGGAACTCCCTGCCGAGAGAAGCCAGGCTGGCTCCCTCCTTGCCTGGCCTTTGGGGGAATTGACTGCTTTTAATGAAAGGGCTGGCGCCGTGCTATTTTTTTTATTGCTTTTATAATTATCATTATCCGTTTGCTTTTAGATATATATGCAGTTTTAATCCTCTCGGTGTTATTAATTGTTTTAAATGATTCCTCCCTGATGTTTTTTAGCTGTTCTTATTCGTATCTGGAGGCCGCCTTGGGTCCCCATCAGGGGAAAAAGGGCGGGTATATAACAATAAAAGCCGCTGCCTAGTGCTTCCAATAAATAATAATAATAATAATAATAATAATAATAATAATAATAATAATAATAATTTATTTGTACCCCGCCCATCTGGCTGGGTCTCCCCAGCCACTCTGGGCGGCTTCCAACAAATATTAAAATACATTAAAATGTCACAGATTAAAAACTTCCCTATACAGATGTCTTTTAAAAGTTGTTTTTCTCTTTGACCTCTGACGGAAGGGTGTTCCACAGGGCGGGTGCCACCACCGAGAAGGCCCTCTGCATGGTTCCCTGTCATCTCACTTCTCGCAGTGAGGGAACCGCCAGAAGGCCCTCGGAGCTGGACCTCAGTGTCCGGGCTGAACGATGGGGGTGGAGACGCTCCTTCAGGTATACAGGACCGAGGCCGTTTAGGGCTTTCAAGGTCAGCACCAACACTTTGAATTGTGCTCGGAAACGTACTGGGAGCCAATGTAGATCTCTCAGGACCGGTGTTATGTGGTCCCGGCGGCCCCTCCCAGTCACCAGTCTAGCTGCCGCATTCTGGATTAATTGCAGTTTCCGGGTCACCTTCAAAGGTAGCCCCACGTAGAGCGCATTGCAGTAGTCCAAGGGGGAGATAATCAGAGCATGCTCCACTCTGGCGAGACAGTCTGCGGCCAGGGAGGGTCTCATCCTGCGTACCAGATGGAGCTGGTGGACAGCTGCCCTGGGCACAGAATTGACCTTTGCCTCCATGGACAGCTGTGAGTCCAAAATGACTCCCAGGCTGCGCACCTGGTCCTTCAGGGGCACAGTTGCCCCATTCAGGACCAGGGAGTCCCCCACACCCACCCGCCCCCTGTCCCCCCAAAACAGTACTTCTGTCTTGTCAGGATTCAACCCTCTGTTGCATAGCTGACTCAAGATGTTTTGCTGCCTGAGTGTTCAGATGGTGTTTGGACTGAGAGTTGACTCAGACTTCAATGGGACGGCAGCCCCCCCCGCCAGCAAACTGGAGGGCTGCTGGCTAGTTTAGAAGGTGCAGGGCACTGCTGCGTCTCCCCCCCTCCAACAGCCGAGGCGGAGGTTCTAATTTTCTAATTTTATTGTTTCCAAGTTCCTAAGTTTCTAAGTCCAATTGTGTGTGAGTGTAATTGCTGTGCCTCCATTTCTTTGTCTTGTTTTGATATGAGCTTAAAGCTGTAATAAAGATTGACTATCTAAAGGCAGGGTGGAAAGAGCTTTTAAGGGGCGTTGCTAGGGGGGCGGTACGCCCCGGGTGACAGGGGAGGGGGGGTGACAAGCGGCGGTCCCTCCCGTCACTCCCACGCGCCGCCGCTCCCTCCGTCGCCCTGAGCGAGCACCCCGTCCGTGCAGCGCTGCTGCTCCCGGGGTGACCGGTGGTGTGTGGGGAGTGGCAGGAGGGGCCGCCGCTTGTCACCCCCATGCGCCGCCGCTTGCTCCGTCGCCCCAGGAGCAGCAGCGCACTTCCATGCGCCGCCGCTCCCTCCATCACCCCAGGAGCAGCAGCGCACGGCCCAACGACAGTGTGCACACGGCCCGACGACAGAGTGCGTGCTCAGCAGCCCCACGAGACGCCTTTTCGCTCTGCGACTCAAAAGGGGGCTGCAGAAGCGGTGGCGGCCTGCCGATGGAGTGCGCCTGTGCGACATTTCGCGCAGGCGCACTCCGTTGTGATGTCACACTGTGACGCCCCGCCCCCGGGGCGTTTTCTTTCACCGCCCCAGGTAGCGCGGAGCCTTCCTGCTGACTGGACAAGGTCTGCGTGGTGAGTGAGGTCACGAAGGGTTCTCTCTCTCTCCCCCACTAGCTATGGGGAAGCTCCGAGGGTCTGGGTGTACACAGTTTCTGCCAGAAACCTTGGAGCTGGTCCCCCGCCCCCCCCCCCCGCCGGAAGAGGCAACTGCACCATGCAATATAGAGAGCGGCAGCTGCAGGAGGATCGCCCCGCCTTACGAACTCTGAGTGCAGATTCTGCCGTGGAAGCCATCTTCTGCTTAGAAATCAGGGTGGGTAAAAATCAATGATTTTTTTTAAAAAAAATTTTTTTTTGAAAAAAAAACAGATTTTAAAAATTTTAAATTGGATTTTTTTTAAAAAAAAATTAAATTGGATTTTTAAAATAAAATGCTTTTGGAGGAAATTATCTTTCTAAAGATAGCTTTCTATTTAGGTTATATTATAGTCCAAAGGCTATTCATCAGGAAATAAGGATTTGTTTTAAGTTTTTCACGTGTGCTAAAACTCAGGTCTAAGTTTTTTTTTTTAAGTTTAACCACATCAGTTAACAAACATGGATACATATGCTATAATATTATTGCTTTAGTTAAACAAATTGTTTAAATTGTTATTAAGGAATAGATTGTTTTTCTCCTCCCAATGAAGCACAGCAGAAAAGTTGTCCAAATGCAGTTAACTCATTAAACCTCACAATCATTTCATAATTATCTGTCTATGTATTTCTAATGGTATAACCAAATCAGTAATTTTTTGATATAACTGTAAAAACTACTCTGAAAATTTATTATTCCAAAAATGAAACCTTCATCTGGTTGTAAATACCGTATATACTCGAGTATAAGTCGACCCAAATATAAGCCGAGGCACCTAATTTCCCTACAAAAATGTGGGAAAGCTTATTGACTCAAGTATAAGCCGGTTCACCTTTGCCACTGTGGTAGAGGAGGAACGAGCAGCCCAAAGCAGCCCTTTGGGCTGCTCCTTCCTCTTCCTCCTTTGCTGCTGTGGAGCTCACCCCGTCGCAGGGTTTCGAACCGCCATTCTTCTGATCAGCAAGCCCTAGGGCTCTGTGGTTTAACCCACAGCGCAATGTTCCCTTGTGTTATACAGAGAAGGCTGGGATCCTGTCCTGTTTAAGCAGGAGCCAGGGAAAGTGAGCACCTGTGGGGTTTTAATACTTCCTTAACTGATAGGCTTTCTGCCTTCTGGGGTCTAAAATTTGCATTTATGTGAGCAGTTCAGGAATGGAACAAGCTGCCTGGGGAGAGTAAAGAACCACCGTTCTTGTACACTTCTTAAGGAATGGTTGACTTGAGTATAAGCCGAGGGCAGCTTTTAAAGCACAAAAAGTGTGCTGAAAAACTAGGCTTATACTCAAGTATATACGGTATTAAGATTATACCAGCAATAATGAGTCTTTCTGTAAAAAAAAAAAAATTAAATCAAGTCTTACTGACTTAGTGATTTGAGTCGATTTGATTTAAATCAAATCCACCCTGTTAGCAATGCTGTAAATCAAACTGGGGGGGGGGGGAATAAGATGAGTCGGGGAGCAGCAACCACCCAGCCAGCGTTCTCGGTTTCTTTACCCTCTTTGCCCGCCCGCCTGCCCACTCACCTCCGCGTGAGTTTCGACGTGAGCTTGCTGAAGAGGTTGGAGGTGGCGCGGCTGCGGCTCTGAGGCAGAGGGGTGGCTTCGTGGGAGAGCGTGGGCGAGGTGGGGGGCCCGTTCTGAACGCCGGTCCCGCGCCGGTCCCGCACCTGCCCCCCGTGGAAGGTGCTGCGGATGTTGGTGCCGCGAGACAGCCGGGTGCGGTCCGAGGAGGTGGACGAGGTGGCGATGCTGTGGCTGGAGGGGGAGGCGGGGGGCACCCGGCTGGCGGCAGAGCTGCACGGGGCAGGGTGGGCGTTGGAGAGAGAGAGAGAGAGAGAGAGAGAAGGATGAGGCAGAAGTCAGCATCACCCATCAAGGCAGGGAACACGTGCAAGATTTTGGGGCAGGTAGGTAGCCGTGAGCAGCGCACGGAAACACTGTTTACCTTCCCGCCGGAGTGGTACCTATTTATCTACTTGCACTTTGACCTGCTTTCGAACTGCTAGGTGGGCAGGAGCAGGGACCGAGCAACGGGAGCTCACCCCGTGGCGGGGATTCAAACCGCCAACCTTCTGATCAGCAAGCCCTAGACTCTGTGGTTTAGACCACAGCGCCACCCGCATAATTAACGGCACCGAATATTTTTGACAGTGCCAATGTAGGAATATTATCTTGTACAGTGCTTTTTTTCTGGGGGTGCGCATACCCCTAAACATTTTGTGAATCTAAGTCTGGCCTCACTGAGGGTCATTATTTCAATATGTGCAGGAAAATGAGAGCACCCCAAACTTTTCTTTGAGAAAAAAAAGGCACTGATCTTATATATGATCTTGGCAGCTCAAATATTAATTGCAACTCGATGGGAAACAGCCCCAAATCTTTACAGTGGGCCTTTGGTACCACTCTCTCTGGAATATGGCAATAATGGAGGAAATGACACATAATTTGAGATTTGCAAAAGGACTCAAACCCCCAGACTCTTCGTCTATGATTTGGCAGCCTTTTATGGCATGCACAGTGGAACCGTAATTTCCAAGACAACCCTCATCTTGAGCCTGGCAAATTGGGAAAGAAGCTTGATAGTCTGATAACGCTGGGATCCTTTACTTTCTTATTTTAACCCATGGGCAACTGTACCCATTTCCTATTTATCCTTTTCGTATTTTAACAGTCATCTGTTGTTAGAAACATTCTCTACATTTTATATAACGTTACGAAATTAAATATGAAATCCTCTCCCACGGACAAGAAGCCGGGGGTCCCTGAAGCCGGACGAAGAGTATCCTGACCATGTACAGAGAGCAATTCTGCAGCCACCTCCAAACCACAGCTAATCGCTACGTGCTGGCAATTAGGAGTGAGTATTTCTGGGGTGAAAAGGCTGCCTTTCCAGGATGGCTACAATCCTGGGTTTTTACAAGCTGGTAATTAATAATAATAATAATAATAATAATAATAATAATAATTATTTATACCCCGCCCATCTGGCTGGGCTTCCCCAGCCACTCTGGGCGGCTTCCAACAAAATATTAAAATACAGTAATCCATCAAACATTAAAAGCTTCCCTAAACAGGGCTGCCTTCAGATGTCTTCTAAAAGTCTGGTAGTTGTTTCTCTTTGACATCTGGGGAGGGCGTTCCACAGGGCGGGCGCCACCACCGAGAAGCCCTCTGCCTGGTTCCCTGTAGCTTTGCTTCTCGCAGCGAGGGAACCGCCAGAAGGCCCTCAGCGCTGGACCTCAGTGTCCGGGTAGAATGATGGGGGTGGAGACGCTCCTTCGGATATACTAGGAATGGAAAGTGATAAAATGACCCTCTCCAGCCTGCCCTCCCCAAAGAGACATGGAAATGTCCTTCTGCTCTTCCCCAAGATCTGTTTTCAGAGTTCCTCTGGTCCATACTCTGGGCTGAGGAGGAGGAGGAGGCCCAGATGGACCCTCCCAGAAGCTGAAAGAGACAGGGCTTCTCTCCCCCACCCCCGGTCTCTGGAGACTGTCCTGGATTCTCCCACAGCAAGTCACACGGGTGACCGACCAGGGCCTGGCGACTCCCTGGGGCCAGGGCAGCATTGAGCCAGAACGAGACCAGTGGAAACTGGGCAGGCGTCCAGCGGCAAGCTGAAGTCTGTGGGAAGGGACAGGGATGGAGAGGTGAGGGGGGGTGAGGCCAGAGCTCAGCTCCCGGGCCGGAAGAACCCGGCGAGAGCAGGGAAACCAAGAGAGGCTAATCTTCCTATAAATGAAGTTTGCATAGCAATGGAATTACAGAATTGGAAGGCATCTAGTCCAACCGCCTGCGATGCAGAAACCACAGCTAAGCAGTGTTAGAAATTCAGATCTATAAGCTAGATGGCTCCTTAAAGCAGGGTTGGTGCCGCCGAAACGGAATGCCTAGTTGCCATTTTTGAGCCAGATGGCTGGAAAGACGTATTTTTTCATTACAGCATTTTGGTTTCTGATTGTGTAGATAAAATTCTACAGGACGTGCGGCCAGTATGCGAAAATGGTCAAGGACTCCCAGAACGCAGCTGCAGATGGTCGAGATGTTAGCTGTCATTCCTGGCACCTGGGCATCTTCACTCGGTCGCAAATGGCCGACAGCCTGGTGCAAAATGCGCCTGGCAAATTCCGAACGCGGTAGCTAAGGCGTAAGTTTGTAGGAGCCACCTTACTTTGCCTTTGGAAGTTTTTTTGAAACTTTTTTCCAATGTCGTGTTTTGATTGCTGCAGCCTGTCTTAGGACCTATGGGGAATAACCGCAGCAATACCTGTTCTCCTTCCCGTTCTGGAGCAGGGAGTGTCGTTCTCCGCCGGGCCGATCCGTACAGACGTAGGTATTCCTCCGGGTCATCATACTCGAGGGAATGTTATTCTGCAACGAGAGAGCCCAGGCTGAAGAGGTGGAGACAGGAGAGAAACAGCCACAAAAAACCCCCCGAGACGGAGCTTTTGAGAAGCCAGACTCGTTTTGGCAAACCGGCTCAGCTCAGGACTCTCCAAACCGGGAAGCAGGCAGCCGAACGCCCAGGTGTCTCAGAATGGGGATTTGGGGTTCAAGCCAAGACTGCGTGCTCAAGAGGGATTTTGCAGTCGCTGAGACAGATTCCGGCTTTGGACACGCTATTTGGCTATGCACATGCGCGCCCGCTGCTCGTGTGGGGTTGCCGCACATTACAAGACACAGATTTTTCTTCCCAGGGTAGAGACAAGGACTCTGCAAGGCGCTGTGAATCTGGTCCCAAGGTAGCTTGAGGCTTTTGCCTCTCGCCCGAACCCAGCCACGTCTCCCCCCACCTCGAGCCGCTGCCTGGGAATAACTCACAGGGGGGCAGCCAGGCCAGACCAGCGCCCGGAAGGACCCACAGCATCCGCAAGGGCTTCTGGGGCACAAAAAGCAATGTGCGTTTGGAGGGGGGGGGTTCATTTTCTCTGCCACCCAGCTCGGAAGCGAATGGGGCTCCAGCCATGCCAGAGAGTCAGGCCCCTACTCCCGCCTCCCCACGGGTGGGGGTCACTGGGATGGGGCGCTCCTTCTGCCCAAGCCCGTGGGACCCCGGAGCCCCCTCCTGCTCACCGTGTTCACGGCACTGTCCTTGCGGCGGTCGGGGATCTCAGATTTGTTGGGGTTATTGGCACTGCTCACCATGGGGCTGGAGGGCGGGATGCCCCTGCCGCTGCTGCTGACGACGCTGCAGCTGGCCTTGCGAGAAGGCATGCGGTCCTCTTTCAGCTCCCCGTCCCCCGTGCTGGTGGGGCTGCGTTTGGGGTGCATGGGCACTGGGGATGGGCCGCCTGCAAGCAGAGAGAAGGCAGGAGGAGAGAGAGAGCCCGTCAGAGACAGAGAGGAGAGAACCCGCAGCTGGTCCAAAGGAGCGCTGCTTGGCCGAGCAGGGATTCGAACGCAGGTCTCTGTGAAACTTTTAGTTCACAAAAAACGAAAGCAAGACGAGAGCCATTGTGGTTGGGTCCACAGGGGTCAGCAAGCTTTTTCAGCAGGGGGCCGGTCCACTGTCCCTCAGACCTTGTGGGGGGCCGGAGTATATTTTGGAAAAAAAATAATGAACCAATGCATTTTAAATAAAAGACACATTCTACTCATGTAAAAACACGTTGATTCCCGGACCGTCCGCAGGCCGCATTTAGAAGGCGATTGGGCCAGATCCGGCCCCCAGGCCTTAGTTTGCCTACCCATGGACTAGGACCCAGGAGATTAGGGTTCGAATCCCCACTCAGCCATGAATCTGACTGAGAAAATCAGAAACGAGGAAGACCAAGATTTTAATAAAAATTGGAAGAAATTTATATTGTATTTGGAAGACCACTGTAAACAGCTGAGCTCTTTTAACAGGACTTAAATAACACTTGTGAGCTGACAAGAGACTTAAGATATAAATGTTAAAAGGAATAAATGGAGGACATAAAATATGCAGCAAGAAACGTTAAATATGGAACCCATGGAAGGGTGGAGGGAGGTCTAAGGGTGCAAGGGAATCTTGTATCTGCTTTTTTATTTGGTTAATTATATTTGATTGAGAATGTGGGGGGAGGGGAATTGGAAAATCAATAAAAAATTTGTGGGTTTGTTTGTTTTTTAACAGAAGAAGCTCCCACTGGGTGGCTTGGGGCCAGTCACTGCCTCTCATGTTAGCCTAACTTGCAGGGTTGTTGTGTGGCTAAGATATGCTAGCCTGAGCTCCTTAGAGAAAAAGGTGGGATCTCAATGGAATTTTTAAAAAAAGAAAAAGAAAAAAGAAGAGGTGACATGATAGAGGAGTTTATAAATTATGCACAGCATAGGGAAAGTGGACAGGGGAAGTTTTTTTCCTCCCTTTTTGTAACACTAGAACTCGTGGCTATCCAATGAAGCTGAATTTTGGGGAACTTAGGAAAGATAAGGACTTCTTCATAAACAGTGGAACTCTCTCCCACAGGAGGCAACGATGGACACCAACCTGGATGGCTTCAAAACAAGATGAGACATATATTCATGGAGGAGGAGGGGGCTATTGATGGTTTCTAGCCAAGATGGTTACGCTCTGCCTTCACGGACAGAGGCAGCAATGCTTCTTTAACGCCAGGGGAGGAGAAAGTGCTGTTGTGCTCGGATCCTGCTTGTGGCTTTCGCACAGTGGGCATCTGGGTGGCCGCTGTGAGAACAGGAGGCTGAACCCTTTGGCCAGATCCAGCCGCTGCGCTCCGCATACGTTCCTACAGAACCTCCAGGCCCAGGGACAGTCTATCTAGAATTCTAGGTTCTCAGGGGTATTTGGCCACTGTGAGAAGAGGATGCTGGGCTGGGGGGCCCTTGGCCTGATCCAGCAGCCTGGCCTTGCTTAGGTTCCTTTTTCTCACTCACTGGATCATCACCTTGTCAAGGATGTCTCCAAAAGTTTTTACAGATCACTTGGGAAGACAGGCGAACTAATACCAGTGTACACTGGTACCTCTGGTTATGAACTTAATTCATTCTGGAGGTCCTTTCTTAAGATGAAACCGTTCTTATCCTGAGGCGTGCTTTCTCTAATGGGGTCTCCCGCTGCGTGCGCGCCTCGGACACATGATTTCCGTTCGCATCCTGGGGCAAAGTTTGCAACCAGGAGCAGCTCCTTCCGGGTTAGCGGTAACCTGGAGCGTTTGTAAACAGAGATACCACTGTACTGGAAGAAGCAAAGATCACCAGTCTTGAAGCAAGGATTCTTCAACATCAACTTCGTTGGACTGGTCATGTCGTGCGGATGCCTGATTCTCGTCTTCCAAAGCAACTACTCTATTCCCAACTTAAAAATGGAAAGCGTAATGCTGGTGGGTCAACAAAAGGAGATCTAAAGACTCTCTCAAATAAAAAACTAAAAAATGTAGTATAAACACCAACAACTGGGAAACACTGGCCTGCGAGCGCTCCAGTTGGAGAACAGCCTTTACCAAAGGTGTCATGGGCTTTGAAGACACTCGAACTCAGGACGCAAGGGAGAAACGTGCCAAGAGGAAGGCACGCTTGGCAAATCCACACAGCGATCAACTCCCGCCCGGAAACCAATATCCCCACTGTGGAAGGATGTGTGGATCCAGAATTGGCCTCTGCAGTCACTTACGGACTCGCTGTTAAAACCGTGTTTATGGAAGACAATCTTACTTGGCTACGAGAGCCAGTGTGGTGTAGTGGTTAAGAGCCATGAACTCGTAATCTGGTGAACCGGGTTCGTGTCCCCACTCATCCACATGCAGCTGCTGGGTGACCTTGGGCTAGTCACACTCTCTGAAGTCTCTCAGCCCCACTCACCTCACAGAGTGTTTGTTGTGGGGGAGGAAGGGAAAGGAGAATGTTAGCCGCTTTGAGACTCCTTCGGGTAGTGATAAAGCGGGATATCAAATCCAAACTCCTCCTCCTCCTCTCTTCTTCTTCTTCTTCTTCTACGAGGGATCGCAGAAGAAGAGGAATGAGGAGGAGGAGGAGGAGGAGGAGGAGGAGGTGGTGGTTCCCTTTTCCTTCCAGGCAACCAAGGTGTCACGAAACGCCCATGGACTGGAATAATCTCCTAGGGACTCACACAGGAAATGGAGCAAGTAGCCGTTTCAGCCCTGCATTGATCAGTTTGGGTGGTGGTATGGGTACTGCTTCTTGGAAGACGCCTGCTTCTTGCGAGGAAAGCAATGACAAACCTAGACAGCATCTTAAAAGCAGAGACATCACCTTGCCGACAAAGGTCCGTATAGTTAAAGCTATGGTTTTCCCAGTAGTGATGTATGGAAGTGAGAGCTGGACCATAAAGAAGGCTGATTGCCGAAGAATTGATGCTTTTGAATTATGGTGCTGGAGGAGACTCTTGAGAGTCCCATGGACTGCAAGAAGATCAAACTTATCCATTCTAAAGGAAATCAGCCCTGAGTGCTCACTGGAAGGACAGATCCTGAAGCTGAGGCTCCAGTACTTTGGCCACCTCATGAGAAGAGAAGACTCCCTGGAAAAGACCCTGATGTTGGGAAAGATGGAGGGCACAAGGAGAAGGGGACGACAGAGGATGAGATGGTTGGACAGTGTTCTCGAAGCGACTGGCATGAGTTTGGCCAAACTGCGGGAGGCAGTGGAGGATAGGGTGCCTGGCGTGCTCTGGTCCATGGGGTCACAAAGAGTCGGACACGACTGAACGACTGAACAACAACAACAACACGGGACTGGGACGGAGCGGGGGGGGTCGCAGGGAGGGAAGGTAGCCCACGTCACTCACAGAAATCGCTGTGCCGCCGTTGCCGGTGGTAAGTGGAGGAGTTCCGCTGGCTCTTGGAGTGCGACGAAGAGGACTTGCTGGTGCCGTTGGAAACCTCGCTGGGCGCCCGCACCCGGGCCAGTGAGAGGCTGCTGCCCGTGCGTGACTCTCCCCCTTCCACCTGCTGGGAGATGACACGGCAGATGCTTACAAGATTACGCACAGCACAATGAGGAAACGACCTATCCCAAAAGCGGAAAGGGGAAGAAGTCCCAGCAAAAGAAGAAAAGCTTCTGGAATATGCAGGAATGGGAAAACTTCACTGGAAAAATTAGAAATCAATACAGTGGTATCTTGGTTTACGAACTTAATCAGTTCCGGAAGTCCGTTCTTAAATCAAAGCATTCCTTAAACCAAGCTTTCCCCCATAGAGTGTGACATTTCTGAAGGCCCCTGTTTAGGGAATAGCATTTTAATGTATTTTAATATTTGTTGGAAGCACGGGACTCAATTTACAAATGGAACACACTCAACAGGAAGCGAAACATGTTCTTATTCCAAGGCAAAGTTCACAAACCAAAACACCTACTTCTGGGTTTGCAGCGTTCCTTAATCCAAGTTGTTCATAGACTAAGCTGTTCTCAAACCAAGGGACCACTGTATGACAAACTTTTTATATGAAAGGATGGAAATGGTTGATGGAATATTTACAAACAAACTGCAAAGAGGTAAGAACATTGGCGGGATTGTTGTAATAACCTGCAGTTTCATAAGAGTACATATTTAAAGTAGATGAATAAATGAGCAAATTAAGTTAATTTGGGATACGTGCAGAAAATATTAAAAATGAATTTAAGGAACCGCAGAAGAGGGGGAAGGATGTCAATTATAAAATATTAAAATATTTAAAATGTATAAAACCTGAAAATATAACCATCGAGGATATACACAAAGGTACTAGGGTTACATACGCTTCAGGTTATGTTTGGTGTAGATTACGTGTAACGTAACAGGTTTTTTGGTGCTTCAATAACGCTTCAGGTTGGAGAAATTTGCTTCAGGACAAAGAACAGAAATCGTGCTCTGGTGGTGCAGCGGGACGACAGCCCCTCTCTTAGCTAAAGTGGTGCTTCAGGTTAAGAACAGTTTCAGGTTAAGAACGGACCTCCGGAACGAATTAAGTATTTAACCAGAGGTAAAGGTAAAGGGACCCCTGACCATCAGGTCCAGTCGTGTCCGACTCTCCTCAGGTTGCTTTTCGCCTCATCTCCTCTATAGTTCCGAGGGTCTTCCCTTGCTCAACCCCTTTGTCCTCAGCCTCTCAGCTTCCTCATGTGGCCAGCATGTGCAGGAGCCGCTTCTGGCGAACCAGAGCACCCCACCCCACCCCGTAACTCCAGGCCTCACCTCGTTCTTCCTGCCCAGCAGGAGGTAGGTGGCCGTGACCTCGTTGTATTTCTGGCTGGTCAGGGCTTCCTTGATCTCTTCGCGGGTGTAGCCCATGCCAACCATCACTTCTGGGCAGGGAGAGGAAAGAGATGGCGGAGAGGGTTAGGCTCTAGTCACCAACTTACGCCGTCGTGGGCACAAGGGAAGGTGGCTCAGGTGGAGAAAGTCAGAAGGTGTTTACAGCAAGAGTAATAAAAAGAAATTGTCATTTAGGAGGGAAACTGAAGTTAATCGAGGGGAACTGGTGACTGGGAGCGGCCGCCGGGACCCCATAACACCAGTCCCAAGAGATCTACATTGGCTCCCAGTACGTTTCCGGGCACAATTCAAAGTGTTGGTGCTGACCTTAAAAGCCCTAAACGGCCTCGGTCCTGTATACCTGAAGGAGCATCTCCACCCCATTGTTCAGCCCGGACACTGAGATCCAGCGCCGAGGGCCTTCTGGCTGTTCCCTCACTGTGAGATATTATTATTTGTACCCCGCCCATCTGGCTGGATCTCCCCGGCCACTCTGGGCGGCTTCCAACAAATATTAAAATACATTAGAATATCACGATTAAAAACTTCCCTATACAGATGTCTTCTAAAAGTCAGATAGTTGTTTTTTCTTGACATCTGATGGGAGGGCGTTCCACAGGGCGGGCGCCACCACCGAGAAGGCCCTCTGCCTGGTTCCCTGTAACTCACTTCTCGCAGGGAGGGAACGCCAGAAGGCCCTCGGAGCTGGACCTCAGTGTCCGGGCTGAACGATGGGGTGGAGACGCTCCTTCAGGTATACTGGACCGAGGCCGTTTAGGGCTTTAAAGGTCAGCACCAACACTTTGAATTGTGCTCGAAACGTACTGGGAGCCAATGCAGATCTCTCAGGACCGGTGTTATGTGGTCCCGGCGGCCACTCCCAGTCACCAGTCTAGCTGCCGCATTCTGGATTAATTGAGTTTGTCACCTTCAAAGGTAGCCCCACGTAGAGCACAGCAGTAGTGAGATAGCATAGAGATGTAAAATTTCCGGAAATTTTGAAGGCCATTTTTTTCCCTACGCACTTCCCCAGATTCCACCCCCCAATTATTACAAACAGAATTTACTTTTAAAATAATATTTATTTGTATTTGTAACAAATGGAGCAACAATCTCCTGAACTGTTTACAGCAGTAACAATTATTCATATTTCCTCTCCACAGTATTTAAAAAAAACATTCTCCTGAAGAAGGAAGTGGGACTAAGTTTCAATGAATGGGCCAGAATCATTTTCTGAGCTGTAATTAAGCTTTCAGGCCCTTTTTGTTGCTCTATATTTTCTTCCAGTGCTTTGAGGCCTAGTGAAGAGGAACAGAACCAATGCATTGCAAAAACAAAACTGAAACCTTTTTCTTTTCTGGTGACAACAGCACCTCCTAAAGGAAGAAATGTATCCTTGCATTGGAGAAGTTTGTAGGAGCTTGTCCTCACAGAAATTAGAATAATCTGATACCATACAGTAGTCCAAGCGGGAGATAACCAGAGCATGCACCACTCTGGCGGGCAGGCAGGGCCTCAGCCTGTGTACCAGATGGAGCTGATAAACAGCTGCCCTGGACACAGAATTAACCTGTACCTCCATGGATAGCCGTGAGTCCAAATTGTCTTCCAGGCTGCGCACCTGGTCCTTCAGGGGCACAGTTGCCCCATTCAGGACCAGGGAGTCCGCCACACCCTCCCCTCCACTGATTCGAAGTGTGGAACCGACCCTGTTGCAGGGTCCACATTTGCAAGAACTCCATCTTTGAGTGTGGCAGCAGCTGCTGTTTCATACCCAGCAAAAACACGCCACGCCCCCTTACCGATACGCTTGGCGTCTGCAAAGTCCTCTTCCGGCTCTTTATAGGGCTTCAGCTCGTCCCCTTCGTAGCCAATATTGATCCACTTGTCCTTCATGATTTGCTGCGGAGAGGAAGAGCCTTCGTGAAGGCAGGGGGGAGAAGGGGAGGCCTAGACACACACACCTCCATCCATGCCTGGAAGCTCCTTCCTCTCTAACCCCTGTGGCTCCCTAACTTTTTGGGGGGGTTCCACAGACTCACTCCCAGTGGGCTCTACTTTAACCTACCGTATTTTCGCTCCATAAGACGCACTTTTTTCCTCCTAAAAAGTAAGGGGAAATATCTGTGCGTCTTATGGAGCGAATGGTGGTCCCTGGAGCTGAATTGCCCAGGGGCCAAAAGAGGATCATGCTTTTTATTTTACAAAGAGAAAAGGGGGTGTTGAAAGGACCCGCTCAGCAGCTGATCAGCAAGAGATCGGGAGAGAGATAAGAGTCCCGGCTCCCTTTCAGCCCCTGCCCAGGCCTCCATTGTTGAATGTGCTGCAGAGGGAGGTTGTTTGTTTCCCCAGCGACATGTGACTGGCTGATTAGATTATCTGTCTGGAAACTGTAGAAAAGGCTCCCTTTCCTTTAGAAGCTGCAGAAATGTGAGTTGAACCCCATAAAAACAGGCTTTTCCTCTTTGCTTTTCCCCCTTTGGCTTTGCTTTTCCCCCTTTGCAAAAAAAGCTGCAAAACTTTTAGCTGATCCTCAAAAAACAGGGTTTTTCCCTTTGCAAAAAAAGCTGCAAAACTTTTAGCTGATCCCAGTGCTGCAAAACTTTTAGCTCTAGGGCTTTTAGAGGAGGAAAACCAGAAAAAAAAATCTTGTTTCCTCCTCTAAAAACGAGGTGCGCCCCGGTATTTAAAAAAGCATTTTTCGGAATAGCCATTTGCATGACACACCAAGGAAGACAACTGCACCATAAAATCCAGAACAGTCACAATTAATGGCTCCCTTATTCAAAGCCCAATTAAAACTATTCAGTTGAAGTAATTAATTCAGTTGGACTTGATCCAGTGCTAGCAGCTTTGCAAAATCGTTTGCACCTCAAACATGCACCCTTAGCACCCCGCTAGGCCACCCCATGTATCGCCTGCGTTTTTGGGAACCGCGGTTCGAATTCCTGCACGCTCAGCGGTGAGGGAGAGGCACTCTGCACCTGCTCAATGGCACCCTCGCTCGCCACAAAATAGCTCCAGGCACAAGCTCCCTTAAGAAAATAAACAACAGCAGGGCCGCAAGCTCAGAGTCAGGGCATCTGCTTTGAAAGCAGGAGGTCTCGGGTTCAAACCCAGGTAAGGCTGGGAGAGGCTTCCTGCCTAAAATCCTCGAGAGCTGCTGCCGGTCAGTGAAGACAGTATTGCGCTAGATGGATCAATGCCCTGACTCTCAGCTTCCTTAAAATAAAATAAAAAATCCGGATTCAGGAGAGCAGAGGCTCTGAGCTCATCTTTAGTCAGAAGGGACCCCCTTGGCAAAGAAGACCCTCTCCCCACAGGGCATCCTCACCCCACCCCACCCCACTTCTCAGCATTCTCCCCCACCCCCAGGAAGCCTGCGAACTACGCTGGGGGGGGGGGGAGGCAGGCAGGGAGGGGTTGCTGAGGCTGCTCTCTGCCTCCCTGGCACACGGTATAATTATCCCTGAGTCGATTAGGCTAATTACAGCCATCCGTGGGGGGAGGGGGGAGAGGGAGGCGGGTGGGCAGGGCCAGATCCCACAGAGACATTAGCTAATTAAAGGCCTCCTCCCCCGGCAGCAGCAGCAGGTTCCTGTAAGGAGAAACGGGTTGGAGGGCAGGAGCTGGGGGCTAGAGAATGGGTCTGGGGGGTGGCCACGCAGCTCAGAGGAGGAGGAGGCAGGGGCACCAGCTGCGCTCCCCCTCCCACCCCGGGGGACGACTAAGAAAGGGAACAAGCGACATCTCAAGCAACGGCTTGGAGAACAGGGAAGAAAATGCATGCTTCCGAATGCCAGTTGCCAGGATTCGCACCCGGATCCTGATTGCAGGTTTCCAATAATGGGCATCCGGTTGACCAATGTGGGAACAGGATGCTGGACTAAGAGGGGGGGCCCTTTGGGCTGCCTTCTCTTATTTTTTTTATGGTCCAGAGGCAATATATATTACTAAATACAGTTATTATTAAATTTTCTGTTTTACCATTTAAAACACTCGTTTTTACCTCCTTAAATCAGCAATGACTTCCTTTCTTCTCTTTCGATCGTTCGTTTTACATATTCTAAAATCCCTGCGTATTTTACTGAAAACTATCCCATTCGGTATTCCGCTATTCCGCCCATCGTAACTTCATTTACACTGTTGCGTTCATCTCAAGGCTGCCAGCGTTTTCGGCTGTGCGCGGTTATTTCCCATATATTCAATCAATCAACGCTTTCCAATCTTCTCTCGATCCCTAGGTTCTTAGGGGGCACTGTGAGAACAGGATGCTGCAGGACTAGACGGGCCATTGGGCTGATCAAAGCAGGCTCTCGTGGAATCAAAGAATCGTAGGGTTGGAAGGGACCCCCCAGTGGCCATCTAGTCCAACCCCCTTCAGTGCAGGACTCTCTCTCTCTCTCTCTCTCTCTCTCTCTCACACACACACACACACACAGTAAAGCCCTGCTCCTTGGGACGTGGCTCACCCTCCCCCCCGGCCATCTTCACCAGGCCCACTCACCAAGCCCCCCTTCTTTCCTCCCCATCCCCTCGCCCCGCCCAGCCATCTTAGGTGCCCCTACCTCCAGGGTGCAGCGTTTGGAGGGGTTCAGGACCAAGAAGCGCCGCAGGATGTTCTCGCAGTCCGTAGACATGTAGAAGGGCACGCGGTATTTGCCACGAAGGACTCGTTCCCGCAGCTCCTGACGGGGGCAGGTGGAAGAAGAAGAAGAAGAAGAGTTTGGATTTGATATCCCGCTTTATCACCACCCGAAGGAGTCTCAAAGCGGCTCACATTTTCCTTCCCCTTCCTCCCCCACAACTTCTCTGAGAGACTTCAGAGAAGTGTGACTAGCCCAAGGTCACCCAGCAGCTGCATGTGGAGGAGCGGAGACGCGAACCCGGTTCACCAGATTACAAGTCCACCGCTCTTAACCACTACACCACACTGGCTCAGTAATAATCCAAACCAGCGTCAGTAATAATCCAAACCAGGTTCCCCCGTCCCCGAGAGCGGCCTGCCTCAAACTCAGCCCCCTTTCCCCCCCTTATGGGTCAGCCTGGCCCCACACAGGTAGACGGATGGGAGGTTTGGGGTGGGGAAGGGCACCCGCAAAGAGTTAATGGTGCTTGCTGTCTCTGTGGGCGTCACCGCCACTGGTTTCCAGCCCCATAAGCCACAGCCTGGGGTGATCGGTGGTTAAGGAATGCTGCAGCGCGATTGCTGATAGCAGAGAGGCCTTGCCAGCCTGTAACACCTTGGCGCTCAGGGATCTGCCCTGTGGAACTCCCTGCCTATTGACATCAGGCGGGTGCCTTCGCTGTCCTCGATTCCTGGTCTGGGAAAAAGGTGGGATTTGAATAAATATAGTAATGATGATCTAATTTGGGGCCTGCTGAGAAACATTTTTGTTTAGGCAATTCTGCTCGGATGTTTAGAACGCTGGTGCGAGTTTTCGAAAGTTTTAAATTACTGTTAATCTTCCTTGGTGATAGCTGTATTTCCAAAATCTCTTTTGTAAGCTGCTCCGAGGGTTGTTATAATCAAGCGGTGTGCAGATTTTGCGAAATAAAAATAAAACAAAAGAGTTGCTGGGCAGAAAAATTGGCATTATCTGGGTGGGACGTGCATTAATATCTGTGGCTTTCACATTTTGTCATGTAGAGTGATTCTTTTCTCTGGTTCCTCATCTTTTCCTTTCAGGTCTTTTTTACCAGTTTATTTCATAAAAGTTACATACTGCGTGATCATTAAAAAAGAAATGAACTTCGAAGGGGTTCACACAATGGATAAAACAATGAAATGACCACTGATGATGTGATAATAAATGTATTATTATTTATAATAATCTATGAAAGGAATATACTGTTGTTGTTGTTGCTGTTGTTCTTGTTCTTGTTCCTATTATTATTGTGTCTGGATAGACTTTGCCTAAATAAATATGTTTTTAGCAGGAAGGAGTGCAGTGAAGGCGACCCGCCTAATGTCAACAGGCGAGGAGTCTGCCCCTCTAAAAGACCCATTTGGGAAGCATGTCCATTACATAAAACACAAAAGGCAGAATGTTGTACAATTCAGGGGAGAAGTGTAGTTTGGGGAGGTGGGTTCAGCTTTTGGGGACAGGAACCCCTTATGCCAGGGGTGGCCAACTCCCAAGAGACTGCGATCTACTTCACAGAGTTAAAAACTGGCAGGGATCTACCCCCTTTTGGGGGGTTCAGGTCAAAGTTGTTGAGCTTTTTTATTCAGCTTCTTTGAGGGGAACCAGTGATCTACCAGTGATCTACAGCAGACGTCCAGTGATCTACCGGTGAAGGCCCCCTCTGTCCCCCACACCAGCCCTGCTCATGTTGGACATGCTTGCCTTATGCTATTCCAACAAGGTAAAGGTAAAGGGACCCCTGACCGTTAGGTCCAGTCGCGGACGACTCTGGGGTTGCGGCGCTCATCTCGCTTTACTGGCCGAGGGAGCCGGCGTACAGCTTCCGGGTCATGTGGCCAGCATGACTAAGCCGCTTCTGGCGAACCAGAGCAGCGCACGGAAACGCCGTTTACCTTCCCGCCGGAGCGGTACCTATTTATCTACTTGCACTTTGATGTGCTTTCGAACTGCTAGGTGGGCAGGAGCTGGGACCGAGCAACGGGAGCTCACCCCGTCGCGGGGATTCGAACCGCCGACCTTCTGATCGGCAAGCCCAAGAGGCTCAGTGGTTTAACCCACAGCGCCACCCGCGTCCCTATTCCAACAAAGCTGTCTGCAAAAAGTGAAAAGTTCAAGGGGCCCAAATGGACCCCCCTCCTTGCCCCCACCCTATCCCTGCTTCTGGGTTGGGAGACCCCGAAGTCCGCTGGGCCTGGCTCCGGCCCTATAACCCCCCACCTCTCCCTCCAAGGCTTCCCCGCAACCCCCCCCCTGCCCCACCTTGAGGTTCTGCCCGTCGAAAGGCAGGGAGCCGCTGACCAGCGTATAGAGGATGACCCCCAAGCTCCAGATGTCCACCTCGGGGCCGTCGTACTTCTTGCCCTGGAAGAGCTCCGGGGCGGCGTAGGGCGGGCTGCCGCAAAACGTGTCCAGCTTGGAGCCCAGCGTGAACTCGTTGCTGAACCCAAAGTCGGCGATCTTTATGTTGGCGTCTGCGTCCAGCAAAAGGTTCTCGGCCTGTTTTGGGTGGAGAGTCACAGAATGAACGCTGAAGTCGCAGAACGACAAGAGCTGGGAAGTTGGAAGGGGACCCCAAAGGGTCAACTAGCCCAACCCCCTGCAATGCCAGGGGCAGAGAAAAATTCTAGGAATCTGAATCAGCTTTGGGGCACCCGGATTTGGGTTCTTAAGGGCCAGCACGAAGCAGAGAAACTGCCGAAGTCCCCCTCTGTCCCCCAGACCTGCTCATCCGACAGCGTAACAATTATTCCCATTTTACAGATGGAGGAATGGAGGCATAAGAGCGATTTGCCCAAGACCACGCTGTCAAGTCCAGGGCAGAGGCTTGCACCCCGAATCTCGCCAGCCCAGCTTGCTCTGCTGAGTGACGTGGTGCTAACAGCATCATAGTTACCGGGAGGGGGTGGAGGGGAGGGAGAGAAAAGGGAGAAGAGAAGCCCAGAGTCCCCCTCACCTTCAGGTCCCTGTGGACAATGTTCTTCTGGTGACAGTAGTGCACGGCCGAGACAATCTAGGAGCGGGAAGAAGAAGAAGAAGAAATGGGGTGGGTAAAAATGTCCTGGGGTGTGGGCAAGATCCCTGCAAGGCTGTCCCACTTCCTCCGTGTGCCCCCCCCCATCCAGAGTCGTGAGTGCCCCTCCCTTTTAAAGCAAAACAGGCCAGGCTGCCAGGATCAATCCTTACCCAAACCCCCGAGGCTGGAAAGAGAAAGAAAATCAATCCTCAGCCACGTGAGGAAGCCATGGGGGATGGATCCGGAGCAGGGAGTGTCCGATACCCTCTCTGCCCCAGAACATCAGCCAACCCACGTTCCTGCCAATCATCCCTCGCCCGTTTTCTGGCACCCAAAGAACAACCTCCCCCCCCCCCGGGCTGGGGTCTCCTCTCCTCACCTGCCTGAACTTGGCCCGAGCTTCCTTCTCCTTCATGCGCCCGTGGGAAACCAGGTAGTCAAAGACTTCTCCTACAGGCAGAGAGAAAAGGATGTTAGGCTAACATCAGGAGAGCCTGCAGGATCAGGCCAGTGGCCCATCTAGTCCAGCATCCTGTTCTCACAGCGGCCAACCGGATGCCCCAATGGGATCTGAGTGCAAGAGCAGCTCTGCCCTCCTGTTATTTCCAGCAAATGGGATTCAGAAGCGTTGCTGCCTCCGAGTGCAGAGTCAGACCAGAGCCATCCTGGCTAGTAGCCACGAGAATCCCTCTCCTCCTCCATGAATTTGTCAATTCCTCTTTTAAAGCCACCCAAGTGGGTGCCCATCACTGCCTCCTGTGGGAGGGAGTTCCATTGGTTAACTATGTGCTGCATGAAAAAAAAAATCCATTTATCTGCCCTGCATCTTACAACGTTCAGCTTAATTAAATGTGGGTATTATGAGAGAATATGGGACCCAGGTGGCGCTGTGGGTTAAACCACAGAGCCTAGGGCTTGCTGATCAGAAGGTTGGTGGTTCAAATCACCGTTGCTGAGCCCGTTGCTCGGTCCCAGCTCCTGCCCACCTAGCAGTTCGAAAGCACGTCAAAGTGCAAGTAGATAAATAGGTACCGCTCCGGCGGGAAGGTAAATGGCGTTTCCGTGCGCTGCTCTGGTTCGCCAGAAGCGGCTTGTCATGCTGGCCACATGACCCGGAAGCTGTCTGCGACAAACGCCGGCTCCCTTGGCCTATAGAATGAGATGAGCGCCACAACCCCAGAGTCGGACACGACTGGACCTAATAGTCAGGGGTCCCTTTACCTTTACTTATTATGAGAAAAGGAGAAAAACTGCTCCCTCTCCACTTTTCCCCAGGTCATGCTTAATTTCATAAATGTCCATCATTTCGCCTCTTACTGACCGTTCCTTTAAGCTAAAAGATCCCAACGTTTCCTTGTAGGGGATTCGTCATTTGGGTGGCCTTTTCTAAAACTTTTCCCAGTTCTACAATATCCTTTTTGAGGTCTACAATATCCTTTTTGAGGCAAGGTAACCAGAACCAGAAAATAAGCAACTTACACTGAATAAGGTGGTATTCTATAATCCATTAGAATATTATGGCACACAGTGAAATTAATTATCAAAATATCAGCAAATGAGGACTGGACAGAAGTTCACTCAACAGTTACTATAAATCATTGCCAAATAATCATCAATAAAAGTAATCATTGGTCAGCGTAAATGGATTCTCCGTGCCCTCATTTCTGCAAAAAGATTGATACAGATACAATAGAAGGACAAAAATGTGGTTTTTTTTAATGTATTCTCGTTCCTGCCCTCTTTTTCTGTTTTCCTGTTTTCTTATTTATTTTAATTTACTATAATAATCTCGGTAAAATTATAAATATAAAAAATAAATCAAAGCAACAGCAATACATAAAATTATAAAAAAATAAATGCAAAAATATTGAATTGAGCAACAAGGTCATAAAATGGATGCAATGCCCCCAGGGGTGGGGGCGGGGGGCGGGCAGTGCGCTGGGCAGGGGCTGGCATGGAGCTAAACTGTGCCTGATCATCATCTTCCAAAGCGACTACTCTATTCCGAACTTAAAAATGGAAAGCGTAATGCTGGTGGTCAACAAAAGAGGTTTAAAGACTGTCTCAAGGCAAATCTTTAAAAATGCAGTATAAACACCAACAATTGGGAAACACTGGCCTGCGAGCGCTCCAGTTGGAGAACAGCCTTTACCAAAGGTGTCATGGGCTTTGAAGACACTCGAACTCAGGACACAAGGGAGAAACGTGCTAAGAGGAAGGCACGCTTGGCAAATCCACACCGTGATCAACTCCCGCCCGGAAACCAATGTCCCCACTGTGGAAGGACGTGTGGATCCAGAATTGGCCTCCACAGTCACTTACGGACTCATTGTTAAAACCGTGTTTATGGAAGACAATCTTACTCGGCTACGAGTGATCGCCAAAGAAAGAAAGAAAGAAAGAAGAAGGAAGGAAGGAAGGAAGGAAGGAAGGAAGGAAGGAAGGAAGGAAGGAAGGAAAGAAGAAAGAAAGAAAGAAAGAAAGAAAGAAAGAAAGAAAGAAAGAAAGAAAGAAAGAGTGTCCCAGACTCACCTGCGCTGGCATACTCCATCACTAGGTAGAGTGTCTTCTCTGTTTCTATCACCTCAAAGAGTTTCACTGCAACAGCGAGAGAAAGAGAGAGAGAGAGATTTCAGACCCCGGATTCCACGGAGCAAGATCTGCCCGGATTTCTCGACCACGACCCTCTCCCTCCCTCCTGGTTCTGCCCTCGTGCTCCTTAAGAGTAAGGCAGGTGCCGATGTGAACGGAGGCAGACCGCTTTCCAGGCTCCCGGCTCTCTTACCGATGTTGGGGTGATTCAGACCCTTCATGATCCTCACTTCTCGGAAGAGCTGCAAAAAACGGGAGAAGGGAGGTGGGTTAAGCCAAGTCGATCCTCCCCAAGGGCTGGTCGCAGCATGTTCTCACACCAGGGGCGTACCCAGGATCAAAACTAAGGGGGGGGGGCAAGCCATGGTCCTTCAGGTTCAAAAACAAAAACAGCTTCAAAAAACAGAAAAACTTTCCCCCCCCAAACAGAAAGCCCCAAATGGCTGAAAAACTCAGTTTCCCAGGATCCTCAGTCCTCGCAAAGGAACTACTCACCATGCAAGGGAACTCAGTTTCCCAAGTCGGATTTGCCCCCTGACACTGCCCAAGTCTCAGCCTGCATCCGCATTTGACCAAGCAGGGTGCAGGCTAGGATCCGGTCTCTGATAGGCACGCCAGCTCTTTGTCGGCACGAGGGAGGGGGAAACAGCCGGCGCAACACACACACACACACACACAGTGGCCAACTGTGCCTCGGCAAGAGCTCAATTGTTATTGAGATTTTGGGAGGGGGAGAAAGACCAGTCGTTGAGCTTTTTTTCAGGAGGAGAGCTTTTTTTTCCTTTTAGGCTGCCGATAACCATTTAATTTTTTATTTTATTTTTTGCTTCTGGGGGGGGGCAGCTGCTCCCCCTGGGTACGCCCATGTCTCACACACAAACACACAATTGCAGGAACATATTTGGGGAAATTGTTTTTTTTTTTACGGAATGGAAGTGGGCTGCATGAACTGCCAGAAAGAGGAAAACGCAGATACAAAACTTAAATAAAGTTATATACAATAATTATTTTGATTATATGCGTCATATTTTCCCAATTCTGAACATGTATAATATACCTTGTTCAGAATTGGGAAAATATGACGCATATAATCAAAATAATTATTGTATATAACTTTATTTAAGTTTTGTATCTGCGTTTGACTTGTATTTGTAATGTGAGATTTTGTGTTTTAGTTTGTAGTATCTGTAAAATCTATAATAAAAATATCAAAAAAAAAAAAAGAGGAAAACTTCCTGCTGGTTCCTCCCCGAGCAAACTGTCCCCAAAATCGCTTTGGGGGTTGTTAATTCCTCCCCACAGATACTTTGCTCTCAGGTATATTCCGAAGGCGGCTGGCAGGAGGGGTTAAATTTCTAAAGAGGAGAGGTGCCAAGGTGAGAGACCTTTAACATGGAAACCTCTCCCCGTAATCCTGGCAAACCCTGACAATTTGGCAGCAGCAGCAGCAAACATTCTGCACGTGCTCAGAGGCCCTCTTGCCTTTGGCATCATGATTAAGTGTTTGAGCAGCAGAAAACAAGCTTGCTCCCAGCGAACTTCAGAATGGCCGAGTGGGGGGAATCTGAACCCTGATCTCCCCCAGGTTGCGCACTCTAACCACTGCCCCACACTGCCCTCTTTAGCACAGCTCAGTCCTATGATTCTATTCATTAAATGTCAGGATTAGGAATACGATCTGTTTATGAAACCCATCCATGGGGACAGTCGGTGGGAGGTGGGGAGCACACATTTCATGGGGGGGGTCCCCTTAAAAGGGGTTGTGAAATGGATGGCAAACGAATTTGGGGGGGGGAGAGAAGGAAAGAGGTTTTCAAGGGGGTACAGGACCTTCCCCCCCCCCGGGCCAAAAGGATGCTGGGAGTGTCAGTCTGGCTGCAACTGGGAAGACTGGGTTGAACATGGAGCTGCAAATGGGAAGACTCCCATTGAAAAGGGGAAATGACTAATTTGAAGGGGGGGGCGAGGAAAAGCCTTCAATATCCATCTCTCCTCCCCCCCCCCATCTTCCCCAAGCTCATTTGGCCTGGAAAATCCAGCCGCTAATTAACAGCTCCGCCCCCCACAACCTCCCCCACAGCGGCGTTACCACAGCAACCAACTTGGACTCCAGGCGCTAATTAGGGAAGGGGGGGCAGAAAGTGGGGGGGGTGGTGGTGGATGAAGAGCGATGGGTGTCTTTGGCAATGAGCACACCAGCGGAGGGAAAGGTGGGGTGGGGGCGGTCAGTGAGGGCTTGAGGGAGGCAGGGACCCCAGAGAGAGAGAGAGAGAGAAGAGGGTCCCCCCCCAGGCTCCCCCCTCGTCGTGAACCCAGTATTTCTTTTCTGGGGGGACGCAGGGGTACCCCTAAACATTTTGTGAATCTCCGTACCTTTGTCTATTTACTGTATTTATCTCCCCCCCCCCGATTTGAACTATAAAATGGGGATTGTCTTGAGTCAAAATGAGAGTACCCCTAAACATATTTATTTTTTTGAAAGAAAAAAAAAGCACTTGCGTGAACCAGAAAATAAAAATTTGCAGAACGCAAGAGAGGCCCAGATCCATTCCTTTCCATCTCATGGTGGCATAGAATTGCGGAACTGCAGAGTTGAGAGGGGGACCCCCAGGGGCCATCTAGTCCAACCCCCTGCAATGCAGGGATCTCAGCTAAAGCAGGAGGCCACCCAACCTCTGCTAAAAAACCTCCAAGGAAGGACAGAGCGCCGCTTTCCGGGGGAGCCTGCTCCACTGTCGGGCAGCTCTTGACCCTCAGAAAGTTCTTCTTGATATATAGGCGGAATCTCCTTCCTTGCCATTTGAATCCACTGGATCCCCGGAACAGCGGCAGAAAACAAGCTGCCACACGACACCCCTCCAGAGATTTGGGGACAGCTCTCATGCCACCTCCCGGTCTTTCCTTCTCCAGAGTAGACACCCGCGACACCCTCAACCCTTCCTCGTAAGGCTTGGTCCCCAGCTTCATTCTGGAGCGACCAGAAGAGGGATAGCACAAGAATCTCCAGGTGGCGGGTTCGAGTCCCACGTCGGGGACAGCTTCCCGCCTTGGACTAGATGACCCCCATGGTCCCCTTCCAACGATTCGGCGCCAAAGGGGCACCGAGTACAGAGTCCCCAGCATAGGAAGTTGCCTTAGACAAGGCCAGACCCTCACAGTCCATTTAGCTCAGGTGTGCCTGCCCTGACTGGCAGCAGCTTTCCAGGGATTCGGGCAGGGAGGGGTTTTTTCCTCAGCCCTTGGAGGAAACACTGGGTCTGCAAAGTGGCTATTTTGACACTGAGACACAGGATACAGAGCATCCTGGGAAAGCAAGCCCCCCCACCCCACTAGGAGGGCTTCAACTCTCATTGCCCCTGAAAAGCTCCCTCGCCTACACGTTGCCCCCCCCCTTCCAGGGCACACCCTTCAGGCCAGCGGTTCCCAAACCTTTTCGGCTCCCCACCCCCTCGCGGTTCCACAAACTCACCCCCAGGCCCTCCTACCCTATCTAAAGCAACACTCCGAATAGTGGCTTGCACAACCCACCAAGCAAGATGGCGACACCATAACATTTCCAAACGGGAACAATTAATTGCAGATCTATGCCAAACCCAATTACAACTTCCCAGGGGCGTAGCAAGGGGGGGGCGGTCCGGTTTCCATAATGGAGGGGGTGACAAATTATCAAGGAACA
This sequence comes from Lacerta viridis, assembly GCA_900245905.1. Taxonomy (NCBI): domain Eukaryota; kingdom Metazoa; phylum Chordata; class Lepidosauria; order Squamata; family Lacertidae; genus Lacerta; species Lacerta viridis. Next base: position 239,319 of record OFHU01001369.1, on the reverse strand, counting down.
ATTTTTTTTGAATTTTTTTTTTTTTTTTTTTGAAAATGCCTGCTCCGAAGGTCTTATCTTACTATACTAGGGATTATATAGCTATATATGAAATTTCATGCATATCGGTTAATATCTTGACCCTCCTCCACCAAAATAGCTGTTCACTTGGCTGTTTTCCTATGTCGTGAAGGCTGAAATTTCAGTTCAGTGGAGCACTTACTGTTCCCAACCCTAACCCTGTGGAAAGCCATCTAATTAGACTTTAATTTGATTTTGAGATGTTTTTAGGAGGTAATTTAATTATTGTTTGATTTTATACCAATGTTATGTATCTGATGTTAGCCACCCTGAGCCCGACTTCGGCCGGGGAGGGCGGGATATAAATAAAAGTTTTTATTATTATTACTTGTTATTATTCCTTTGTAAGAAAATATGAAATAACGTAAAACCATTTTTGCGGGGGGGGGAATCAATGGGGGGGTTGACAAGAAATTTTCCGCACCGGGTACCACCTGACCTTCCCATGCCTCTGGGGGGGGGACAATTTTTTTTTGCCCCCGGGTACCAATTTACCTTGCTACGCCCCTGCAACTTCCTTCCAGTAGCACCTTAGAGACCAACTAAGTTTGTTATTGTGGTATGAGCTTTCATGTACATGCACACTTCTTCAGATTTCATGTGCATGCACACGAAAGCTCACACCAAGAACAAACTTAGTTGGTCTCTAAGGTGCTACTGGAAGGAATTTTTATTCTAATTTTTTTTAGAATGGCAGACCGACACGGCTACCTACCTGTAACCAATTACAACTATTTGGTGTAATTAACGCAACAAAACGAACGAACTTGTTCCTGTGATGGCAGCTTTTTAAAGTCGGTTAGTCCTTTACACCTCCAGAGTCCGTCCATCCCCCCCCCCCAAGCCGCGTTTTGCCTCTTAGTGCCCTCCTGGGGAATCTCCTCCGGGTAATGGCGTTTCCCAGCAGCTAACCCCTGCAGCCCCTGATACCCCCCCTCCTCCAGGGCCAAAACACCCTTTGGGGCATTTGTGCACTGCAAAGGGGTTGGACTAGATCAGTGTTTTTCAACCACTGTTCCGTGGCACACTAGTGTGCCGCGAGATGTTGCCTGGTGTGCCGTGGGAAAAATTGAAAAATTCAAGAGAATTACTTTATATATAGTCAATATAGGCACAGAGTTAATTTTTTTAACATTTTCTAATGGTGGTGTGCCTCGTGATTTTTTTCATGAAACAAGTGTGCCTTTGCCCAAAAAAGGTTGAAAAACACTGTACTAGATGACTCTAGGGGTTCTACGATTCTGATCAAAGGGGTGGGGATGGGGGTTCGAAGCAACACCAAACACACACACACCTTCTGGAGGCTCGTTGGATTCAACTGCGTCTTGTCGATTATTTTTATAGCCACCTGGAAGAAATGAAATGCAGAAAATCAGTCTGGTGAAAAAGTGGGGGTGGCGAGAAAGGCCATGCAATTTTGGGAATTATAGGGACAGAACTACCTGAATTGTATAGGAATTTACTTATGTATGCTACTACAGCAGCAGGAATGCTACTTGCCCAGAAGTGAAAAGAAGCAGATGTGCCAGCAAAGGAAGAACGGATTTAAAAAAAAAAAAAAAACCAAGTAAAATACATAAAATGTTTAAAACAAAAAGCAACTCTTGCTGGAAATGTCAAAAGGAAGACAAAAGGAAGAGGGGACCTGCTTACACATGTGGTGGCATTGCAGGGTGATTCAAAAATTTTGGAGCCAGGTTTTAGAAGAAATTTAAAAAAATGATGAAATATAATATAAAGAAAAATCCGGAATTATTTTTACTGGGGAATTTTGGATGGGGAAGATAAATAAACAAGATGAGAAACTTTTCCATTACGCCACGGCAGCGGCGAGAATGTTGATCGCCCAATATTGGAAAAAGAAAGAAGTACCGGCAATTAAGGATTGGCAAGAAAAATTATTTAATTATATAGACCTGGCTAAATTAACTGATAAAATTAGAGGAAGTAGTGACCAAAAATTCAAACAAGATTGGGGGAAATTTGGAGAATACCTGAAAAAGCAATGCCCCACTGTGAAATGCTGGCTCCATTTCTAGACACTCTGTATTGTGAATAAAAGTTAAAAAGGAAAGATAGAAGGAAATAGAATAGAGGGATTATAAAGAATATCAGAGTAGTAAAAAAGAAGAGATAGATCGATTTCCTGGGATGATGACAAGTGGAAGCCATGAGGGAGGAGGAGGTAATATATAACAGAAATAGATAAGAATGGACAGAAGAACGGAAGAAAGAAGTATTGCGAAAGGTTAGTAGAAATTGATTTATATGAATATTGAATATTGAATCGGATGTTATTATGTTGGTTTTGTATTATTTTTAATTTAGGTATACTGGATTGTATTATTTGTATGTATCTTGAGGTTTTACTTAAGGAAGAACTCAATCTGTAATTTTCAAATTTTATTTTTCTTTAGTTAATGTTTCTATTTCAATGGTTTTTTTTCCCCTTCTGTATCGATGCAATAAAGTTAATAAAATAAAACAATAAAATAAAACAAACAAACAAACAAAAAACAATTTATGGAATATGCAGAAATGGCAAAACTTTCCCGGAAGAATAAGAAATCAAGATAGCAAACTTTTTAAAATAAAAGAATGGAAAGGGTTTATTGGATGTTTACAGATAAACTGCAAACTGGCAGGGTTATTGTAATAACCTGCAGTTTCATAAGATTATATATTTTAAGCAGGTAATTAAATGAGCAAATTGAATGAATTTGGATAGGCAGAAGGTATTCAAAAAAAGGCATTTACGGAACCGCAAAAAGAGGGGGAAGGAAGTCAGACTCTGAAATGTTAAATTGATTGCAAAACTAATGAAATGTATAAAAAATTAAAAAAAGAAAAGGCTATGCAATAGCTGGTTCCTGCCAGCAATAATTCACTAAATCCTTCCTTTCGAAATCCAGCTCCCCCCCCCCCGTGATTTCCACCGCTCCTCCCTCCTTCTCTGGCTTTCCTTGTTCTCCCTCCCCACCCCCATCTAGACTGCCCCTGGCACCAGAAGCAGCCAGTGGCCAAGGGTGGAGCCCTATACCCCTCCGCTCCACACCTATAAGTCGCACCTGCATCCCACCTGCTCAAGGCAAATGGGGACACACCTGAGGCTGGCTCCACCCCTTCCACACGGCTGCAGAAGACGTCGCCAAGGAAGGTGCCGGGACGGTGTCCGATTAGTCCTGGGGCACAACCCCTCAGATCACCTCTCCCCAGGGCTGAAAGTGGCTCTGGGGTGCCTCGAAAACAGAAAACAGGACCCTCCATCTTCCCCACCCAGAATGCCAATTCACACGTGCACTAAAAATGTTAACTGCTCTAACTCTCCCCGGCAGAAGGGTAGAATCATAGAATCCCAGAGTTGGAAGAGACCCCAAGGGCCATCCAGTCCAACCCCCTGCCAAGCAGGAAACACCATCAAAGCATTCCTGACAGATGGCTGTCAAGCCTCCGCTTCAAGACCTCCAAAGAAGGAGACTCCACCACACTCCTTGGCAGCAAATTCCACTGTCCAACAGCTCTTACTGTCAGGAAGTTCTTCCTAATGTTTAGGTGGAATCTTCTTTCTTGTAGTTTGAATCCATTGCCCCGTGTCCGCTTCTCTGGAGCAGCAGAAAACAACCTTTCTCCCTCCTCTAGATGACATCCTTTGATATATTTGAACATGGCTATCATATCACCCCTTAACCTTCTCTTCTCCAGGCTAAACATACCCAGCTCCCTAAGCCGTTCCTCATAAGGCATCGTTTCCAGGCCTTTGACCATTTTGGTTGCCCTCCTCTGGACACGTTCCAGCTTGTCAGTATCCTTCTTGAACTGTGGTGCCCAGAACTGGACACAGTATTCCAGGTGAGGTCTGACCAGAGCGGAATACAGTGGTACTATTACTTCCCTTGATCTAGATGCTATACTCCTATTGATGCAGCCCAGAATTGCATTGGCTTTTTTAGCTGCTGCATCACACTGTTGACTCATGTCAAGTTTGTGGTCTACCAAGACTCCTAGATCCTTTTCACATGTACTGCTCTCAAGCCAGGTGTCACCCATCCTGTATTTGTGCCTTTCATTTTTTTTTGCCCAAGTGTAGTACTTTACATTTCGAATGCTTGCTGTAAGCTGGTGGGAATGGGACACGGGTGGCTCTGTGGCCTAAACCACTGAGCATCTTGGGCTTGCCGATCAGAAGGTCGGCGGTTCGAATCCCCGCAATGGGGTGAGCTCCCGTTGCTCGGTCCCTGCTCCTGCCAACCTAGCAGTTCGAAAGCACCAGTGCAAGTAGATAAATAGGTACCACTCCGGCGGGAAGGTAAACGGCGTTTCCATGCGCTGCTCTGGTTCGCCAGAAGCAGCTTAGTCATGCTGGCCACATGACCCGGAAGCTGTACGCCGGCTCCCTCAGCCAGTAAAGCGAGATGAGCGCCGCAACCCCAGAGTCGTCCGCGACTGGACCTAATGGTCAGGGGTCCCTTTACACTGGTGGGAAGCGGCATGCAAGCGAGCCTAACTCATCATCCACCCACCCACCAACCCTTCTCGCCCATCCTTGCGCCCCACCCCTTCCGGCCACCGCTTACCTCCCTTCCTGTCAGGATGTGCCTGGCCAGCTTGACCTTGGCGAAGTTGCCCTTCCCGATGGTCTTGAGGAGGCGGTAATTGCCAATGTGGGGCTGTTCGTCGGCGCAGGAGGCGATGGAGTTCCGGCAGCGGGCGCCCAGCGAGCGGCTGGACCATGACGAGCCCTTTTCCGAGCGGCTGCTGGCCAGGGTGGAGGGCTGAGGGGACAGCGGCGGTGTCGCCGGGGCAGGGGGCGGGTCGAGGGTGACCACCGGGCAGCGCTGGTGCTGGGGGGGGGAGGGAGAGAAAAGGAAGACAGCGACGTTACATACAAAAGGGGCAAAGGATCTATCATTTCCCAGAATGCTTTTGTTATCTTCCACTGTCCACCACCACATGTGATAGAATATATAGAGTGATATATAACAGGTTGGGGAAAAAATGTTTAAAATAACATTTGGGGGGGGGGGAACCAGAAGCTTTTTTTTACTAGGAATTCTAGATGCAGAGATACCAAAGGAGCAGAAATGATTATTCATGTGTGCGACGGCAAGCAGCGTGGATACTTCTGGCCCAGAGATGGAAAGAAGATAGAAGTCCCGACCAGAGACGAATGGTTGATGAAGATGACGGGACTACGCCTAAATGGCAAAATTGACCGGGAAAATCAGAAACCAGGAAGATAGAAACTTTAATAAGGAATGGGGGAAAATTACAATTTACTTAGAGAACGCCGCGAACAACTAAAAACTTTGGCAGGATTAGAGTAATGCTTGTAATGTATTAAAAACTAAGGTGCCGTAGTTTTCGCTCCATAAGAAGCACTTTTTTCCTCCTAAAAATTAAGGGGAAATATCTGTGTGTCTTATGGAGCGAATGGTGGTCCCTGGAGCTGAATTGCCCAGGGGCCAAAAGCAGATAGTGCTTTTTATTTTACAAAGAGAAAAGGGGTGTTGAAAGGACCCCGCTCAGCAGCTGATCAGCAAGAGATCGGGAGAGAGATAAGAGTCCCGGCTCCCTTTCAGCCCCGCCCTCCTTTGTTGAATGTGCTGCAGAGGGAGGTTGTTTGTTTCCCCAGCGACATGTGACTGGCTGATTAGATTATCTGTCTGGAAACTGTAGAAAAGGCTCCCTTTCCTTTAGAAGCTGCAGAAATGTGAGTTGAACCCCATAAAAACGGGGCTTTTCCTCTTTGCTTTTCCCCCTTTGCAAAAGGAGCTTTGCTTTTCCCCTTTGCAAAAAGCTGCAAAACTTTTAGCTGATCCTCAGAAAAACAGGGCTTTTAGAGGAGGAAAACCAGAAAAAAATATTTTTTTTTCTTGTTTCCTACTCTAAAAACCAGGTGTTCGCCCTATGGTCCGGTGCACCCTATGGAGCGAAAAATATGGCAATAATGGATTATTTTAAGAAAAATAGAGAAAATATATGATGCAGTAGAAAATGTTTGATAATGGAAACCATGCGGGGTAGAGTCTAAGGATTCGGGGAATGCTAAATGTCGATGATTAGGGTCAATGTTTGAATTGAAATGTATAATGTAAAATTGAATTAAAAAGTTATAAAAAAACAAAAAACAAAGGGGCAGAGGATTGAGAGCAGGGTCAGTCTGGCAGTTGGCCCTCTCCACGTTTCTCGCTGTACATTTTTTGGGGTAGGGGGTCATTCATTATGCCCACGAGCTCCAACCCCCCCCCCCCATTTTTTGCCAATTCTTCCTCCCCTCTGCCAACCAGTGCCACTGTAGTTGTCCAGGAGTTGGTGGGGTAGTATAGCGTCAGGGTCGTAGGAACATTTTGACAGCTGCTTTGTACTAACTCGTCGAACTCCATATTGTCTGCTCTGAGTGGCAGCAAGCAGCTCTCTCCCCAAGCCCTGCCTGGAGATGTCATGGAGTTTTGAACTCAGGACCGCCTGTATCATAGCAGCAGTGTAGCAGAAAGGCTACTGACTGCAGCACAGCAGCAAGGAGGGACACACAGACAGACCCCGCCAGGAGATCACAGGAGAGAAAGAAACCAAGTCCTGTGCAACTCTCTGCCACTAGAGATTCGGCAGGCGCCTTCTGTGCCAACTTTTAGATGCCGACAGAACACATTTATGTTCTGCTAGGCCTAGGCAGGCAATTTAGAATACACCTCTCCCACACTGGTAATCTGACACCTGTTTTAAACTTTTTAACTTCTTTAGGGGTTTTATTAGATGGTTTTTGTGTTTGGCTGCTGCAAACTGCTTTGATATCTTCATATTCTTTGGCACGGCACCAGTATCTTTTACAAATAAATATCACGTTGGTCCTTGCGTGTGACCGTAAAATTACCCTGGCCCAGATGTTGCTGGTCCTCGGGTCTCATCACCTTTGAACCATTGCCTGGGTGGATTTGATTTAAATCAGTCAGTAAGGCTCAGGGTGGATTTAAATAAAAATAAAAAATCGGATTTTTTAAAATTTAAATTGGATTTTTTTATTTAAATCAGATTTTTTTATTTAAATCAGATTTTTTATTTGAATCAGATTTTTTGATTTAAATCAGATTTTTTATTTAAATCAGATTTTTTGATTTAAATCTGATTTTTTTTATTTAAATCAGATTTTTTTGTTGTTTTTTTTATAAGATTTTTATTATTTTCCAATAGAACAAAGAAAGAAAAGAGACATTACATAAACATCAACACAAAAAAACACAATACATAGTAAACAATAAACAATATAAAAACAATAATAACAACAACCTCAAAAACAATAAAATACAAACCTAAAATAACACCTATCTTTGATCTTTTCTTGTTTCAAACTTCTCTGCTATGGGGGACTTCCCCTGTTCCCTCCACTGCCTTCATCATCATATAAGTATTTTAAGTAGCTTTATATCTTTTTCCCTTAACTTTTATCATATTCCTTAATAATCTTTAGATATTCTTTAGAATTACTTAATCTTATATAAATCATGTCTTATGATCACTATCTTCAGATATTCTTTTACAATTAAATCATTTCTCACAAAAAAGAATTATTCAAAACAATTTTATCTCACTTCCACCTGCTAAAACCGATTCTTCTTATTAGTTCTGCTCAAACATTCAAATATTCAGTTTTACATATTTAAGTAGATAGTCCTTAAATTTCTTCCAATCCTGCGACACCGTCTCCTCCCTCTGGTCTCGGATTCTAGCGGTCAGTTCAGCGAGTTCCATATAGTCCATTAACTTCATCTGCCATTCTTCTACTGTTGGAATCTCTTCACCCTTCCACGTTCTTGCCAATAAAATTCTAGCCGCTGTTGTGGCATACATAAAAAATGTTCTATCCTGACTGGGTATCTCTTCATTAGTCATGCTCAAAAGGAATGCCTCTGGTTTCTTACTGAAGGTAATTTTCATTACCTTTTTAAGCTCATTATAAATCTTATCTAAATCAGATTTTTTTGATTTAAATCAGATTTTTTTATTTGAATCCGATTTTTTATTTAAATCCGATTTTTTGATTTAAATCAATTTTTTTATTTAAATTGGATTTTTTTTATTTAAATTGGATTTTTTCGATTTAAATCGGATTTTTTTCCGATTTAAATCCACCCTGAGCCTTACTGACTAGTGATTTAAATCGTGATTTACATCAAATCCACCCTGCCACTGGCTTACAGGTCCATGTGGCCACCTGCTCACCGAAAGACGCAGGTGTGGGTCCGGTCAATCTGCTAGCAGGTAACGCCCCGGGAACTACCTGTCCAAGGCCTTGGGTCCCATGATGAGAGAAAGATGGATATCCGTGGAAGCCCCCACCCCCCCAAAAAACCCTCCAATTGATAATAAACTGCAAGGCAAGGTTGTTTGTGCCCGCTTGCGATCTGAAGTCGACCTCAGGGCTGAGCACCGTTGGCGGGGCTGCGATTGCACCCGGCCCGGGTTCACGGAGGCATCCCAGCCTGGCAAAGCCCACGTCCCAGAAAACTCCCCTAGGAGGCCGGTCGCCTTAACAAGCTTAGACAGCAAAAGATCTTTAAGTCCGAGGAGATTATGGAGATCAAGAGGCACCGCGATACTTCCGAGGCCCAATCTAACCGCCTGGCGCAGGCCGGGAGAGGAGGCCGCCTGGTGCCCGCCAGGGGTGCCCCATCCCAGAGACCTTCTCCTTGGCAAGCCAGAGGAATCAAGAAAACCCGGATCTGAATCTGCAAATCAGACACACACACACACACAAAAGGCAGGACCTCCAATTCGAAACTAGCTTCTTCAAACAGACAACGTATTTTCAAAAAATCTAATTCTGATGGGACACCCACAGCCGTGAGGTCGTTTTAACTGCGGTTCTGAACTCGAATTCTACGGACCTTCTCTCGCGGGCACTTTGGGTTAAACCTCAAGACGGGGGGAAATAAGCTTAGGAGCATCAAAAATAAGTAACGTAGCGAAAGAGATGAAAGTAAAATAGAGATTTAATGAGATCACACGGGGGGAGGGGGCAGTAGGGGGAACAAGACGGGGAAATGTATTTTGACGATTTCATGTTTGTACGGCTTTATCTTTTCTTGAATGGATTTGAAATAAATAAAATTTGAGAGTTAAAAAAAAAAAGCTTAGGGGCATCAAAAGAAGCTGCTGGATCAGGCCAATGGCCCATCTAGTCCAGCAGCCAGACCGATCAGATGCCCCAATGGGAACCCCACAGGCAGGACCTGAACACAAGACCAACACTCCCCCCTCCTTTGGTTTCCAGCAACAGATATTGAGAAGCATTGCTGCCTCTGACCACAGCATAGCCACTGTGGCTCGTAGCCACTGATAGCCCTTTCCTCCATGAATCTGTCTTGTCCCCTTTTAAAATCATCCAGCTGGTGACCATCACTGCCTCCTGCAGCAGGGAATTCCACAGTTTAACTACACATTGAGTGAAGAAGAGTTTTCTTTTATCTGCCCCGAATCTCCCGGCATGCAGCTCCATTCCATTCGTGGGTAGCTGGAATCAACAGAACCACAAAACTGTAGTCGGAAGGGACCCCCAAGGGTCATCTAGTCCAACCCCCTGCAAATGCAGGAATCTCAGCTAAAGCATCCGTGACAGGTGGCCATCCAACGAATGCTTAAAAACATCCATGGAAGGAGTGTCCACCATCTTCCAACCCACGGTCAAACAGCTCCTGCTGCCAGAAAGCTCTTCCTGGTGTTTAGTCGGAATCTCCCTTCTTGTTACTTGAAGCCCTGGGTTCAAGTCTTCCCATCCGGGGCAGCAGAAAACAAGCTCGTTCCCTCTTCCATGTGACTCCCGACTCCCATAAGCCTCAGCCAGCACATGCTCAATGGTCAGGGGTGACGGGAGATGCTGTTCAGCAACAACTGGAGTGCGCTGTCTTGGCCACACTAGCTGCAAAGCGCATGGCGATTGGACTTGCTTTTTAAGTCACGGCAAAAGCCATCTATCATAGAGCAGGGGTCAGCAAACTTTTTCAGCAGGGGGCCGGTCCACTGTCCCTCAGACCTTGTGGGGGGCCAGACTATATTTTTTTGGGGGGGGAATGAACGAATTCCTATGCCCCACAAATAACCCAGAGATGCATTTTAAATAAAAGACACATTCTACTCATGTAAAAACACCAGGCAGGCCCCACAAATAACCCAGAGATGCATTTTAAATAAAAGGACACATTCTACTCATGTAAAAACACCAGGCAGGCCCCACAAATAACCCAGAGATGCATTTTAAATAAAAGGACACATTCTACTCATGTAAAAACACCAGGCAGGCCCCACAAATAACCCAGAGATGCATTTTAAATAAAAGGACACATTCTACTCATGTAAAAACACCAGGCAGGCCCCACAAATAACCCAGAGATGCATTTTAAATAAAAGGACACATTCTACTCATGTAAAAACACCAGGCAGGCCCCACAAATAACCCAGAGATGCATTTTAAATAAAAGGACACATTCTACTCATGTAAAAACACGCTGATTCCCGGACCGTCCACAGGCCAGATTTAGAAGGCGATTGGTCCGGATCTGGCCCCCAAGCCTTAGTTTGCCTACCCATGATAGAGACCATGACAACCTCAGAGTGCCAGACTGCTGAGTAGCCTGAATGAAGTTTTGGGGCTGGGGAGGGGGGCGCTCTTTCTTGAGTGGCAGCTGAGAAAGGGACACGGACACACACACACACACACACACACACACCGATCCCCAATGGGTTTGCCAACCGGCTGCTTCGTTCCTTTTGACTCAGCTTGCCTGCAGAAAGGGGGAAGAAACAAAAAATCTCCACCAACCAGTTACGAATGCAGGCCTGCCTCTTCCTAAAATTGGCGAGCAAAAAAAAAAGAGTGGGTTGGTATGAAAACCAACCTGAAAGTTCAGGGCGCAGCAACAAAGCCCCGGCCGGTTCACAGGAAAGAGAAAAGGCGGGTCCCCTTTTGTCCCATCCGAAGGGAAGCTTGTCGAGAGGTGGAAAGGTAATAATTAGGAGCTGGATCCCGGCCAGGTTCAGCGATGCACCACTCGCTACCAGGATGGAGCAGGGCGCTGGGGCCCAATGCTCAGGTTTTCCCCCAGGAGATGCAAGCGAAGAGCCTGCGGGATCAGGCCAATGGCCCAGCTGGTCCAGACTCCTGTTCTCACAGTGGCCAGCCAGGTGCCTGGGGGAAACCAGAAAGCAGGACTCGAACACAGGACCACTCCCCCTTCCCTCTTGCGGATTCCAGCAACTGGGATTCGGAAGCACGGCTGCCTCCAATTGCAGGTGTAGAGAATTAGCATCATGGCAGGTAGCTGTTGGTAGCGCTCCCCACGACTCTGCCTAAGCCTCTTTCTTCCCTGCCTCCTCATGGGGAAGTGAGTTCCACAGTTCAACTCGGCACTGCTTTCTTTTTTTCCTGCCCAAGGAAGCTGCCATCTATCACGTCCATCTGCTATTATTCGTTTATTAATTGTTTATCGTTTATTAAGGAGATCAGGGTGGGGTACGTTGCTCTCCCCCTCTCTTCACTGAATCCCCACAACAACCCTGCGAGGCAGGTTGGGCTGAGAGGCAGGGAGTGGCCCCCGAGGTCACCCAGGGAGCTTCTGGGCCAAGCAAGAGATTTGAACTCTGGTGTCTCCCGGGCCCTACTCCGACACTCTCACCACTGCATCACACTGTCTCTCGAACCCAGTGATGCTTACCCAGACCGGCAGCTGCTCCCCAGGGTTTCAGGCAGAAGAGGGCTTTTTCTGAAGCCCCACCCGGAGGTTGAACCTGCGGTCTTCGGCGTACAAAGCCACAAGTCACACGAACATCCCCAAAGGCCTTCAGGCCTCCACCTCACAGCTGCCTCTTGATTATAGCTTGGTTGGCAGAGCATGAAGTTCTTAATCTCTGGGTTGTGGGTTCAAGACCCATGTTGCGCAAAAAAACCAACCCCTGCATTGCAGGGGGTTGGACCAGATGACCCTCCTGGTCCCTTCCAACCCTACAGTTTTATGATTCTGTTATGCCCGTTGGCAGCAGGGGAGTCTTCCCCATCCCGGTTGCCTTAGCTGTTGTTGGACTACAGTTCCCATCATGCCTCTGGGCATGCCGATTAGGGCTGATGGGAGCTGTAGTTCCAAACATCTGGTGAGGGTTAGGGCAGGGGTCAGCAACCTTTTTCAGCCGTGGGCCGGTCCACCATCCCTCAGACCATGTGGTGGGCCGGACTATATTTTTTTTGGGGGGGGAAATGAATGAATTCCTATGCCCCACAAATAACCCAGAGATGCATTTTAAATAAAAGCACACATTCTACTCATGTAAAAACACCAGGCAGGCCCCACAAATAACCCAGAGTTGCATTTTAAATAAAAGGACACATTCTACTCATGTAAAAACACACTGATTCCCGGAACGTCCGTGGGCCGGATTGAGAAGGCGACTGGGCCGCATTTGGCCCACGGGCCTTAGGTTGCCTACCCCTGGGTTAGGGTTAGGCTAGAACCAAGGCATAGATTCACACCTACGTTTCATCTGACTTTTGAATGTGTTTGAACAAGCAAAAGGAGGCTTCGGGTAGAAGCTTGGCAGATAAACAGAGTGCTCGTCTGTGTCCCTATAATAACCCAGGACAGCCACAGAATCACAGACTTGGAAGGCACCCCAAGAGTCATCTAGACCACACACCCCCAACGCAGCCCTCTCCTGCTTGGTTTGCCGCAGGAACACATAGTTGCAAAGTTTATTTTATTTTATTTTATTTTATTCAGTGGGTCCCACTCAGCCGGCTTTAAAAGCAGCCTTAGATGTTGACATTTCAGCGGGTGAAACTTTTCCAGGCACAGAGAAAAGGGGGCAGGAAAAGCTTCGCCTGCTAAGCTATCTGCGTCTCAGGCAGCTGGTAACAGCACAGGAGCAAAGCGAGCAAAAACGTTGGCAACCCTGGTGGAGCCTGTATCCTCCTTACTGCTGCCTGTCAACACTTGTGAGGGAGACCAGAATAGAGGAGCCTGCAAGCTCTCTGAGGAGTAGCTGAAAAACGTTGAGCTATGTTTGGGCTAGGAAACAGACGATGAAGATTGGGGAGGGGGGGGGATACATTTAACACATTTATCCCCTGCCTTTCCTCCAGGAGCTCCGAGTGGCCGACGAAGACGAAACCCATCAATTAACAGTTAAAAACATCCCTTGGAATTTAACGCTGAAACAACAGCAGGAAATAAGAGCGGCAAAACTAAGCCCACTTGATGTGGGAGGTATACTGCTTCTGGATACAGAGGTTCTATTCTTAGCCATCATGACTAATAGGCATCGACAGACATTGTCCTTTATGACTTTGTCTACATTTTTTCAAGGGGGAGAGGGAGAGAGAGAGAGAGAGCCACCAAAGGAAGCGGCCGCCACAACGTCCTGTGGGAGACGACTTTTTCTCGTGGCATCTGAATTTCCTTTCGTCAGTCCTGAATCTGCTGCCGCGGCACAAGGAGCCCCTGCCCCTCTGCCCTAGCAACCTCTGGGTTGCTCTCCGGGGGGCAGAAGGAGAACCAACAGGGGCAGGGAACCGGATTTCGGCTGAACGTTAGTATTTTGGCTAAACATTAAACTATGGAACTCCCCGCCACAGGAGGCAGTGATGGCCACCAACTTAGGCAGCTTTAAAAGAGGAAAGGGCAAATTTGTGGAGGAGGAGGAGAGGGCTGCCGATGGCTCCTAGCCAGGATGGCTCTGCCCTGTCTCCATTGCCGGAGGCAGAAATGCTTCTGAATCCCAGTTTCTGGAAACCACAGGAAAGGAAAGAGCTCTTGGGCTTGGATCCTGCTTGCAGGTTTCCTACTGGGCCATCTGGCTGGCCCTCTGGCCTGATCCAGCAGCCTCTTCAGATGGGTGGTGCCACCTGGCCTGGGATGGCAGACACACAGCTCAGTCCGTAGAGCGCGTGACTCTTCAATCTCGGGGTTGTGGTTTGAGCGAACATTCCTGCATTGCAAGGGAGCTGGACTGGATGACCCTCGGGACCCCTTCCAACTCTGCGATTCCGCGCTGGAGTTGAAAGATCCCGGACTGCAGGTCCTGCACTGGCTGGCTGGACGAGGGGACCTCCAAGGGCCCTCCTGACTCCACAATAAACTTGGGGCAAATGTAGCTTTAAAAGCAACCCCCAAGTGCACTAGAACGAAACCCTGCTGAGTGACCGGCTGGAGCCAACCTAGTGCCGCCGCCTCTTCCCAGGTTCTCTCTCCGTACTGGGTGCTCCCGGCTCCCACTCCAGCGATGTCTCCCTGCGTCTACTGATCCCTTCCTGCTCTCTCCTAGGCCCTTTGCTGAGCTATGGAAAATGTGGAGCCACAAGTGTCAGTCAGCCCAGGGTGTTTTGCTACCTGAGAAGGGCAAGAAGGTGCGGAAGACAACTGGACCAGCAGCTGCATCTTCTTTCTTTCTTTCTTTCTTTTTTTTAATAAGAATTTATTTGGATTTTCAAACAGAAAAGAAAGAAAAAGACTAAACAAGAGAAAAGATAGAAAAATAAACATACAATACAAACAATACAAAAAAGAAACATCTTAAAACAAACAATAACTCAACAAAACATGTAATTATACATATTCAAATCCTTATTTTCATATTCTTCTTTGGTGGACTTCCCCAAAGCCCCCCCTTTCTGATTTTCATTATAAAACTACTTTGGCAATTTCTATTTCATATGTTTTTTCATCTTAAAAAATAAAAATTACTCGCCCCCTATCTTCTATCAGTCTAAATTATTTTCCAACCCATTTTTAACAGAAGATAGTATTTTAATTTTACTCCAATAATTCTAAATACTTAATACTAATCTAACAACACCTTCCCTACTACCTCCTTTGCCCTTCTAAGGCTATTCATGTTGTGTATTAAATAAGATATTCTGGCAGCAGGGTAAAGTATTGTTATTGGTCAATTTGAAGTGTTCTATCACAATCCACAGCCTGATTGGGTCCCGCCGGAAAGTTTGAATATTATTGGTTCCCGCTAAAATGTATCTTTTCCCTCAGTCCCAATGTGTCTATAAATAGAGCTTTCCCTACCCCCTATCCCCAGTCTTGTCTTATCCCTTACAATAAAGAGCTGTTTTCACTAAGAAGTGTTGCTGGACTTCTTGCTATCAGAACCCACGACACAACATACTGGCGACGAGGATGGGATTGAATTAGGCCGGCTGAGGGCTGCTGACCCTAGCGACCTGATTCTGGCGACAAGACTCCCTGTGACTGACAGGACAGATCAGTCCACTAAGATGGCTGCGTCACGGTTCATGGAACCATTTCATCCCGGAGCAACTGAGGCCTGGGATGCTTACCTCGAGCGCTTTGAATTCAGCGTGGCAGCAAAAGGGGTCACTGACGAGGAAAGGAAAAAGGCGTTGTTCCTGAGTTGCTGCGGGGCAGAGACCTTTGAGTTGGCTCGGGCAATTCTGGCCCCCACGACACTGCGGGAGGCGTCGTTCGCGAGCATTACGGAACACCTCTCCAATCACCTTAATCCGACAGCGTCGAAGATGACATGGCGCATCGAATTCCACAAGAGGCAACAACGACCTGGAGAGACGGTAGCAGTTTTCCTCACCGAACTGAGGAAGCTGGCGAGACACTGCAAATTCGCCAACTTGGAGGAGGCCCTGCTGGATCGGTTTGTGTGCGGCCTTCGCAGCAGCAAGGGCCGCAGGCGGATTGCGGCAAAACAAGATATGGATCTGTCGACAGCGCTCCGTGAGGCCATTGCGACAGAAAGCGCTGAGAGAGAGGAGCAAGACCCGGACCAGCGAGCCGAAAAGAGAGCTGGAGCGTCAACCCACACCGTGGACGACCAGGATGTCAGCCCCAACCAAAGCCCTGTGCGGGGAATAGAGATGGTGCGACAGGAGAGCACAGCAAATAAAGGTCGGCAGGGGGTCTGCCCTGGCTGCGGCGGATCACATGAGAGAAGGAAGTGCCGGTTCCGAGAAGCTACGTGTCATGCTT
The DNA here is from genome assembly GCA_900245905.1 of Lacerta viridis. Lineage (NCBI taxonomy): Eukaryota > Metazoa > Chordata > Lepidosauria > Squamata > Lacertidae > Lacerta > Lacerta viridis. Next base: position 223,270 of record OFHU01001369.1, on the reverse strand, counting down.
GTGGGAAAACGGGGCACATAGCCAGGGTCTGCAAGTCGAGTGGCACGTCGGGGTCCGCGAAATCAAGAGGTCAGAGGACATCCACAGCGACGCACCAACTCGACGATTGCAACTACCTCACGCAAATCGAGGGCAGAACTGTGCCATTTCCAGCCCAAGGGAAACCAGCTGTGCGGGTCCTAATCGAAGGGAAGCCGTGTAACATGGAGGTGGACTCCGGATCCGGATTCTCCATCGTATCGGAGGACACGGCCAGATCGTTATTTCCTAGAGGTAAGCTTCCGAGATTGGAGCCCTTCCCGGCTACTCTGCAATCCTATTCCGCTGGCCGCATAGACATTTTGGGAATGTGCGCAGTGAACGTACAGTTCCGCGAGAGGGAGGCCGTATTAAAGCTTGTGATCGCAAAAGGGAAGCGCACTAGCCTGCTGGGCACGGACTGGTTCCCGGCCTTAGGGTTGGGAATCTCAGGGCTCAACACGGTCCAGATAGCTTCGGAGACATTTAACACCCTGTACACGGAATTTGGGGAGCTATTTAATGGAGAGTTAGGATGTTATAAGGGGCCTCCAATTGACTTAGAACTGGACCCGGGGGTTGCGCCAATGCGCCTCAAACCCAGGCGGGTTCCATTTGCGCTACAGCCTAAAATAGAGGCTGAATTGGAGAAGCTAATACAGCAAGGGGTGCTTTCACCAGTGGACTCTGCTAAATGGGAAACACCCATTGTCACACCCCTGAAGGCTAATGGGGAAATACGAATTTGTGCGGATTACAAATGTACGATTAATAAGGCCATCAGGGGCAACTCGTATCCAATTCCAGTAGTGTCCCAACTATTAGCGAAGCTGGCTGGGGGCAAGGTGTTTGCAAAGATTGACTTGGCACAGGCATACCAGCAGCTTCCAGTGACTCCAGCGTCCGCTGAAATCCAGACAATTGTAACGCACAAGGGCGCCTTTAAGGTGAATAGGCTGCAGTTTGGAGTCTGCGTGGCACCTGGCATATTTCAAAGTCTTATGGAGCGCCTGTTACGGGGCCTGCCAGGTGTCCTGCCGTATTTTGATGATGTGTTAATTGCGGGCAAGGATGCTCAAGAACTACTGGGACGCATCCAGACAGTCCTATGCAAATTCCGGGATGCGGGGTTGAAACTAAAGAAAGAGAAATGTAGTTTTGGGGTAGCAGCTGTGAACTTCTTAGGGTACAGAATTGATGCTGCTGGCATCCACCCCATGGAAGACAAGGTTAAGGCTATCGCCGCAGCACCGACACCTAGTAACAAGGCTGAGCTGCAGTCCTTCTTGGGCCTCGTCAATTTCTATCACGCCTTTGTGCCACACAAGGCATCGATAGCCGAACCACTGCATCGGCTACTCCAAAAGAAGTGTGCATGGCGTTGGGGGCAACCGCAACAGAGAGCTTTTGAAACGCTGCGGGGCGTGCTGTCAAAGGAAAGTACACTTGCCCACTATGATGCTGCTAAACCACTGGTGCTGGCGTGTGATGCCTCACAATATGGCGTGGGGGCTGTCTTGAGTCACCGGGAGGCGGATGGGTCGGAGCGTCCAATCTCATTCTATTCCAGAACCTTGAGCCCCACAGAGCGGAACTATGCCCAGATTGATAAGGAGGCACTGGCTATAGTCACAGGAATCAAGAAGTTCCATGACTACGTGTACGGCCGCCCTTTCACAATTCAAACGGACCACAAGCCTTTGCTGGGTTTGTTCAGCCCGCATAAACAAACGCCTCAAATCTTGTCCCCACGCATGCTCCGATGGTCCATCTTTTTGAATGGATTTCAATACGAACTGTGTCATGTGAAGGGTAAGCTGTTGTGCCATGCGGACGCGCTGAGTCGTCTACCACTACCTGGAGCAGCCGACGACGACCCAGCCCCGGCCGAGCACGTCATGATGATGGAGACACTTCCCGGACCACCCGTGACTGCCGTCGACATCGCCGCAAGAACTAAAAGGGACCCCGTCCTCGCCCGTGTCCTTGTGTGGGTGGGGAGGGGATGGCCAAGTGGGACTCAGGAAGAGAAATTTAGACCTTTCATGGCAAGACAAAATGAGCTGTCCCTCCATAAGGGTTGCATATTGTGGGGCGATAGGGTGGTTATTCCAAGGTCTCTACAGAATGAGGTGTTGGACACATTACACATGGGTCATCCGGGCATGGTTCGGATGAAATCTTTAGCCAGGTGCTATGTGTGGTGGCCTGGCATGGACAAGGACATTGAACAATGGGTGCGCACCTGTCGAGCGTGCCAGGAGGTGCACCCAGAAATGCCCAGGGCACCAGTGCATTGGTGGGAGCGGGCTAAGAACCCGTGGAGCCGGCTCCATGTAGATTTTGCAGGGCCGTTTCAGGGAAAGGTGTTCTTAATTGTAGTAGACGCCTACTCGAAATGGCTGGAGGTCTCAATTGTTCCAAACATGTCCTCAGCTGCTGTAATCAGGGCCCTTCGCATTTTGTTTGCAACGCATGGGTTACCCGAGACCATAGTATCAGACAACGGGGCGGCTTTTGTGTCCCAAGAGTTCAGGGCATTCCTGGCCGATAATTTCATTAGAGGGGTCACTTCTGCTCCCTTTCATCCATCCTCGAACGGACAAGCCGAACGGATGGTGCGCACAGCCAAGGGTGCAATAGCGCGCCTCTTGGAAGGGGATTGGTCTGCTCGCATTGCAAGGATGTTGTTCCTGCAGCACACAACGCCGTGTGCATCCACAGGCAAGTCCCCAGCTGAATTATTAATGGGAAGGAGGTTGGCCACAATCCTAGACTATGTCCACCCTGACAAGGTGCCGGGCCGCGATACAAGAGAACCACCGGCTGCCGAGGGTGACAGAACCCGATACCTGACAACAGAGGATTTGGTTTGGGTCCGGAACTATGCAAGGGGACCCGCATGGGTGCCGGGGGTGGTCACCCGACCCAGTGGGCCAGTGTCATATTTTGTGACGTTAGAGGATGGCAGAGTAATGCGCCGCCACATTGACCAGCTAAGGCGCCGGTTCCCAAGCAGGGTAAGCCCGAGGGGGGAGGAGCCGCGCACAACTCTGCCGGCGTCCGGTGAATCGCAGCAGTCTAGTCAGGATGACTCCGGGCCACAGGGGGTGGAGGGCTCCGAGAGTCAGGAAACCGAGATCACCACTGATGAACCTAACCCGGAAACAACTAGTCAGCCTAGAGAGTCAGCTAGTGACACAGCTCCAGCTGAGGTACCCGAGGTTATTGGAGAGAGAAGTCTGACCACGGATAGTCCAAGGAGTGACACACCGGGGGTTAGGCGATCCGGTAGGACTCGAAGACCTCCGCAATACTTGAAAGATTACGTGTATAGTCTCAACTAGGTGCGGGGGAGTGTTGTGTATTAAATAAGATATTCTGGCAGCAGGGTAAAGTATTGTTATTGGTCAATTTGAAGTGTTCTATCACAATCCACAGCCTGATTGGGTCCCGCCGGAAAGTTTGAATATTATTGGTTCCCGCTAAAATGTATCTTTTCCCTCAGTCCCAATGTGTCTATAAATAGAGCTTTCCCTACCCCCTATCCCCAGTCTTGTCTTATCCCTTACAATAAAGAGCTGTTTTCACTAAGAAGTGTTGCTGGACTTCTTGCTATCAGAACCCACGACACAACAATTCATATATCTTATTGTCTATAAAAACACTTTTTAATCATAGCAGCTGCATCTTCTTTCAGCCCTGGTGGTGAGGTGGCCTTACTCTGACCCCTTGTGGAGTACAGGGTCAGGTTTAAGGTGCTGGTTTTGACCTTTAAAGCCCTATGCGGCTTAGGACCCTCGTACCTAAGGGACCGCCTCTCCTGGTATGTCCCGGGTAGGACCTTAAGGTCCTCAAATAATAACTTTTTGGAGGTCCCGAGCCACAAGGATGCTAGGTTGGCTTCAACTAGGGCCAGGGCCTTCTCAGTACTGGCCCCGACTTGGTGGAACGGTCTGTCACAAGAGACCAGGGCCCTGCGGGATTTGGCATCTTTCCGCAGGGCCTGCAAGACGGAGCTGTTCCACCTGGCCTTTGGGTTGGTTTCAGTTTAACCCTGATGTTTCATTCTTTTGGTGTGATTGGTGGGCTACTTAAAAATGAGGCTGCAGTCTAAATTAAATTTTAAATTGTATTTTAATCTGTATTTTAATGAATTGTTTTATGTTTTTGTTGTGATTTTATTGGTGTTAGCCGCCCTGAGCCCGGTTTGGCGGGGAAGGGCGGGGTATAAATAAATTATTATTATTATTATTATTATTATTATTATTATTATTATTATTATGATTGTTGTTTAGTCGTTTAGTCGTGTCCAACTCTTCATGACCCCATGGACCAGAGCACGCCAGGCACTCCTGTCTTCCACTGCCTCCCACAGTTTGGTCAGACTCATGTTGGTAGCTTCGAGAACACTGTCCAACCATCTCATCCTCTGTCGTCCCCTTCTCCTTGTGCCCTCCATCTTTCCCAACATCAGGGTCTTTTCCAGGGAGTCTTCTCTTCTCATGAGGTGGCCAAAGTACTGGAGCCTCAGCTTCAGGATCTGTCCTTCCAGTGAGCACTCAGGGCTGATTTCCTTCAGAATGGATAGGTTTGATCTTCTTGCAGTCCATGGGACTCTCAAGAGTCTCCTCCAGCACCATAATTCAAAAGCATCAATTCTTCGGCGATCAGTCTTCTTTATGGTCCAGCTCTCACTTCCATACATCACTACTGGGAAAACCATAGCTTTAACTATACGGACCTTTGTCGGCAAGGTGATGTCTCTGCTTTTTAAGATGCTGTCTAGGTTTGTCATTGCTTTTCTCCCCCAAACCACGCACAATTGACAGGGAAGCTTAGGAGGAACGGCTGGGGGGGGGGGTTGTCAACAGTCCCCACCCCCCACACCCTCCAGCAGTTGCTGTCTGAGGGGGTCGGTCCTAGGAGTCTGATGAGATGAACAAACCGGTATTTGCCAGCAATCGCTCTTCATTCAGTGGCTCCGGGCAGATAAACGACCCCCAAAATGTCATCGACCCCACTGCTGAATCGCTGCGGAGTATCCCCACCCAAAACTGCCCTATGGCCACTAGATATGTCCAAATGCTCTCTCTGTCCCTGCCACCTAATCAAATGAAACGACAGCCATCCCCTTCCCCCTTTGCTGAGCCCAAAACCTGCTCATGTTGGTGCTTCCAAAGGCCTAGCCAGGCACCCCCAAACTCGGCCCTCCAGCTGTTTTGAGACTACAACTCCCAGCATCCCTAGCTAACAGGACCGGTGGTCAGGGATGATGGGAATTGTAGTCCCGAATCAGCTGGAGGGCCGAGTTTGGGGGTGCCTGGCCTAGACAAACCCCCAAACACCCCATGGCACTAAGGGGGCAAAGTACCAGGTTGGGGGGGGGAACCGGATCTCGGAAAGCCAACTCGGATTCTTAAAACCTGATTTTAGGGACGTAAGAATTTGTTAGCAGGTCTGCGGCCGTAGAATAAAATGTTTGATTGATTGATTGATTGATTGACACGAGAAGGTAAGAGGAGGCTGCTGCATGGATCAAACCAACGGCCCAACCATCTAGTCCAGCATTCTGTTCTTAACAGCGGCTACCGGATGCCTCCGAGAAACCTCAAAGCAGAACACAAGCACAGCAATGACTGCTGCCTTCTAGCAACCGATTTTCAGAAGCATTGCCGCCTCCTTCAACGCTTGTCAACGTCCTTCTTAAAGGATCATCAAGAAGGTCCAGAGGAGGGCAACCAAAATGGTCAAAGGCCTGGAAACGATGCCTTATGAGGAACGGCTTAGGGAGCTGGGTATGTTTAGCCTGGAGAAGAGAAGGTTAAGGGGGATATGATAGCCATGTTCAAATATATCAAAGGATGTCATCTAGAGGAGGGAGAAAGGTTGTTTTCTGCTGCTCCAGAGAAGCGGACACGGGGCAATGGATTCAAACTACAAGAAAGAAGATTCCACCTAAACATTAGGAAGAACTTCCTGACAGTAAGAGCTGTTGGACAGTGGGATTTGCTGCCAAGGAGTGTGGTGGAGTCTCCTTCTTTGGAGGTCTTTAAGCGGAGGCTTGACAGCCATCTGTCAGGAATGCTTTGATGGTGTTTCCTGCTTGGCAGGGGGTTGGACTGGATGGCCCTTGTGGTCTCTTCCAACTCCAGGATTCTAGGATTCTATGATCCCGAGGGACTGAGAGGCTGGCAACATTCCCTGCATTACAAGGGGTTGGACTAGATGTCCTTCGGGTCTCTTGCAAATCTGCAGCTCTGTGAAACTCGCTGCCAAGTTTCAAAACAGACAAGCGTGAATCGGGCAAGACTCGCCCCTTCCAAAACTGCTGTTGCTCCAGCAGGAACCGTAATTGGAAATGCTGTCAACGTCCCCGTGAAGACCAGAGGAATCTGTGCAAGCAAATTTTAGTCTCAAAAGGACCCGAGGCAGTCTGCCTTGACACACACCCCTTGCGCACACATGGCAACACCACAACCACCACCCCCCGCCAGGCCTTCCCTTCCCCGCACACAACAAAGGGACCGTTTCTGCCCCATTTCTTCCTTGAGTGGACCAAACGAGAGAGCCGGGAGGCGCATTTTTCTGCCTCAGAAGGCGCTTTCTCTGAGCGTGGCGGAGAAGGCAGATCGGGCACAGGGAGGCAACCTTTGCTGCAGCCACCAGTCGCAGCGGAGGACAGTTAATCCCACAAGGGTGTTTGTGTGAAGGAACGGGGCCTGGGCTTTGAGCCCCGAGCCTGTTGCTGCTCTCCACGAAGCCACCTCCAGCCTGCAAGACGTCGGGGGTAGCAAGAAGTTACGGGCTGGGCAGACAAAGGGAGAGTTAGCTATCCTTGCAATGGTTATTTTCAAAGCAAGCTGCCTGGGTGGCGGATGAGCCCGATCCCAAGGCCACTCGCTCCCATCCTGTTCCTAAATGTGTTTGGAAAAGGAGAACATAGAAACAGTCTGCTGAATCAGGCCAAGGGCCCATCGAATCCAGCGCCCAGCGGCCAACCAGATGCCCCAATAGGAACCTGGCAAGCAGGATTTGATCACTGGGCTTCCTAGGAACTGGTATTCAGATGTGTTGCTGCCTCCGACTGTGGAGGGCATAGCACAGCCATCCTGGCTGGTCGCCATCAATAGCCCCTCTCCTCCTCTGTGAATTTGTCTCACCCTCTTTTAAAACCATCCAGGCTGGTGCCCATCACTGCCTCCTGTGGCAGGGAGTTCCCCAGTTGAACTATGTGCTTTATTTTATGTGCCTGGAATCTTCCACATTCAGCTTCTGTTACATCATCATTAAAAATGCTGGGGGGGGGGAGGAAATCACATAACCATGCAAAACAACATTTAAAACCAGAGATTCCAAAATCCCCCTTTCCGAAAAGGTAATTGTTGGGCATTAAGTCACGGTGAGGAAACGGGAAATAAACCGCTGATCGGCAGACGCACTGGAGGAGTGACTGCTTTTTCTTTCCTTGTGTCTTAAGTGCACCTCTGTCTCTCTTCTTGTTGTCGTTTAGTCGTGTCCGACTCTTCGTGACCCCACGGACCAGAGCACGCCAGGCACTCCTGTCTGTCTTCCACTGCCTCCCGCAGTTTGGTCAGACTCAAGTTGGTAGCTTCGAGAAGACTGTCCAACCATCTCGTCCTCTGTCCCCCCCTGCTCCTTGTGCCATCTAGGATTATGTAATTCTGCAATCAGGCAACATGGTATTATTATTTTTTTGTGGGATTGTAGAGATGAGACCAGAAACTAGTTGAAGAAATGTCATATAGAGGAGGGTGAAAGGTTGTTTTCTGCTGCTCCAGAGAAGCGGACACGGGGCAATGGATTCAAACTACAAGAAAGAAGATTCCACCTAAACATTAGGAAGAACTTCCTGACAGTAAGAGCTGTTGGACAGTGGAATTTGCTGCCAAGGAGTGTGGTGGAGTCTCCTTCTTTGGAGGTCTTTAAGCGGAGGCTTGACAGCCATCTGTCAGGAATGCTTTGATGGTGTTTCCTGCTTGGCAGGGGGTTGGACTGGATGGCCCTTGTGGTCTCTTCCAACTCTATGATTCTATGATTCTATTCTATGATTCTATGTTGGTAGCTTCGAGAACACTGTCCAACCACCTCTGTCGTCCCCTTCTCCTTGTGCCCTCCATCTTTCCCAACATCAGGGTCTTTTCCAGGGAGTCTTCTCTTCTCATGAGGTGGCCAAAGTATTGGAGCCTCAGCTTCAGGATCTGTCCTTCCAGTGAGCACTCAGGGCTGATTTCTTTAAGAATGGATAGGTTTGATCTTCTTGCAGTCCATGGGACTCTCAAGAGTCTCCTCCAGCACCAGAATTCAAAAGCATCCATTCTTCGGCGATCAGCCTTCTTGATGGTCCAGCTCTCACTTCCGTACATCTCGACTGGGAAAACCATATACCTAACAGCCAGTACAAGGCAGCTGCTGCTTGGCTCACTCACGAAGCAACTTTGCTAATCCTGAGTAGCTACGCACCTCAGCTCTTGCAAGGGCAGATTAAGGCAGGGCTTGCCAGAATCAAGCCACCGTGACAGCCCCAACTGGCTTGTGTTGCCACTTTTGCAGGCAGCAGAGAAATAGGGTGGGGACAGGGGAGCATTCAGAGGTCAGTAACGTCACACAAAGGAACAAGGAAGCGCAAATGCAGCCAGCTTCCCCGTCACACAGGTCACCTAGTCGTGCACACAGCCGGCAGCCTCTTAACTGCACATGGCGCTTCTTATGACCACTGCCAGGTCGGCTCCACTGGTTGTGGCAGCTTCTGCCAAGACCTCTCTGGGCTCCCCGCAAACTCGCTGCAATCTCCTGGGGGAAGCCCCCAAGGTAAAACTCTGCAGCTGGCAGCTCCTTCCTGAGGAAGGAACAGCAGCATCTCCTTCCGCTGATGGTTCACAGGGCCGATCCTGAGCTCAGGGCGTGCGTCCCTCTTGCCATGGGGTTTCTCAGGAGCAGGGAGGGCAGCTGCTTTAAACCTCATTGGCCTAAGAACCCACGAAGAACCTGGCTTCTCATCCAGCATCCCTTTCTCACAGTGGCCAAAATACCCCTAAGACCCTAGAATTCTAGATAGACTTCTTCTGGACCTGGAGGTTCCATTAGAGCAGGCAGGTCCAAAGTCCACTTTGGGGGCCTAGTCCAGCCCGCTGGTTGGTTTAATCTGGCCCCTGCGGCTGTTTATTTCCTGGGGTAAAACCCTAAAATAAAAGCTCAACAGCTTTGCTCACGGCCCTTCACTTCATCAGATCTGGCCCTCTTTGAAAAAAGTTTGGACCCCACAGCATTAGAGCATGGATAGGCAAACTAAGGCCTAGGGGCCAGATCCGGCCCAATCGCCTTCTAAATCCGGCCTGCGGATGGTCAGGGAATCAGCATGTTTTTACATGAGTAGAGTATTTAAAATGCATCTCTGGGCTATTTGTGGGGCATAGGAATTCGTTCATTATTATTTTTTCAAAATATAGTCCGGCCCCCCACAAGGTCTGAGGGACAGTGGACCGGCCCCCTGCTGAAAAAGTTTGCTGACCCCTGCTTAAAGTGTAATAGGAAAGAAGAAGAAGAAGAAGAAGAAGAAGAAGAAGAAGAAGAAGAAGAAGAAGAAGAGGAGGAGGAGGAGGAGGAGGAAGAGTCTATGATCCTACCAGCTAAAAAGAGAAGGGATAGCTGTGTTGCTGTTGTCATTCTGACTCAGACTACTGGTTCATGAAGTCCAGGACAGCTTGCTCCCACAGGCTCCCTGGGGTCTCTTGCAGATGGGGGGTCTTTGCCAGACTTGCAAAGTGAGATTGCGTCATTACGAATGCCAAGAGATTGAGTTTGCGGCTTTCTGCATGCCAAGCAGCTGCTCAGCCACCGAGTCCCCTCCCCAGTTTGGGGACTCAGATAGTTTCCAGAGAGAGGTAAAGGTAAAGGTAAAGGGACCCCTGACCATCAGGTCCAGTCGTGTCCGACTCTGGGGTTGCGGCGCTCATCTCGCTTTACTGGCCGAGGGAGCCGGCATACAGCTTCCGGGTCATGTGGCCAGCATGACTAAGCCGCTTCTGGCGAACCAGAGCAGCGCACGGAAACGCCGTTTACCTTCCCGCCGGAGCGGTACCTATTTATCTACTTGCACTTTGATGTGCTTTCGAACTGCTAGGTGGGCAGGAGCTGGGACCGAGCAACGGGAGCTCACCCCGTGGCAGGGATTCGAACCGCCGACCTTCTGATCAGCAAGCCCTAGACTCTGTGGTTTAACCCACAGCGCCACCTGGGTCCCCCAGAGAGAGATACCGGGGCCTATACCTGTTCCGAAACTTCAGCTACATCTAATCTATCTGGTGGTATGGAGGCTCTCCTTGGTGGCTCTCTTGGGAGGGAGATGACCACCTTCCGAGAGAGTCTGTTGGGACAGGGGAATGGACTTCCTGCGAAAGTTTTTAAGCAGAGGTAGGATGGCTATCTCTCTGAGACTCCTGCATTGCAGAGGGCTGGACCAGATGCCCCTTGGAGACCCTTCCAACTGTACAATTTGATCATTCTATCACCTCTGTGCATGCCCTGAGACACCTGCCCGTTTACCAATACCCAGGCCTGCCCAAGGTGGTGCCCACCAAGCTGGGCACAGCCTACCAGCCACTGAGAGCCAGTGTGGGGCAGTGGTTAAGAGTCGGACTAGGACTTGGGAGAGAGCAGAGTTCAAATCCCCCCCACACACAATTTAGGCCACGAAACTCACTGGGTGGCCTAGGTGATGCCAGTCACTGCATCTCTCAGCCTACCTCACAGGGTTGTTGTGAGGGTGGCATGGGGAGGAGGGGAGCTATGTGTGCCCACCTTTAGCTCCTTGGATGGGGGGGAAAGTGGGCTATAAATGCAATACAGAAATAAATAACCTCTTGTATTTTTTTTCTGCCTGCATGGGATTTTGGGAGGATTGGGGGTGGAGCATAGGAGGGTCTCTCTGCGATGCAGAAGGCCACACTACACTTTGCATTTTGCTCGGTCGATGGGCCCTGGGGTGGGACTTGGAGGGCACGCAAGAGGCCATTTTCCCACCAGCGGTGAAGGTTTTCCGGGAATAAGCAGCCCCAACGATGCGCAACTGTTCGGTTTACTTGTTTCCAATTAGAACAAAGCTCCTTTCTGTGACCCATTACGCACCGTGCTCTGGGGCAGCGGAGGTAGCTCTGGGAGGAAGCGGCCGATAAGATGGCAACTTGTCTGGGGGCGAGGAGGTGGCAGTACTCCCCAAAGCCAGAAATGAAGTGGCGTAACTTAGAACCACCAAAAGCCTGCTCCAGTCTGCACAGTGAACTTCTTAACCTCCAGAGACGTGCAGCCGGGGCTCACACAACACCCCACGTTACTTTCTCATTGCAAGTGGCACCTGTCAATTACTTTTCAGTTCTTTCGAGTAAAAAACAAAAACAAAACTACTTTGGGAGAAGGAAACTCCGAAGGTGAGCCGAGGGCTACAGGTGCCTACGATGTTCTCCAAATCCGGACAGGACTTCAAGAAGAGTCCAGAAGGTGGATTAGACCAAAGGCCTAACTAGTCGGTTTGGTGCAGTGGTTAGAGTGTTGGAAGGGACACCGAGAGTCATCTAGTCCAACCCCCTGGCAAACAGATGTTCTGTTGTGGTGACCATAGGTAAAGGTAAAGGGACCCCTGACCATAATAATAATTATTATTATTATTATTATTATTATTTATTTGTACCCCGCCCATCTGGCTGGGTCTCCCCAGCCACTCTGGGCGGCTTCCACCAAACATTAAAATACATTTAAAATATCAGAGTTTAAAAACTTCCCTAAACAGGGCTGCCTTCATTAGGTCCAGTCATGTCCGACTCTGGGGTTGCGGCGCTCATCTCGCGTTACTGGCCGAGGGAGCCGGCGTACAGCTTCCGGGTCATGTGGCCAGCATGACAAAGCCGCTTCTGGCGAACCAGAGCAGCGCACGGAAACGCCGTTTACCTTCCCGCCGGAGCGGTACCTATTTATCTACTTGCACTTTTGACGTGCTTTCGAACTGCTAGGTGGGCAGGAGCAGGGACCGAGCAACGGGAGCTCACCCCGTCATTGCGGGGATTCGAACCGCCGACCTTCTGATCGGCAAGCCCTAGGCTCTGTGGTTTAACCCACAGCGCTACCCGCGTCCCTGTGGTGACCATAACCTAGGTTTCATATCGGGGTTTCTAACACTGCTCTGATCCTGGCAGCCATCGTGACCAGGAGGTATGGATAACCCTGCCCTCCAAGCCTCCATCTTTTCTCCCGCTGGATCAGGCCAAAGGGGCCCCGTCTAGTCCAGCATCCTGCTCTCACAGTGGCCAACCAGACGCCCATCATGGGGAGCCCTCAAGGAAAGAGGGTTTAAACACAAGTCTCCCCTCCTGTGGTTTCCAGCAACTGCTGCCTCTGACCACAGAGTCAGAGCAGAGCCGTCCTGGCTAGTAGAAATTGGATAGCTCTCCTCCTCCTCCTCCTCCTCCTCCTCCTCCTCCTCCTCCTCCGTGAATTTGCCCCGTCCAAGTGGGTAGCCATCGCTCCCTCCTGTGGGAAGGAGTACCACGGTTTAACTACGCACTGATCATTTCGGCACTGAAACAGGCTGTGAACTAGAATTACAGAAGCTCAGGCACGAGGGGTGCTGGTGGGAGGCAGGAAGGAAATGTCTCCGACTCGTGGCATCTAAAAGCGGGCGGGTGGGGGGGCTAAAGAGAGTAGGAAGTGCATAAAAGTTTGTGGGGCGTGTGTAAAAAAAAAAAAAAAACACCCCACAGAGTGAGCGGTGCCTCCTCCTAATGCACTTTAATCTCTGCTCAAGCCCTGAAGTTTGCAAATGTTTTTGCACCCTTGCTGAAGCCGTTACGAACAAAGCCCTTTGGTATCTATCTCTGCATACTCCATTTGGCAACAAGCAGTTATTCCCTGGATCACAGAGCTCTGGCTTCACAAGCTGATAGGAGGACTGAGCTAAGAAAGCCGTAGCAGTGGTTAGAGTGCTGGTCTGGGTCTGGAGAGGCCTGAGTTCGAATCCCTGCTTCAGTCTCTCTCTCTCTCTCTCTCTCTCCCCCTCTCTCTCAACGTAAACTTCCTCAAATTGTGGCTGCGAGAATAAAACAGGGAGGGCAAAGAAGGACCACGTGTGCCACGCTGATCTTAATGAAGGAATAAATGCAGTGTGTGTGTATGTATAAAGGTAAAGGTACCCCTGACCGTTAGGTCCAGTCGCGGATGACTCTGGGGTTGCGGCGCTCATCTCGCTCTGTAGGCCGAGGGAGCCGACGTTTGTCTGCAGACAGTTTTTCTGGGTCATGTGGCCAGCATGACTAAGCCGCTTCTGGCGAACCAGAGCTGGAAATGCCGTTTACCTTCCCGCCGGAGTGGTACCTATTTATCTACTTGCACTTGACGTGCTTTTGAACTGCTAGGTGTACAGGAATGTATATGTATTTGGGCTATGCCAAACATTTACAGGTTATCTGTCCAGCGACAACAAGCAGGACACATACTTAAATCTCAGCAGAAACCATAGGCAGTGCAGATGGCATTGTGGATTTTAAGTCCACCTGGTTTTCAAGGTGAAAGCACGTGGCCGAGTGATGGACAATCTCCCTTGCAAGCAGAAGGTCAGGGTTCAATCCCCATTGGCATCTCCAGGCAGCGGCTGGCAGAGACTCCCTGCCTGAAATCCTGGAGCACCTGTGCTGCCCATCAGTGTGCTAGATGGACCAATGGTGTACTCAGTATAAGGCAGTTACAGGTAGGTAGCCGTGTTGGTCTGCCATAATCAAAACAAAACAAAATAAATTAAAAAAATAAAAATAAAAATTCCTTCCAGTAGCACCTTAGAGACCAACTAAGTTTGTTCTTGGTATGAGCTTTCGTGTGCATGCACACTTCTTCAGATACACTGAAACAGAAGTCACCAGACCCTTATATATAGTGAGAGAGTGGGGGGTATAAGGGTCTGGTGACTTCTGTTTCAGTGTATCTGAAGAAGTGTGCATGCACATGAAAGCTCATACCAAGAACGAACTTAGCTTGTTCCTAAGGTGCTACTGGAAGGAATTTTCTATTTTTTATTTTATTTTATTTTTTCAGTATAAGGCAGATTCCTATGTTCCTAGGTTCATCTGCTTTCAACAGAGCTGGTTATGTGTTTTCCTGTACATCCTCTTCTTCCAAAGGGTGGTGTAGAGGTTAATACGGTAATGCCAAACTCTTTTATATCATGTTTCTTTTACCCTTTACCTATTTTTCTTCATTTACTTTAATCTCAATATATATATAAGTGTGTGTGTGTGTTTGTGTATATGTATATATATATTGAGATTAAAGTAAATGAAGAAAAATAGGTAAAGGGTAAAAGAAACATGATATAAAAGAGTATGTATATATATGTGTATATATGTATATATATGTGTATATATGTATATATATAAATTTAAGTGTTGGACATGGCCCTGGGAGAGACCAGGGTTCAAATCCCCACTTGCCTGGCCACGAAGCTCACTAGTTCAATCACTGCCTCTCTCAGCCCAGCCCACCTCCCAGGGTTGTTGTGGGGATTTTATGGGGGGGGGGGAGGAGAGACGAACCAGGAACGCCAATCTTGAGCCCCTTGGAGAAGAAAGTGGGAAACGAGAGCAACAAAACAAACGAACCGACAACCCCAGACTTCCCATCCATGTCTCCTGCCCATCTCAAACCAGAATCCCTCCCAGCAAAACGGGTGCGATTCCCGAAAGGAGACTCTGCTAACTAACATTCAGCCGAATGCCCCCTTTCCCACCCAGGCAGGAATTCTTACTTTCTGGGAGAGCCCCACTCCCTTGGCTTACTCAAAAGAGGCCAAACTCAGCCCAGATCAAAGCTCCCGGTTCCAGACTCCCAATTACTAATTTTGGTGGGTTGTGTTTTTTTAAACTTTTGTAAAATAAAGGAGAGAGAAACTCGCTGGGAAGGAGGATTAGAGATCCCCCCCAACTTAAGCACCCTCGGCAACAGGTGCCAACGTGAACCAAAGGAGACGGCGCTGGCCGGCAGCGATGCATTCTGGGATGCAACTAGCCGGGTCTCCAGGGGGGTGCGCAGACCAGGAATCTGGCTCGCTCCCCAGCGAGGAAAGGTCAAAGATGGTTCCGGAGACGGAGGCAGGTGACGGGGAGGGGGTAGGAGAACCTACTTGCAAGCTTATCTCACGCACAAGCCCTGGAGGGAAAAAACAACAACATCCTGGCATTTGTGGATTTTTGTGCCGCCTGGGAAATATTCTTTTTGGGGGGGGGGTTTGGGAGAGTTGGTGTTGGAAACATGCTCGCTGTCACAGCCTGGCCTTTCTGAAAAGCTCGCTCTGCATTCCCACGGGAGGCTATTCAGGAATGCCTCGATGCATTGTGGGACGCCGAGGAAGGACGCCTGTCAGGCTAGCAAGGGGGGGGGGCTAGCACCACACACAGCCCCCCCCCCTCCTCTGCAACCTCCACCTCAAAGCCCATCAATAATGCACTGGAAACAACACGCCATGCGCCACAAGGAACGGAGGGCAGGGCGAGAGGATGTGCTGGGTGCCAGCAGGGGACGGAAGGACGAACACACACACACACACACACAGGTGTGCAAAGAGGAGGCTGCTTCTATGTTGCATGCAAGAGAGAGGGGATTTATTCATTTAGGATCTGCTCAAGGCGCGGCAGAGAAGGATTAAACGTGCTGTGTTGTGCAAAAAAAAAAAATTTTTTAAAGCACCAAACCGGTTACCAAATACAGGTGAAACTCGAAAAATTAGAATATCGTGGAAAAGCCCATTTATGCAAGCAATTGTTTTCATTAGCTACTGGAGTTTAATATACGAGATAGACTCATGACATGCAAAGCGAGATATGTCAAGCCTTTGCTTGTTATAATTGTGATGATTATGGCGCACAGCTGATGAAAACCCCAAAGTTGAAATTGTTAATTTGGGGTTCTCATCAGCTGTACGCCATAATCATCACAATTATAACAAATAAAGGCTTGACATATCTCGCTTTGCATGTCATGAGTCTATCTCATATATTAGTTTCACCTTTTAAGTTGAATTACCGAAAGAAACGAACCTTTCCACGATATTCCAACTTTTCGAGTTTCGCCTGTACGGTACCTATTAGACGTGGCACAAAAAAAATGAAAAAAAGGCCACAGAAGAAACCCAAACAGCTTCCACTAACATAGAATCGTGGAGCAGCAGAATGGGGAAAGGGGTCCCTGTTTAGGGAAGCTTTTAATGTGTGATATTTTAATGTATTTGATTTTTGTTAGAAGCTGCCCAGAGTGGCTGGGGAAATCCAGCCAGATGTGCGGGGTACTACTAATAATAATAATAATAATAATTATCTAGTCCAACCCAAATCACAGGTAACTTGACTGAAAGATATACAGGGAGAAAGCAGGTGGGGATTGCAGGACTCAGATGGATGTGATGGATCTTCCCCTGGCAGCCAAGGGGATGGGGCAAAGACCCCAGAGAAGGGGACATTGACTCAGGAACAGGGTGAATTCGATTTAAATCAAACTGATTTAAATCACGATTTAAATCACTAGTCAGTAAGGCTTGATTTAAATCACAGTTTTCTACATAAAGACTAATTCTTGCTGGTATAACTTTAATATGCAAGTAGATGAAGATTTTTAGAATAACAACTTTTCATATTAGTTTTTTTATCCCCAGTTTAATAGGTTAATCATTCATATTTGGACAACTTTTCTGTTGTACTTAGGAAGGAGAAAAATAATCATTACCTTAATAATAACAATTTAAATAGATTTATTAGATCCATTCCACTCCAAACAATCAGAAAAATATTGTTTCTATTCTATTCACTGAACTTCTTGAAACTTAACACTGAAGGGGTTGATTCTGTATTCATAGGTTTGTAGAACAATAGGATTAAGGTCTTTTTCTCAACTCTGTTCATGTTATAACATTTTTGCTGTGAAGAAGAGGCATGTGATCTCTGCTGAGTCAAATTCAGTTTTGAGAACTGCAAAAGTAAACCAAGCATCTGTGATAATATCTTGTAGGCAGAGAAACTGCCCAATAATCTTACAAAAACCTCTGGAAGAGCATAAATGACATTGTGAATGGATTAATGGAATTTATTTACCAAAAAAATTAAACATATACAGCCTTATTCTACATAATTAAAAAACTAATCTTTATTTCATGATTGAATAACCTTTGGATGGTAATATATTTTCCCCAAAAAGCATTTTATTTTTAAAAAATCCGATTTAAATTTTAAAAAAATCTGATTTTTTTTGCTTTTTTTTAAAAAAAGAATCATTGATTTTTTATCCACCCTGCTCAGGAAGCTTTTTGGTCCTCACACAACGCAGAAGGGTCTCTCCTCCTCCACTGTCCTGGCACCTTCCAGGCAGGGGGAGCTGGAGCTGAACTTGAACTGAGCATTATGAACAACAGAAGATCCGGCACAAGCCCATCTAGCCTAGCATTCAGACCTCACAGCGGCCAACCGGGTGCCTGTGGGAAACCAGCAAGCAGGATCTGAGGGCAAGAGGAATGCTTTGCAGCAACAGGGATTCAGAAGCATCACTGCCTCGGGCCGTGGAGACAGAGCAGAGCCCATCGTGGCTGGTAGCCACCAATTCCATTCTCCTCCGTGTCCAATCAACCCCCTTTTAAAGCCATCCAGTGGGAGGGAGTTCCACAGGTTAGCAATGGGTTGGCAACACACACAGTCTGTGCGACGCCTACCCCTCTTCCGTTTCAGACTGGTGCTTCTTATCCTAATCTCGGTGACACTTTACCTAGGACACAGCTCTGCACAGTGCCGGACTTTGGGCTTTCAGAGGAGGGCCTGGAAACGATGCCTTATGAGGAACGGCTTAGGGAGCTGGGTATGTTTAGCCTGGAGAAGAGAAGGTTAAGGGGTGATATGATAGCCATGTTCAAATATATCAAAGGATGTCATCTAGAGGAGGGAGAAAGGTTGTTTTCTGCTGCTCCAGAGAAGCGGACACGGGCAATGGATTCAAACTACAAGAAAGAAGATTCCACCTAAACATTAGGAAGAACTTCCTGACAGTGAGAGCTGTTGGACAGTGGAATTTGCTGCCAAGGAGTGTGGTGGAGTCTCCTTCTTTGGAGGTCTTGAAGCGGAGGCTTGACAGCCATCTGTCAGGAATGCTTTGATGGTGTTTCCTGCTTGGCAGGGGGCTGGACTGGATGGCCCTGGTGGTCTCTTCCGACTCTAGGATTCTATGAAATTTCAGCAAAGCCCTGCAAGAGGCCAAAATTCGGCACCCACTTGCCTCTCGACTTCCATTCCGCATCATTGTCACAGCCCCCTTTCGGCCCAGCACCTGGTGTAGGCGAATAGGTCGAACTCCGCAAAAATCTGTCTCTGCTCTAGTCACAAGCGGAGATGCTCAGAAATTGACAGACCACACCTGTGCTTCACCAAGCCAAACCGCCGCACAGTTTCCTGATTATTCCCCCGTCACAAACTTTGTCCTCAAAGCCCCCTCCCCAAACTGCCATGCCCGGTGACGTACTCAGCCCCCCATCCTTACTTTACTGCAGAAGAAGAGTTTGGATTCGATATCCCGCTTTATCACTACCTTAAGTGGTTTAAACCACAGAGCCTAGGGCTTGCCGATCAGAAGGTCGGCGGTTCGAATCCCTGCGACGGGGTGAGCTCCCGTTGCTCGGTCCCAGCTCCTGCCCACCTAGCAGTTTGAAAGCACGTCAAAGTGCAAGTAGATAAATAGGTACCACTCCGGCGGGAAGGTAAACGGCATTTCCGTGCGCTGCTCTGGTTCGCCAGAAGCAGCTTAGTCATGCTGGCCACATGACCCGGAAGCTGTACGCCGGCTCCCTCAGCCAGTAAAGCGAGATGAGCGCCGCAACCCCAGAGTCGTCCGCGGCTGGACCTAATGGTCAGGGGTCCCTCTACCCTTTACCTTTAAGGGGTCTCAAAGCGGCTGACAATCTCCTTTCCCTTCCTCCCCCACAACAAACACTCTGTGAGGTGAGTGGGGCTGAGAGACTTCAGAGAAGTGTGACTAGCCCAAGGTCACCCAGCAGCTGCATGTGGAGGAGCGGGGACGCGAACCCGGTTCACCAGATTACGAGTCTACCGCTCTTAACCACTACACCATACTGGCTTTTGATCACTTGGGACCAAGTGAAGATGCTTGGGCACCAGGATAGTGCCTAACATCTCCACCATCTGGGGATCATTGGATCTGGACTGTTTTCACACACTAATACTCCTTCCTGCAGAACTGTATCAGTTACATATTGTCTGCACAACAGGAATGAATTTCTGGAACCAAATTGCTTTTTTCTGTGCGGCCTGAGCAGGAGCAATTAAGAAAAAGAGGTTGGAACATGCCAATATCCATGTGGACTGTCCCTGGATGAAGTGACTTTCTTCTTTAAGTTCTCAAAAGTTTGTGCCCTAGCTCAAGGTTGTCATCTGAACTAGCCAGATGTTTTAACTGAGAATCAATCACAGTCACTTCATCATTTGAAAAATAATACTTGAGAGCTGTCTTGCCCTAAAATGGCAACTTTTGTTGTTGTTCAGTCATTTCCGACTCTTCGTGACCCCATGGACCAGAGCACGCCAGGCACGCCTATCTTTCGCTGCCTCCCACAGTTTGGCCAAACTCATGCTAGTCGCTCCGAGAACATGCTAGTCCTTCATGGAGTGGCTTGCCGGTTCCACGCCTTGTTGTGGCGAAGGGGCTTGAATAAGTCAGGGAAGCTTGGGCAACCCAAGATGGACAGGTCACAGTGGAGACTTTAGACTAAATATGATCCACCTGGAGGAGGAACCGGCAAACCACTCCAGTATCCCTGCCAAGAAAACTCCATGGACAAAGACAACAGGCAAAATGGCAACTAGACATTCCGTTTTTGGCAACTGCAACCTTGGTTTAAGGAGCCATATGGCTCCCAGCTGGATGTGGTAAGTGAGAGCTGGACCATAAAGTGAGAGCTGGACCATAAAGAAGGCTGATCGCCGAAGAATTGATGCTTTTGAATTATGGTGCTGGAGGAGACTTGAGAGTCCCATGGACTGCAAGAAGATCAAACCTATCCATTCTCAAAGAAATCAGCCCTGAGTGCTCACTAGAAGGACAGATCCTGAAGTTGAGGCTCCAGTACTTTGGCCACCTCATGAGAAGAGAAGACTCCCTAGAAAAGACCCTGATGTTGGGAAAGATGGAGGGCACAAGGAGAAGGGGACGACAGAGGACGAGATGGTTGGACAGTGTTCTCGAAGCGACTGGCATGAGTTTGGCCAAACTGCGGGAGGCAGTGAAGGATAGGCGTGCCTGGCGTGCTCTGGTCCATGGGGTCACGAAGAGTTGGACACGACTGAACGACTGAACAACAACAAATGGCTCCCAGCTTACATATCCGCTTCCATGTTTTTAAACCCAGCCCAAACTCAATAAGCAGGTTGGGGCTGGAGCACGAAGCAAAGATTAGACCAAATACAAGCACATTCAGCGTTGATCGAGCACTCCGCAGCATTCAACACACCTCACAAACACCACCACGGTCTCTGTAGAGCCCTGCAGGGTAGGCCAGGAGCCTTGCCAACATTGCTGACCGAGGTTCAAGAGGCGGCGGGATACTCAAAAGATCACCTAGCAAACCCCAAGACTTGGATGAGACACTCCGGCCGACACTCAAGTTTGAAAAGCTCCTGGCTTTTTTGGAGACGCAAAGACAAGACTGAAGTGTGTGTGTGTGTGTGTGTGTGTGTGTGTGTGTGTGGCTTTGGAGATATAAACACTGGCAGCTTTCCCAACAAAAACTTCCATACAACTCCAAGGGCTCAGATGTTCTCACGCCAATCTAAGCCGGCCCAGTAAAAAGGTACCCTTTTTACCCTGGGCCTTCCTTAGGGAGCAAAAGGGCCCCCACTTTCTAGACACCTTTTTTAAAAAAAATAATAAACCAAAAGTACAGGTTTGCTTCCCTTACGAAGCCATTGCAGTCATTAAAAGGAGAAACCCCGGAGCAAACAAACAGGCCCCATTAAGTTCCCTTGACTCACGCGATTTCTGCTGAGCGCAGGATTCCACTCTCCTTGGGGCAGGATCTGGCTTTCTCCTGCCCAGACAGCCGCGGATGTTTCCGTGCAGAGGGAGCCCTCAAGCCGCAACAGGAGCCCGGCAGATTTTTTTTGGGGGGGGGGGTAGTGGGCCAAAGCGCCAGGCCGAGGTTGCGGGAGGAGAGCTGTGTTTTCCGCCGAACTGATGAAATGCTATCGGCTTTTTCATTCAGGAAGATCAACAGAGCAGGGAGGCCGGCCAGGAAGCAGGGCCCTGCCCTGACACCTCACCCCGAAAGACAACTGCGTGCAGAGGCCGCAAAACCAGCTGCAATTTCAAGAGAAACCGGTATGGCACTTGGGTCACTCCACGCTGCGGGGATGTTGCCGACACAGCGACCGCCTCGTTGGAGAAGGGAGGCAAAGAAGCCGATTTCGGCATGAAGCGGCGTATAAATGCACCACCGGGGGAAACACAGCGCGCAGGCAGGCAGCAGCTCTGAGCAGCTGTGGGTTGCCGTCAGTCTACGGACACATTCACACCATGCCTTTTAAGCACCACGACACCACTTCAAAACAGTCGCCGCTTCAAAAAAGATCGTGGGAAGTGCAGTTTTGTTGAGGGTGCCGAGAGACCTTGGGAGACCCCTGTTCACACACACTCCAGAGCTAGAGTTAGGAGCTCAGGTATATAAGCTAGGTCTCAAATAGCACCTTCAACCTAGGTTGCGGTCGCCACAACGGAATGTCTGTAGACCGGGAGGGCTGGACTAGATGTCTCCCGGGATCCCTTCCAACGCTACAATTGTATGATCTCAAGGACATTGCTTAACTGCAGCTTGGTCTTACAACAATTCACTTGTCCCAGTGTTCAGGAAAGAGAAAACCACCGTGGAAATGGAAATGGTATTAACTATGGACTAAGGCAGAGGTTTATAAAAATGCGGCAACCAACCCTGGAACCGAGAAATCTCCTCGCGCTTGCAACTGGACCCGTGTCAGTAGCAACACATACCTGCCCCGAGCTACAATTCTCAGAGAGGTTTAATCCTCAAATCCTCTTCCCAATGAGATCCAGGGTGGTGTTGAGGTTAGTGTGCCGGACTAGGACCTGGGAGACTAGGGTTCGAATCCCCAATCAGCCATGAAGCTCACTGGGTGACCCTGAGCCAGTCGCCGCCTCTCAGCCTAACCTGAGGGTTGTTGCGGGGATTTAACAAAGAGGAGGAGAAACATGTAAGTCACTTGAGAAGAAGGTGGACTATCAGTGCAGTAAACAAACTCTGGGCATGGTGGCTCTGGGAGGGGAATGGGTATGTGTGTGTGTGTGTGTGTGTGTGTGTCTCCTAACAATTCTCAGCATCCTTAAACTACAGTTCCCAGAATTCTTTGAGGGGGGAAGAAGCCATGACTGTTTGAAGTGGCATCAGGGTACTTTGTGGGGAGAGAAATATTCTCCAGCTAAGGGTCCTTGAGGTCAATGGCTGCGTCTCAGGGTTTGAGCCTCAGAGCTGTTGAAACGGAGGAGGAGGAAGTTCCCACACCCTCGACTCCGACAGAGTAGAAGGCCTTGTCTGGGCTTCGCAATACCTGCCAACTGCAAAGGCCATCTTCTCTTCAGTTGCCACCCCAAAACCTGTGAAAACCATAGCCCTGCCCTCTGTTAGCTTTTCCATCGGCGGCCATCGCTGTCCTTTGGGTGTGTCCTTCGTTTCCGCAGAGACCACTCGCGGGGGCCCCAAGCCCCCAACTCGTAACCTCAGGCGAGCTCGGCACTGAGCGGCGGGAGGGTTCGGCACATGCTCAGAGGCACCCTTCTTCTCGTCGCCACCGCCCTGCGAGTTTGAGCGTGGCTGCCACCGAGGACAGGCTGTGGGGCGAGGCCCACGTGGTGGCTGCCGTGGCAAGGATTTCGCTTCCATGGAAACACGGCCGTGGTGGTGGTTGCAACAGCAGAGAGACGCTCTTGTTGCTGGCGAGATCAGTTAACAGCAGCCGCCGCAGCAGCACAGGGTGGGGCCCGAGATCCTGAAATGCCTCCGATGACAACAGCAAAGGTGTGAACTAGCGTTGTTTGGGTTGGAAGCCGGTCTCACCTGCGCGTTCAAAGCCACGTGGGCCGTGACGGCTGAAGACCTGGATTTCACAATGAACAGTCTGGGGGAGAAGGAAGAGATCTCTCTCTCTCTCTGTCTCTCTGTCTCTCTCTCTCTCTCTCTCTCATGCATGCCAGATGCAACTGGAATCACACGCCTATCAGACTGGATAACAGATTCCTTCTATTACTGCTATTGTCATTATCATCACCATGTACATTTTGCAGCTTGAATTGGACCACTGGCTCATCTCTGTCCCTCTTGATTGATTAGATGGGCTCTCCGGGGTTTCAGACAAGGGCTCTCTCTCCCAGCCCTACCCAGAGATGCTGCCAGCCGCGGCCCTTCTAGTCCCTTCCTGCCACAAGCCTGCGAGGTAGGCCGCTCTCGTTACGATTTTCGCACACTGGGGAACCGAGGCCGAGAGAGAAGTGCTCTGCCCACCCAGGAATCCCGTGGCTCACCTGAGATTTTTTTAAGTCAAAAAAACGGAATCTATTGTATGCTTCTTTGGTCGTAAGACCCACTGGACTTACTTCTGGCTAAGAACAAAAGCGTATGTTTTAAGACTGGGATTACTGTATTAAAAGAGCAGAAATTGCCGGGGGTTCCGTCTATCCACGAGAACTGCATTCTGTACTGTAGTTAGGTCTGTGACCCCTCCCAGCCCCTAACCCCAAAGCAATTTATTCCAGGATCAGTGAAAGTTATGCCATACAATCACAGAACTGTGGCATTGGAAGGGACGCCAGGGGTCATCTAGTCCAACCCCCTGAAATGCAGGGATCTCAGCCAGATCATACACGAGAGGTGGCCATCTAGGTAAAGGTAAAGGGACCCCTGACCGTTAGGTCCAGTCGTGGATGACTCTGGGGTTGCGGCGCTCATCTCGCTTTACTGGCCGAGGGAGCCGGCGTACAGCTTCCGGGTCATGTGGCCAGCATGACTAAGCCGCTTCTGGCGAACCAGAGCAGCGCACGGAAACGCTGTTTACCTTCCCGCTGGAGCGGTACCTATTTATCTACTTGCACTTTGACGTGCTTTCAAACTGCTAGGTGAGCAGGAGCAGGGACCGAGCAACGGGAGCTCACCCCATGGCAGGGATTTGAACCGCTGACCTTCTGATCGGCAAGCCCTAGGCTCTGTGGTTTAGACCATAGCGCCACCGGTGGCCATCTAACCTTTGATTAAAAACTCCTCCAAAGTTGTAGTTGTGCTCGAGAGTTTTCCAGAAGAGGCACCTGGCTGGCCACTGTGAGAACAGGAAGCTGGACAGGGTGAGTCACTGGCCTAATCCAGCAGTTGGCCCTTCTCATGCTCTTATAACCCGGGGCGGCCTCTCTCGCCCCCTGCACTAAAGGAAGGTGCCTGTAGATGCCCGTCCCAGGACCCTCTGCTCCACACGGGTGGAGGGGAAGGAGAAACTAACACCCCCTCAACTGCCGCCGCCACCCTGAGCTCTGTCTCACCCAAACACACGGCAGCGCCCGAGATCTCAAGCTATGTATTCCATTTCCTGGCTTATCAAAGCCATCATAAGGGCTAGGTACTTGTGTGTGCATGTGTGTGTAAAATTTCCGGAACGCCAAACGCCTAATATTCAGAGTAAGATGTAGAGCTGGCCATGAAGGATTCTGTAAGTGCCACCGGGCATACTTTGGCAGAGGGAGGGACTACCCCCAGCTGCATGCAGGGTCAGTACATGGCCTTTCAGAGCTCCGCACAATATCCACCAAGTAGCCATCCATCTTGCAGCCTTGAGGAATGATATTTTGGAAACACAGCGTTTCCCCAGAGCAGAGAGACCAAGCACTCTGAACAAATTGGCTAGGAAAACGTTCATCTTGTAACCTCCGGGGTAAATTCGGTGTGCTGTTTTTGGGGGTTCACAACACGCAGGTGAATGATGGCTGAGAATCCCTCGACTTCACAGCTTACTGCCTCTCTCTTTCTGTGTAGGCCTGCCATTGTGTAAGGGCCTTCTGGCATGACGGGGGGGGGGGGACCCGGATCCTGAACACAGGCCCCAGCCTGAGTGTTTGCTCTTTGGCTCCGCAGCACCCACTAAAACCTTCCATGGCTGACCAAGGATTGCCCTCCAGGCCCCCACAACAGCAGCCGAAGGCCCTTTGCATCACATCGAAATGAGAAGCCGCCGCATGGAGCTCTGCAGAGATCAGCAGCAACCCCTTGCCTTCTCAGAGAGACCCCCTCCCTCCACACACAGGTGCATCTGTCTGGGGTTCTGCCAACCAGCAGCGTGAATATCCCTACTGACTGCCCACCTGGGGTGTGTGTGCATGGGAGAGAGCCCACCCTGCCAGACTGACCGGCAGGCACCACCACAACCCACAGCCGCCAAACCTCCTGGCTCCCAAACCCAAATGTTACCTAACAACAGCAGGCCAGAGGAAGCAAAACGGGCATTCAGGGCTGGGCACGATGCCCATCCCGATGGCATCAGGCCTTCCTCACGGGAGGATCCTTTGCCAAATCGAGGGAGAATGTTAGGAGGGTGGGGTGTCCCCCCCTCTTCCCCCCTCCCCCTGCGGCTTATCCACCCGTGTTTTCAGGCCGCATCAGAAGAGCAAGGAGGAGGTCTTGGGGTCGCGCGCTCCATCCCCCGGAGAGAGATCCGAGAAGCCGGGCCCGGTGGGTCACCTCGAGAGCCGTCTCCGGAAAACAACGCCAGGCTTGGCTCAGCCGTCCCGGAACGGATCGATGGGAGAAAA
The DNA here is from genome assembly GCA_900245905.1 of Lacerta viridis. Taxonomy (NCBI): domain Eukaryota; kingdom Metazoa; phylum Chordata; class Lepidosauria; order Squamata; family Lacertidae; genus Lacerta; species Lacerta viridis. The sequence continues at coordinate 197,353 of OFHU01001369.1, read as the reverse complement.
AAGCCTGTGGTGATTTTTCCTGCCCGCCCTAGTGATTGGGGGATGGGGCGGGCGGGGGGGGGAGAGAAGGTTCCTGCCTTTGCCAGTCATTCCGCAGTGCCCAGCTCTGTGGCTGAGGGCGCAAAAGCGACCCCCCCCCAAATCTGGCTAGCGGCGGGCGCGCGCACCGGCCAAACGAGGGGCCACCGGCGCACCCCGACCCCACCCCGTCCACCCACACATACACACACACCCCACCGGCTCTTACGCGCGCGCGCACACACACAGCGCCCGGTAAACAAACGGGACTCACCGTCTCGGCATTGCGCTCATTGCCCGTCGCCAGCGCGGTGCGCAAAGACATCGTCCTCCTCCTCTTCCTCCTCCAGGAGCCGGGACGCCGCGGGGGCGAGGGGGGCTACTTTCCTGCTGGCCTCCCCCCAAGCGGACACTCATAGAAGCCTCCAAGCACCGGGCCGGCGGAGGGAGGGACGGACGGAGGGCGCTGGAGAGGGAGATGCGATGGGTGGGGGAGAGGGCGAAAGGCGCTCCGTGCGCCCCCGAGGAAAGGGGGCTTATTTCCCCAAGGGGGGGCTCATGTTTGGAGTGGGGTGGGGGGCAGACTGCCGCCGCCGCTGCTGCTGCCGCTGCTGCAAAGGCCACTGGTCAGTTGCTCGTGCCGGGGCTGCCTCTCAGAGCCTGCGCGCCCAGCCCGGCCGCCGCGTTCTCCCCGCAGGCAGGAAAGGGCAGAGGCGCTTCCTGCCACCCCCCATAAGGCTCCCGAGCGGGGAGGAGGGCTGCGGAGGGAGAGAGGTCCGCCCGGGATGCGGGCGTCCAAGGCGGGCGGGCGCAATCCGAGCCACCGTCAGGCCCCCTCCCGTCGTTGCCGCCGCCAGCACAAAGCTCGGTGGCTCTGCCGCCGCCGCCGCTGCTCCTGCGCCGGCCGAGGCGAGGTTCACCTAAGGCTGCCGGGGCTCCGGGCTGGCGGAGAGGGAGCCATCGGGGCTCCCCGCCATCGGCAGGCAGGCTGGAGGCGGTCGGGGTTGGGAGGGGGGCTTCGGGAGGAAGCCGAAAGAGAGCGCCCCCCGCAGGAGCCTGCCAACGCCGTCGGGAGACCGCGAGGAGGGAGGAGGAGGAGCAGAGGGGGAAAAGGGGAAGGAAAAAGGACGCCGAGGAGGAGGAGGAGGAGGAGGCTGGGCTGGGCCGGACGACTCACACACGCCAGGCGGAGGAAGCGGGTGCCGCTTAAAGGCGCCGCCGCCTGCGTAAAAACGCGCAGCGGGTCGAGGGCGCGCGGAAAATTATGATTGGAAAGGGACGCCGCCCTGGAGCGCCAGCAGAAGGCGCTTTCTCTCCTCTCCCCCCACACCACACAGGCAATGGGGAGGGCGCGTGTTGGTAACAGGGGTGCCTCTGAGCATGGGCAGAGCGCCCCGCTTAATCCAAGACCAGGCTTAGAGGAAAACGGCAAGCAAAGGAGAGCGCAGGGAGATCGGGGCCAATTCTCTTGGCCACCACCTTCGGCCCCCGCCGTTTTCAAAGCCAGGATGCCGACTCTCGGGAAGGCGTAATGAAGAGCGTGCTCCTGAGCGTGTGCAGAGTGCTTTTCTTTGAGAAACCGCACTTAGCTTTCACTCAGCAGCTGGAATGAGGAAGGGAAGGATTGAAGGAAGCTTCCCCGGGCCTTTTTTCTTTCTTTCTTTCTTTCTTTTGAAACGTAATTAAAAGTGTGCGAGGCTCTGCACGTCACCTGAGCTGCTCAGCGGCAGGTAACAATCAGTTTCTTTGGCCTGCTTTGTTCAGCCTCTGCACGCGAAGATTCTCAAAGGCAAAAACGCTCATGTAGCATTTTCTTAAAGTGACGCGGCTGCGAACGGGGCGTCTGTACCGGAACAGACCGAAAAAGCAAAGCGGGCTGGGATTTTTTAAATTATTTTTTTCCTTGCCTTGGGGAAAACCTGCGGAACTCCCTGCCGGTGCGCCGCTGGACTGCGAGAAAGGCGTGACAACATCCGAGTTGCGGAAAAGCTCGCCAGCAATTGGTCACTGGGATCCAGGCACCCGCTGATCATGTGGCCAAGGGTGTGTGTGTGTGTGTGCCTTTTTTTAACCCTCCAACGGCTGGAAGAGGGGGGTTAATCGATCTTTAAGACGTGGGATCTTTTAAACACAACAATGTTTTTTAGGAGTGTTTCCTCTGGGTTATTTGGAGTCCGGTGGGGACGCGCTGCGGCGAGATTCCGTCCCTGAGCTGCCTCTGAGCATCTGCAGAGTGCCTTGCCTTTGCACACTTGAGCAAGAAGCCCACCTCCACCACATATCTGGAATCTGAGGGGAAGTCTCCTAAGCAGGCCTTCTCGGCCTCCCGAGCACCTTTCCTTTTGGAAATTAAAGCACTTTGTAATTAGAACTGGGAAGCAGCTAGTCCTCAAGGTTTTCTGGTTTGCTTAAAGCAGGCTCCCTCAGTCTGGGGGCCGCCAGACATTTGGGACTACAACTCCCATCAGCCTCACTGTCTGGGTGGGGGGGGAGGGCTTATGGGAGTTGTAGTTCAAAAGTCTGGCAATATCCAGGCTGGAGAAGGCTGCTCTGCTCTTCACCCCATAAAAAACACTCCAGGAACAGCTTGCAACAGCTTTGGCAAAAAAGATGAAACGCAAGTTTAATACCAACTGCCCCTCAGTACTAAGTCGGGGGGGGGGCGATATTATTCTTCTTGGCCACTGGTCCCATCACCTCCTGGCAAATAGAAGGGGAAGAAATGGAGGCAGTGAGAGATTTCACTTTCTTGGGTTCCATGATCACTGCAGATGGTGACAGCAGTCATGAAATTAGAAGACGCCTGCTTCTTGGGAGAAAAGCAATGACAAACCTAAAAAGCAGAGACAGACAGCATCTTAAAAAGCAGAGACATCACCTTGCCGACAAAGGTCCGTATAGTTAAAGCTATGGTTTTCCCAGTAGTAATGTATGGAAGTGAGAGCTGGACCATAAAGAAGGCTGATCGCCGAAGAATTGATGCTTTTGAATTATGGTGCTGGAGGAGACTCTTGAGAGTCCCATGGACTGCAAGAAGATCAAACCTATCCATTCTGAAGGAAATCAGCCCTGAGTGCTCACTGGAAGGACAGATCCTGAAGCTGAGGCTCCAAGACTTTGGCCACCTCATGAGAAGAGAAGACTCCCTGGAAAAGACCCTGATGTTGGGAAAGATGGAGGGCACAAGGAGAAGGGGACGACAGAGGACGAGATGGTTGGACAGTGTTCTCGAAGCGACTAGCATGAGTTTGGCCAAACTGCGGGAGGCAGTGGAGGATAGGGGTGCCTGGCGTGCTCTGGTCCATGGGGTCACGAAGAGTCGGACACGACTGAACGACTGAACAACAACAACTTCTATTGCTATTTAGACTGTTGCCCACCCTTCATCATGGGGTTGCAGGATGGAACACAACATTTTTAATATACAGCGGGCATAGGCAAACTCGGACCTCCAGGTGTTTTGGGACTACAATTCCCATCATCCCTGACCACAGGTCCTGTTAGCTAGGAATGATGGGAATTGTAGTCCCAAACATCTGGAGGGCCAGAGTATGCCTATGCCTGATATACAGTATAGTAGGCATGTCCAACCGGTCCATCGTGATCGACCGGTTGATCACGGGGCATCCCTGGTCAATCGCGTGATCACTGCCAGTTTTTTTTGTAGTAGGAGTAGATCGCAGTCTCTTGGGACAGGTGGGTAGCCGTATTGGTCTGCCATAGTCGAAACAAAATAGAAAATTCTTTCCAGCAGCACCTTAGATGTTTCCAGTAGCACCCTGATGTTGGGAAAGATGGAGGGCACAAGGAGAAGGGGACGACAGAGGATGAGATGGTTGGACAGTGTTCTTGAAGCTACTAACATGAGTTTGGCCAAACTGCGAGAGGCAGTGAAGGATAGGCGTGCCTGGCGTGCTCTGGTCCATGGGGTCACGAAGAGTCGGACACGACTGAACGACTGAACAACAACAACAGCACCTTAGAGACCAACTGAGTTTGTTCTTGGTATGAGCTTTCGTGTGCATGCACACTTCTTCAGATACACTGAAACAGAAGTCTCTTGAGAGTTGGACATGCCTGACTATAGCATTGTTGTTGTTTGGTCGTTCAGTCGTGTCCGACTCTTCATGACCCCCTGGACCAGAGCACGCCAGGCACACCTGTCTTCCACTGCCTCCCGCAGTTTGGCCAAACTCATGCCAGTCGCTTCGAGAACACTGTCCAACCATCTCATCCTCTGTCGTCCCCTTCTCCTTGTGCCCTCCATCTTTCCCAACATCAGGGTCTTTTCCAGGGAGTCTTCTCTTCTCATGAGGTGGCCAAAGTACTGGAGCCTCAACTTCAGGATCTGTCCTTCCAGTGAGCACTCAGGGCTGATTTCTTTAAGGATGGATAGGTTTGATCTTGCAGTCCATGGGACTCTCAAGAGTCTCCTCCAGCACCAGAATTCAAAAGCATCAATTCTTTGGCAATCAGTCTTGAGAGAGCAAGAGAGTGTTAGAGTTTGTTGGAAGCTACCCAGTGTGGATAGGGCAACCCTGTTAGATGGGGGCATATAAATTAAATAATATATTATTATTATCACCGTCTGTATTTTGGGGGACAAAGCTTTAGTCCTTCAGGGCAGAAATTCCTTGCTAGGGTGACTCTACTCACTGCCTCTCCAGCAGCAATGAACAGGAAGACGCACATCTGGTTCCTGTGCAGGTTCCCGGCAGAACAGGCCGCTCGGTTCAGTGGCGCTTGCGCCCAGGGAAGCATGCAGAACTCTGGGGCCTAGCTGCCTTGTCTCCGAAAGGGGTGGCATAGCAGGCAAACAGCCCAGGAAGGAACTTGTTAGCGCAGGAATATTTGTTTCAGCACTTGAAGAAGTGTGTACAAAGGTGGTTCCTCGGAGTCGTGTGCCAGCTTGCTCTCCCCAATTCCTGCAGAAGCCCCACTGAAATTAAACCTGCCTTGCAACACACATTTTTTTTTCTGAGCTGGAAATCTCACCCCTTGAACCCCGATTCCTGAGGTAGTGGGCTGGGGTTGCTCAGTCAGTAGCGCTCTGCATGTGCTCAAGAGCTGCGCCTTTTGTTCTGTGACATACCACAGCCGAATCCTAAAACCGAACGCTGGGAATCGCAAGCCCTTAGTGTGCTGTTGCGCACAAGTCTGGTTGGCCATTGAGAGCAGAGTACTGTACAGTATTCTGGGCCAGATGAGCCTTTTGGCCTGATCCAGCCTTGGGCTATTCTTAACGCTCTTAAAATAGATTCCCATAATAAGACTTGGGCTTCCCCCCATTGTCCCTGCATGTGGGAAGCCGACCAGAGACGGATGGACCAGACATTCTGAGACCAAACTTGTTCTACTTTTTTTTATATTGTTGTAAACCGCTGTGATATGTTTCCATGATACAGCAGTATATAAATATTTTTTTATCCAAAAAAAAAATAGCAGCCTCGCCCAACTGCCCCAGAAGTGATCTTGCCAGCTGGCTGAGAGCTCAGAAGATCAAGAGATCCTTTCTGCTTGCGGCAAAGCTTATGAAAAGCGGGTTGGAACGATCGAACAGGACTGGACTGGAAGATAGAACTGCGGTGAAATCACACCGACATTTAAATTTGATTGTATCCGAATGCAGAGTTTCCAGACTTTTAATTCTGAGAAACTCTTTGGGGCACTGGGAAGCTAAATTTGTTGGTTAGTGTTCGGCTGGGAACAACAGATAAGTTAAATCCTTGTTTCAAATTCCCACCTCACCATGAAACTCACTGGGTGACTTTGAGCCACTCGTTCTCTCTTCCCCCCCCCCCCGGGCCTCACAGGTTTGTTGTGAGGATACAAAGGAAGGGAGAGGAACAAGTGTGAGAGGCAGTGTGGTGTAGTGGTTAGAGTGTCAGACTAGGACCCAGGAGACCAGGGTTCAAATCAGCACTTGGCTGTGAAGCTCAATGGGTGTGAATTTGGGGGCCAGTTGTTGCCTAAGCTACCTCACAGGGGTGTCGTGAGGATTAAATGAGGATGGGGAAGAACCCTATAGGGTGAGATATAAATGAAATATATGAATAACAGTAGTAGTAGTAGTTGTGATGTTTACTGCCTTCAGCTGTGGAATATTATTTTTTATAAAGAATTTATTGGATTTTAACAAATAAACACACACAAAATACAAAAAACTACAAAAAATAAACTACAAAACTACAAAAAAACACTCATTTATCAGTCCTTATCTTATTCCTAAGATTGTTTGGGGACTTCCTCACGTCCTCTCTTCTGCGTTCATTTCTAATCTTCTTTAGTAACTTTGTAACATTGTAAAAATCTTCTTTCTCATCAAATCTTATCTTAATAAACAATCATCACTTAACTTTAGTCTTAATCCTAATAAAAACATACATATCATATTTCTAACTAATTCTTATATCCTATCTTAATCTAACTTCTGGCATTACTGTAGCCTTAAATGTCCTCTGATTTCAATTTCAAATGTCTATCTTTTCACGTCGTTTCAAATAGTCTTTGAATTTCTTCCAATCCTCCTGCACCGTTTCTTCCCTCTGGTCTCGGAGTTTCGCGGTCAGTTCTGCGAGTTCCATGTATTCAATCAACTTCATCTGCCAATCTTCCACTGTTGGTAATTCTTCAGTTTTCCAGTTTTTAGCTGGAATAAAAGAAGAATTAAACCGTCTCTCCCAACCTGGTGCCCTAAAGCTGCTTTGATTGGACTACAACTCCCATCAGCTCCCCTGGGCAGCACAGCCAATGGTCACAGATAGCCTGAAACCTTTACAAAGCCACCTTAAGGGAAAGCAGGGTTCTTTGCCGCAAAATCAGATCAGGAGAATTTGCACAAGAACTTCCCCTTAAATCTGGCTTTATCTCGGCACTCGACCTGAACTCCAGTTTGCGTCAATGCTCCAGCTTGGGTGAAGTGGGCCCTTCTCTCTGAGCCTCTGTTGACATTTAGAGGACGCAGATGGGCAATCCATTTTCCTGGGCAGGCTCATTTCCCCCCCCCCCCGTTTCCCTAATAATTAGACGCGTAAAGCTGTGCTGGCCTGGCAAAAGCCGTTGCCAGCTGGGCTCTCATGCCTCTTTGAAAGGGGCATGGCAGAAATGGCCCAGTCGAGGGCATTTCTGCTGACACAAGCGTCTGTCTGTGTGCAGTGGCAAACCCTGGACTGGTTTCAAAACAGAAAATTCCCAAAGGAGGGTTTGGGTGCCTGTTTTCTTTTTTTAAAAAAAACAACAACCTCTCTCCTAATTTAGGGGTTTGAGAGTTGGGACTTCCTTTGAAATCCAAGGGTGGTGTCAGGGGGTCCCAGGGAATGGGGTCTGAGGGCCTTGCTGAAGTTAAGCAGGACGGGGGGGGGGCTAGTTGGAGGGAAATTCCTGGGAACCCCCTCAGAGGCTACCTCTGGTTCCACGATGGCAAAGAAACGGGGTTTGAGCGAGGCCCCCTGAAGGAAGGCAACACCTGGGCTTTCCGCATTGCAGGGGGTTGGACTGGATGACCTTTGGGGTGCCTTCCAACTCTGCAGTTCTAGGATTAGCTTAGAAAGAAAGGTCGTAAAGGGATAAGGGAGCATTACAGGGGTATATACATTTATGTACAGTGTGGAGAAAGAAAGTGGATAGAGAGAAGTTTCCCCCCCCCCCTCCTTTTCTTCTCATAACCAGGACCTGGGATTCTTCAATGAAACTAACTGCTGGAAGATTCATTCACAGTTTAACCTCGCGCTGAGTGAATTAAAACGTTCTGTCCGGGGCCTTCGGACATTCAGTTTCATTGCATGCCCACGAGTTCTATCCTTATTAACACATATTAATGCCATTAAAAAGAACCTGCTTTCTTCTGAAAGCATCCAGAACCGCTGCAGCCAGGCATAACTTATCAGGTGCCTCCGGAAAGCGTCAAAGGCAACTGTTCTGGTGACTTTTCCCTCTCCTAGAAAACCTCGGCGAATCCTTGCTTCTGGTGATGCTAATATAGCACATTTCAAATGTTCAGCATCCCGCTGCTATCCTGTTGCACGCAGGGGCGAGTGTGCCGAGGCCAGGCCCTTGCAGAGCCTTTTTTTTTACCCTGGGGATTTCAAGGCTTGAACCGTATCTGCATATAAAGACAAAATGGAAAATATAGATATACAATAGTGCTTTTTTAAAAATACATAGGGAATGTTATGAGGAGCATATGGAGAAACACTGCTCAAAGAAAGAGGCGCTAATATGCTCGGAGTAAGAGATATGGAGGAATTTTAAATATTAACTTACATAAAGAACCAAAGACGATTGTAAAAATATACAGAAACTAAGAATGTACAAATAGTGAACAAAATAGCTTACAACGGAAGTCGAAAGAGGGACGGAGGGAAGTCAGAGGGGTGCTTGGTGATGGGATGGGAAAATGGGAAATGTATGACAGATATGATATTGTATGTTAATGCGAGAATGTACTGTTTGTATTGTGTTTTAATCAATAAATTTAAAAAATAAATAAAAATAAATACATAGGGAAAAGGACTGTTTTAAGTATTTACATTTAATACTTAAAATAGTCCTTTCCCCTAAGTATTTACATTTAATATGGAAAGAATGGAAGTTATTTAAAGAATACTTAAGAGAGTAATGGTACAAACGGAATCCTAAAGGCAGATATTGCCTGAACCTGTAAATAAATGAATGAAAAGAAAGAAGAAGAAGAAAAATTTAAGAAATAACTGACATATATAGCTGTACAATATACAAATGTATTAATACAAAATGCAATGAGGATAATTGGAAGTTTAAGTATGTGTGAGTGTATTTGAATAGTAGTTAGATGTATATGCTTCCTAAAAGATGTAAAATGTATGTGATGTATATGTATGTTTATGATTTTAATCAATAAAGAATTGTTTTTTTAAAAAAGTATTTACATTTAAATAATGGTGAGCGATTGTGAATATGCTGACCGAAGCCCCCTTTGGAATCGGAGCCCCGGGCCAAGTGGCCCATATGACACACACACCCCCTCTGTTTGGACCTGGCAGAGGCTGAGGTTCTTCTCTAAATTTGAGTCCGAGGAGAGATCGGAGATGGCATCTCTCTCAGCCCACAATGGTGGCGCTCTCAGCTGCTGCCATACCACCGCTCAGGCACAGGAGGCCTGGCATTTGCCAGGTGCCTGCCCAGTCCTGCGTTCATCTTTGGAACAGGCTGCGCTCCCTGCTTGCGTTTCCCTCCCAGCCTGAAAGGTTTCCATCTAAAGGAAAGGTGCGCCGTCTGAAGTTAAGCCTCTTGCACGCGCGTGAATTGTGTGCCACCCATTGCAACGAAGGGTTTTGCAGCCGGACCGGCGTTGACATCTTGGAGCAATGCAAGCAGGGGATCTTTGGCAAGGGGGTCGTCTAAGCCTTGTCTCTGATAAATGATGCACCAACCCCACCCCACCCCCACCCCCGCCTCCTCTTTCTTGCAGGCTAGAGTGCACCAAAGGGGCAGCATGACCCAGCCTGGCCCTCGGGGTGGTTGCACAGGGCTGACGGTGTGCCCACCCTGCCAAGCACGGCAGCCAATGCTCAGCCGCCGCAGTGGTGGGGAGCCAGCCCCGCCGGGCTGCGATTGGATGCGAGGTGGCATGGAGACAAGACCGGCCTGTCTGTCACCCTCCCGTCTCCCTCCCCACCCAAATCCTTGCCGAGGGTGACTTTCAGCCTCCATGCTCACTCCCCATTGGCTTCCGGCCGCAGCCAATCCCCGTCCCCCCCCAACCAGCTGGGCATTAACCCTTGCGCGCCACCTTTGCGCATGGATAGAGCAAATCCCCGTCCCCCCCAACCAGCTGGGCATTAACCCTTGCGCGCCACCTTTGCGCATGGATAGAGCACAGGTTGGCAAGCTCGGCGGGGAAGTGGGGTTGGCAAGTTCGACGTGGGATAAAGCGGTTCTGGCAGACAAAGCTGCAGCTTGCAAACGGATCTCCTCTACTAGCACCAACCCATAGGGTGAGGGTTTTCTCACTGGCTCCCCTGGCCGATTCCACTGGTAATATCTGGGACACCGATATAGTTATGGAGAGGAGGAGGAGGAAGTGGACTCGGTGGGTGGTGAACTGTAGAAGTGCCACCAGCAGCAGCCCTTTGCCTCCACGGAGATGACCCCGAAGGAAAAAGTCTTCTTGGGAGCCAAGGGAAGGATGGAACAGGCAGGATTCAGGTGCCATCTGGTGTTCAGCCAGAAAAAAACCCAACAACATTGTTGTTGTTGTTGTTTAGTCGTTTAGTCGTGTCCGACTCTTTGTGACCCCATGGACCAGAGCACGCCAGGCACTCCTGTCTTCCACTGCCTCCCCAGTTTGGTCAGACTCACTTTGAGAACACTGTCCAACCATCTCGTCCTCTGTCATCCCCTTCTCCTTGTGCCCTCCATCTTTCCCAACATCAGGGTCTTTTCCAGGGAGTCTTCTCTTCTCATGAGGTGGCCAAAGTATTGGAGCCTCAGCTTCAGGATCTGTCCTTCCAGTGAGCACTCAGGGCTGATTTCCTTCAGAATGGATAGGTTTGATCTTCTTGCAGTCCATGGGACTCTCAAGAGTCTCCTCCAGCACCATAATTCAAAAGCATCAATTCTTCAGCGATCAGCCTTCTTTATGGTCCAGCTCTCACTTCCATACATCACTACTGGGAAAACCATAGCTTTAACTATATGACCTTTGTCGGCAAGGTGTCAACAACATTAGGATTTGGCATCTCCACTGAAGGAACTTCATCAGAACATAACATCAGAATATCGGAAGAGCCTGCAGGATGAAGCCAAGTGCCCATCTAGTTCTTGCAGGGGCCAATCAGGTACCCTAATTGGAAACCAGCAAGCAGGATCCGACCACAAGAGCCGCCTCCGCTCCTGTGGCTTCCAGCAACTGGTGTTCTGTGCAGAGGGCTAGTAGCCACCGATAGCCCTCTCCTCCTCCATGAATCTGTCCAATCCTGGAGAGCCAGTGTGGTGTAGTGCTTAAGAGTGGTAGACTCGTAATCTGGTGAACCGGGTTCACGTCTCCACTCCTCCACATGCAGCTGCTGGGTGACCTTGGGCTAGTCACACTTCTTTGAAGTCTCTCAGCCCCACTCACCTCACAGAGTGTTTGTTGTGGGGGAGGAAGGGAAAGGAGAATGTTAGCCGCTTTGAGACTCCTTCGGGTAGTGAAAAGCGGGATATCAAATCCAAACTCTTCTCATCTTCTTCTTCTTAAATCCTTCCACGTTGGTGGTTATCCCTGCCTCTTGGGAGAGCGAGTTCAAGTGGGAAGATGGCACTTCTGGGCACCAGAGTTCAAGAAGGACATTGGCAAGCGGGAAGGTGTGCTGAGGAGGGCGGCCAAGACGATCGAGGGCCTGGGAACCAAGCCTTTTGAGGAGCGGTTGAAGGACCTGGAGACAAAACAAAACAAAAGGCCACTGGAGGAGACGGAGAGGAGATCAAATAGCCACCTTCAAATGTTGCCGAGTGGAAGATGTTTTCTGATGCTCCAGAGGGGAGGACTCTAACCAATGGGTTTAAAAGGCAAGAAAGGAAATTCCAAGTTAACCTCAGGAATAACATTCTGATGGTAAAAGCTGTTCGACAGCGGAGGTGACTACCTCAGAAGATGGTGGGCTCGCCCCCATTGGAGGTTTTTAAGGAGAGATTGGATGGCCACCCCTCAGGGATTCCTCAGCTGGGATTCCTGCATCACAGGGGGTTGGACTGGATGACCCTTAGGGGTCCCTCCAACTCTACAGTTCTACAACTCTGTGACTGTACGCACAGGCAGAACATCAAGAGTTGCCATTATGTCAGCTAATACTATCTAGCTAAGAGCTGTGTGTACGCCTAATGTTTTGGACTACAATTCCCATCAGCCCCGGCGAGAACAGCTGCATGGTGCCGGGGCTGATGTGGGATTGTAATCCAAAACATCTGGTGGACATCCAGTTTGAAAAGGATCTAGGAGTCTTGGTAGACCACAAACTTGACATGAGTCAACAGTGTGATGCAGCAGCTAAAAAAGCCAATGCAATTCTGGGCTGCATCAATAGGAGTATAGCATCTAGATCAAGGGAAGTAATAGTACCACTGTATTCCGCTCTGGTCAGACCTCACCTGGAATACTGTGTCCAGTTCTGGGCACCACAGTTCAAGAAGGATACTGACAAGCTGGAACGTGTCCAGAGGAGGGCAACCAAAATGGTCCAAGGCCTGGAAACGATGCCTTATGAGGAACGGCTTAGGGAGCTGGGTATGTTTAGCCTGGAGAAGAGAAGGTTAAGGGGTGATATGATAGCCATGTTCAAATATATCAAAGGATGTCATCTAGAGGAGGGAGAAAGGTTGTTTTCTGCTGCTCCAGAGAAGCGGACACGGGGCAATGGATTCAAACTACAAGAAAGAAGATTCCACCTAAACATTAGGAAGAACTTCCTGACAGTGGAATTTGCTGCCCAAGGAGTGTGGTGGAGTCTCCTTCTTTGGAGGTCTTTAAGCAGAGGCTTGACAGCCATCTGTCAGGAATGCTTTGATGGTGTTTCCTGCTTGGCAGGGGGTTGGACTGGATGGCCCTGGTGGTCTCTTCCAACTCTAGGATTCTATGATTCTATGAGTTCGGGAAAAGGCAGACCTGCAGTGACCTCCAGCAGTTTTGCGGGTTCTCAGGCAGAGCATGGTCTTGCTCAATCTTGAGGGATTTAAGATGAAATCTTCTGTGCTTGACCACCAAACTTGACCATAACCACACAAACAAACACACACAAACCAGAGCTGAAGCTTGCAGGAAGAACATTATGGATGGATTTTTTGAATATGACTCTGGACTGGAGGCAGTGTGGCATAGTGGTTAGTGTGTGGACCTGGGAAACCAGGGTTCGAATCACCACCCATAGGCTGTGAAACTCCCTGGGTGACCTTGGGCCAGTCCCTGCCTCTCAGCCCAACCTACCTCACAGGGTTGTTGTGGGGAGACCTTGTACGCCCCATTGAGCTCTTTGGAGGAAAAGGTGGCCCACAAATGCAACGAATAACAATAAAACATCTGGAGGGCACCCAGTTGTGGAAGGCTGCTGAGCGGCAAGGCGTCCCTCAGGGCTGACCACGTGTGCCTCCCTCACTAGGCCTTTGTCTGGGCTTGGCCAGCGGCCAGCCAGACGCCTCTCTCTGCACGTGACCAGCGACATATGAAGTCCCCACGGATGGTTCCCGTCTTGAAATTGGACTCCTGGAGACAATAATGGAGCTGGGGAAGGACCGAGGGTTCCTGGGACGGGAGGTTGGGGAGGCAACACAGGCCAATTGTCTCTTTCTGGCTGGTTTTCATCGGCAACAAAACAAAGGCCGCTGGAGAAGCCTTTCTGAGTCGCAGCAGCAGCAGCAGCCTGTGCAGCCGAATCTCAGGGCTCTTACAGCGGCAGAAGAAGAGGCAGAGGACACCCATCTAATACAGCCTCCTGTTCTCATCTTGGACCAATGCCCCCGAGAACCCAGGAATCCAAATAGACTGCTTCTGGGCCTGGAGGTTCCATGGGAACAAAAGAAAAGGCATGGCTGCTGGTTCAGACCAGTGGCCCATCAAGTCCAGCTTCCTCCTGCTCTCACCGTGGCCAACCAGATGCCCCATTGGAAAACCAGAATCAGGATTCGAACACAAGAGCAGCGCTCTCCCCTCCTGCAGTTTCCAGCAACTGGGATTCAGAAGCATGGCTGGCAGAGCACGGCCATCCTGGCTGGGTGCCAACCTGGTGCCAAAGTTCCAAGGCTGCATTATTTGTTTATTTAATTTGCATCCCGTTTTTTTTTCCTCCAAGGAGCTCACAGTGGCCTACATGGTCCTCCTCGTACTCATTTAATCCCCACAACGATCCTGCAAGGTAGGTCACTCTGAGAGATGCAGTGACTGGCCCCCAAGGTCGCCCAGGGAGCTTCATGGCCAATGAGTGGGAGAATCCGAGCCCTGCTCCTTCCCATCACTCTAACCCAGAGCTTTCCAAACTTTTCCTGTTGGCGACGCCCCTTTTTGACATGCCTCATTTCACGACACCATAATTCAGTTTTACTAGCAAACCGGAGCTTAAACTAACCCCTTTCCAGCCCTGGGAGGAGCGCAGGGAGCATTTGCCCAACTAGGGAGGCGAGTGGTGCTGTGGGTTAAACCACAGAGCCTAGGGCTTGCTGATCAGAAGGTCGGCGGTTCGAATCCCCGCAATGACGGGGTGAGCTCCCGTTGCTCGGTCCCTGCTCCTGCCAACCTAGCAGTTCGAAAGCATGTCAAAGTGCAAGTAGATAAATAGGTACCGCTCCGGTGGGAAGGTAAACGGCGTTTCCATGCACTGCTCTGGTTCGCCAGAAGTGGCTTAGTCATTGAAATATACTCGGAGTCAAGTGTGAATTTCATGCTCTTTATTCAGCTCATAGTAGCAAGGAATGAATCTTTCCCCAAAACGTCTGCTATATATACATTATTTACACAATGGGCCCCACGTGATTGGCTAATTCCGGGCTACTCCTGTAGGCCAATCAGGTCGCTGATTCACTTCCACCTGGAGCTGGATTGGGTGGCTCCTGCGGACCAATCAGACTGCTGCATTCTGGATCCTATTGTTCTAGGATTCAGCTCAGTACATAACAGTCATGCTGGCCACATGACCCGGAAGCTGTACGCCAGCTGCCTCGACTGGACCTAATGGTCAGGGATCCCCTTACCTTTACCTTTACCTGCACACTGCAAGCCGGTACACCAACTTGTCGCAACACACAGTTTGGAACGCTCTGCTCTAACCACTGCACCACACTGTCTCTCTTCAAATGTATGGGCCGGTTGTGTCATTACTGGTTTATTTGTTCGGCTGCTGCTACTACTAATAAAAGTATTTGTTTTCTCGTTTGTTAGTTTTTTTTCAAAAGGTGTGTCCACGAGGTGGCAGGAGAGGGCTAGACTTGCCTTAGATGAGCTTGCGTGTTTGTGGCAGGGAGTCTGCCCAGACGCACTCAAGTAGGAATGGAAGCACGAGGTTAGGCAAAATCTAATGTTAGAGTACTTGCAACTAGCCAAAACAACGGGTAAAATAAGAAGACAAATGACCCAAGAAGTATGGAAAGAATGGAGGATATTTAAAGAATATTTAAGGAATAATGGTATAAATGGAATCCTAGTGGCAGATGTAGACTGAACCCTCAAACAAGTAATTAGAAATTTAAAGATGAAAAAATGAAATATAAATAGAAATTATAACTGTACGTTATATAAATACAATTCTACAAAATACAATGAGGATAATTGGAGGTACGAGAAGGTGTGTGTGTAAAGGTGGATGGTAGTTATGTATGTAAATATTCGAATTTGAAGAAGTTGATGTATAGGTTTATCTTGTGTGTTTCTGTGTGTTTTTAAATAATAAAGAGAGAATCATTTTTATTTTTTTTTAAAGGAAGCACGAGGTTCCAAGGGCAGGTTCGCCTGCCCACAAACAAGGCTGGGATGGAAAATTCCAAAGGGTAAACCAATTCTAGCCCGCTGGTTCCCATGAGACGGGTGCGAAAGAACCTTAATGGGGGGGGGGCGCTCAGTGGATGGATCCTGGCAGTGCCTGCGAGAAGGTGGCAGGTCCGATCCCACCAAAGATCTGATTCAGTCCGATAATACCAGAAGAGCCCGCAGAAACAGGCCAATGGCTCATCTAGTCCAGGGGTCAGCAAACTTTTTCAGCAGGGGGCCGGTCCACTGTCCCTCAGACCTTGTGGGGGGCCAGACTATATTTTGAAAAAAATATATGAATGAATTCCTATGCCCCACAAATAACCCAGAGATGCATTTTAAATAAAAGCACACATTCTACTCATGTAAAAACACGCTGATTCCCGGACCATCCGCTGGCCAGATTTGGAAGGCGATTGGGCCGCATCCGGCCCCCGGGCCTTAGCATCCTGTTCTCTGACTGTGGACAACCACAGCTATGGGCAGGGCTGGATTTAGGTTTGATGAGGCCCTAAGCTACTGAAGGTAATGGGGCCCTTTATATGTCCAGCTGTCCTTTGTCACTGTTTTTTTGTGTTGAATATATGCTATCTGGTAATTTATGGACCTAATAGGTATCTCAAGCCATTTGCGCATGTTGCCGTGCAACCGGTCCGTGCAGAATGTAGGCACCCTGTATATAGAAAGGAGCAAAGCAGTGATATTTTAGGTAGCAGGCTAGCAGGCGGGGCCCATCATAGGAGCCTACACAACACAAAACACTGTTGCTGTATGTAGGTTTTATTTTATTTGTTTTTTTATCTTATATTTTGGAAATGTACATCCAGGTTTTTTTCCCTTTAATTTTTTTGGGGGCCCCCAAGAGAGTGGGGCCCTGAGCTATAGCTTGTTTAGCTTATACGTAAATCCGGCACTGGCTATGGGGACCTGGCGCGCAGGATCCGAGCATGAGAGCCTTCTCCTCTCCTGTGGCTTCCAGCAACTGGGATTCAGAAGCATTGCTGCCTCCAGCCAGGGAGGGAGAGCACAGCCATCCTGGCTAGCACCCATCAAGAACCCTCTCCTCCTCCGTGAATTTGCCCCATCCTCTTCTAAAGCCATCCAAGCTGGTGGCCATCGCTGCTTCCTGTGGCAGGGAGTTCCATAGTTTAACCATGTACTGCATAAAGAAGTACTTCCTTTTACGTGTCACTGAATCTTCCAGAGTTCAGCTTCACTGGATGTCCAGTGGTTTTTTTGGGGGAGGGGGGACTTACCTCTCTCCACTATCTCCATGCCAGGCATCATTTTATGAACTTCTGTAATATCTCCACTTGCCTGCCTTTGTAAGACCATTCTGGGCTCTTGAGTGCAGGAACATGAACACAAAGAGGCAAACACCATGCAGGATACAACAGGTTTATTTTGGATTGCATATGCAAAGCAAAAGGTGCAGGGCAATAATTCGCCAAACTGCACACCTAGAAACTGGCGTGCACATTCTTTTATACATGACTATAGGAATTCGAAACTTAATTCATAATTAGATCACATGTTTTACGAGAATTCACGTGTTTTCTGGGAAATCGAAACTATCAGCCTCCCCCCCAGAGCCCACCTTCTTGTCTATCACATAAGAATGTAAAGGGGGTTTTCCTGGCAAGCCTCCTACAAATTGGAAACACAGAACTCTGGCTTGTGAGCACAAAGATCCGCCATTGTTTGTTTCAAGGTTCAACGCTCAGATCTGTTTATATTTGCACCTGTGCTTACCAATCAGCAAGAAAGCATAACTTCAGTTAACTAGCAAAAAAACTTCTGGGGACCATTCAGGGTATGAGCAAAACATCACACCAAGCAGGAATACAAAGGCATAAATCAATAATCAGCAATAATAGCAAAGGGACATAAAATACCCTAACAAACTTGATGCTTACAATATGATTACTTAATATGAGGCTAACTTAAAGTATGAAGCTTAATATATTGGGAAATACACTCTAGAAAGAAACCTCTCCCCCTTTCTTGTCTTGCGGACTGGGTATTCAGGCTATTTTTAAGACTTAAGCCGTATTGTTCCTTGCCTCCCTTCAGACAGCGTGTATTATTCGCCTTATCTTCAACCTTGAGACACTTGGCAGATTGCCCTGCGAGAGGCCCCTGTTCTGCTTATGCCAATTAGGAACTGCATTTACAAATCCAAATATACAGAGAAAACTTAAAATCTAAGAAAGCATAATAGGAAATAAAACTCTTCTCCTTCACCTTCTCTCTAAGAATTACAGGCCCATGGCCGCTTGCTACCTTCGACCACCTGTCCTGGCCTCATGGTAGGCAAAGGCATTGCTAGGCACTTCAGATACTCAGGCGGCCACTACAGCAGCAAGAATTTTACTAGCTAAAACTTGGAAGACAGAGGATTTACCAACGATTGAAGAATGGCAGATGAAAATGACGGACTATATGGAGCTTGCTGAACTGACCGGGGAACTCCGAGACCAGAGGGACGACGCGGCGGAGAAAGATTGGAATAAATTTATATCTAAAGAAGTATTCTAAAATTAGTATTTGAAACAACCAGGGGTAAACAAGTAGGCAGCAGATATAGAAGTTAGGTAAGTGATAGTTATAGAGGAAGTAATTTTAAGATTATTAAATGAGAGAAGTTGATTTGTGTATTAATATGAGAACAGAAAAAGGTAAAGAAATTACTAAAGGTGATTTACAACAGAAGCAGATGGAGAGGGCGAGAGGAAGGCAACTTAACAATGTTTTAAAAGAAGGTTAGATAGATATAAATAACTGTTTTTATTAATTTCATTTGTTTTGTATATTGTTGTAATGTTCTTTTTTCTCTTTTTTGTTGTATGTGTAGTTTGTCTTTTGTTAAAAAATCAATAAATTTTTGGGGAAAATACACAAATTCTCAGGCGGAAAGGGGACGGGCAGTACACAGCATCCAGGATGCAGATTTGCACCCCAAAAATATGCTAAATTATACATACAGATCAACTGTGGTTGTTCACATCCTGCAGGGAGGTAGCCGTGTTGGTCTGCCGTGGTCGAAACAAAATAAAAATATTCCTTCCAGTAGGTAAAGGGTGAAGGGACCCCTGACCATTAGGTCCAGTCGTGTCTGACTCTGGGGTTGCGGCGGTCATCTCGCTGTACTGCTTGAGGGAGCAGGCATACAGCTTCCGGGTCATGTGGCCAGCATGAGTAAAAGCCACTTCTGGTGAACCAGAGCAGCACACGGAAATGCCGTTTACCTTTCCGCCGGAGCGGTACATATTTATCTGCTTGCACTTTGACGGGAGCTCACCCCGTCGTGGGGATTTGAACCGCCGACCTTCTGATTGGCAAGCCCTAGGCTCTGTGGTTTAGACTACAGCGTCACCAGTGTCCCACAGTAGCACCTTAGAGACCAAATAAGTTTGTTATTCATGCATGCACACAAAAGCTCATACCAATAACAAACTTAGTTGGTCTCTAAGGTGCTACTGGAAGGATTTTTTTATTTTTTATCCTGCAGGGAATTGGCTGTATAGGCCCTTCCTTTGTTTTATTTTTGTGACTGTAAGCTGTTTTAAGCTGTTTTTAGCATTGTGTCTTAATGCTGTAAGCCACCCTAGGGTGAAAGGTGGCTGAATAATATATCTCAAAACAAAACAAAACAAAACAAAAACCAGGGTTCTGAAAGACTTGAGCCCCACTGGACATCTCAGCGCTTGGTTTAGATTCCGGTTCCTGTTTTGTTAATGTTGTTAAAACCGATTTATAGATTACAGGTATAAATGCTGTATTTTGATTTGTTAATCATATAATGGGACTTTTGTTTTAATTGTGATGCGTAGCTTATTTTTTTTTAGCTGTGTTTTATAGGTTGCAGTTGTTTCACCGATGTTTTGTCGATTATTCTATATGACTTGCGCTGTGTTTGCGGCGTTCTGTTATGTTCTGCCATGTTCTTATCATTTATCGTTTGCAAGCTGCTTTGGGAATCCTTTGAATGAAAAGTGGCATTAATAACCGCCGCCCCCCCCCAAAAAAAATCCTGTATGTGTGGTGGGGAGCTGGTGGGCTGTGTCCACTCGTTTGCAAGGCGGAAGGAAAGGGCACTCTGCCCATGGTCAGGAGCACCCTTTATTGTGACTTTGCGCACTTCAGTTATTAGCCTTGTTGCTGGGAGGAAACACATCACAGAGATTCTCCCTTGCCCTGATCCAAAGCTCTCTCCCTTCCCCCCCCCCAAAGGAAAGGAAAATGAAAATATGTCCCCCACTGTGGTCGCCGCTCCTTGACCCAGCAAGCGCTAAGAGCACCAGAAGGGTCGATTTCCCTGATTATATAAAGCAACAGTTTTAACTACCAAGGCTACTGGGAGGGACATCCTCTCAAAAAAACAAAAACAAAGAATCGAGCCCCAAGCTTCCTTCGCCTCAGAGGTCCCCACCTCCACTTTCCTCCTTCACAGCAGCAGAGGAATCCAGTCACAGAGCTGGAAGACGAGGAGCCGAGTGCGCACGGCAGAGCATGGACTTGAGCCCCAGGGATTGCCCCAAAGGACACACGAATCAGGTAGGGTCCTGATCGTTCCCCCGCTGCCCCATGTCCCCTGCAGCACCTCAGCAGTTTCCTGGAGGTGCAGGTTTCACTGCTGCTAAATGTTCTTCCATGCTCTTTTGATCTCCAGCTGTTCCCACCAGCCAGGGCACAGCAGCGCCCTGTCCCCCCCCCCCCATATTTTCCCACAGTCCTTATTTCACGCCTGCTTTTTGCCGGTTTGGGGATGCTTCGTGAAAAACGCTGTTCGCATCAGTTGCTAGAGTCGCCGTTCTTTAGGGTCGGAATGATCCTTCCCCAGGATATTCTCTGGGTGGGTAAGGTGGGTGTATATCAAGTCTCCCGAGCGCATGTGCGTAAATGCATGAACGCTAAGGCGCCGTGCAGAGTCTTAGCCGCCCGCGCGCTACACACGCTGCCAAAATGCCAAAGTATATTTTGCAAAGTTTTGTGAGAAGTTATGTGTCGGGGGAGGCTGTAGCGCAGAGTCTCCCCGGTGTTAATGATCGATTGCATTTATATCCCGCATTTTTCTACCGGCAGCTCAAGGTCCCTCGCATGATTCTTCCCCCTCATTTAATCCCCAGTGTGGTGTAGTGGTTAAGAGTGGTAGATTTGTAATCCGGTGAACCGGGTTCGCCTCTCCGCTCCTCCACATGCAGCTGCTGGGTGACCTTGGGCTAGTCACACTTCTCTGAAGTCTCTCAGCCCCACTCACCTCACAGAGTGTTTGTTGTGGGGGAGGAAGGGAAAGGAGAATGTGAGCCGCTTTGAGACTCCTTCGGGTAGTGATAAAACGGGATATCAAATCCAAACTCTACTTCCCCGGAACAACGCTGTGAGGTAGGTTAGGCTGAAAGAGGCAGTGACTGGCACCCAAGGTCACCCAGTGAGCTTCATGGCCCAATTGGGGGGGGGGATTTGAACCCTAGTCTCCCAGTTCCTAGCCTGACGCTCTAACCACTACACCACACTGCCTCCAACGTAGTAACCCCTCATATGAAAATTATTCTGGAATGACAGGCATGGCCCTATCTCCATTTGCTCCAGTTGCAGGGTGTGCTTCCCTTTACTTGAAAGTATCCCTCCCCTACGCCTGGCAAAATCTGATTCCTTCTCAGCCTAGCCTACCTCACAGGGTTGTTGTAGGCATTAAACGCGGAAGGGGGGCAGACATGCATGCCTCCTTGAGCTCCTTGGATAACAAAAGGGTGGGATATGAATGCAATAAAATGGGGCAAATATATATATATCCTGCAAATTGCTGCTTGCCTCCATGCATCCAGGCAAGGAAGCACCACAAACTCTGGGTGTTACTTTTTTTCCTTTCAGGCCCGAGGCAGCTGAGTTGCCCAGGTGTGTGCAGGCAGCTCTTCCCCTATTGCAGATTGCAAGTGGTTTTTTTTTGGGGGGGGGGTATGTTCACCTTTAAGTGGGGAGAAGGGCTGCAGCCCATTGGCAGAACTTTACATCTGCTTGCCATGCCGAATGCCCCAGGTAAACTTCCCTCCATAGAAGGCACATTGCCCATTCCGAAATTCTGTGCCCATCACAGGTGGACAGAGTGATTTGCTCTGAGTGGTTTGCTGTAGGTCGACAAGGATTTCTGACATTGTCAATAAAACTGCTAATATGCCCACCTGAGTTGGAGCCAGGAGTTGTGTGGAATATCTGGTTCTGGAGGCTCAGAGCATGCTCAGAGGCACCCTGCCCTTAAATTCTAATTGTATGCCTTGTGTGGCTACTGGAAATAAAGTAGAAAGGTTGCAAGGACTCTCAGGCCAGGACGGCAATAAACAATGGTTTTCTCTATTTTTGTTGTTGAAAGTATAAAACAAATTCCAGTTCCGATGGTTAACTCCAGGACAAAGGCCCCGTTTCGCTGATTCTTCTTCAGCTGGAATAATAAAGAATCTCAAATTAAACTTATATCTTCTGACATTATTATCTATTTAGTCATTTCTATCAAGGCAATTGCGTAACAAGTATTTCGACAACCGTAGAAAGTTTTATCGCATCTATATGAAAGGACACACATAACAAATTATAGAAAATAATATAGCAATTCATGTAGCAAACAGAGGCAGCTTAGCTATCGTTTCTTAGTTTTATGGTCAAAGTGTACCGAGTGTGTCTGGCTAGCTAGCTCTGTTTGTACCTTATAAATGTTAGTTAAGGTGTGATCTACTACACAGTTAAAGTGACAGTACTACATCAGCAGACACTCAATTAAGCAGAGGTAATTTAAAGAGACGGTGTACTAATTTGACTACAGACTGTATGTAAGCCTAATATAGATTATAAAAATGCTTTAAAGTCAAGACTATTATTTAACCCCCACGGATGTAACTAATGTATTGAAGTGGCTACTGGGCTCTGGTTGGTTGATCTTGGTGGGGGGGAGGGTGGTCCTGGTAAAATTCAACAAGCCTGCAGTCTACCTGCCTCTTAGGTACAGCTCCTGGCAATGAATGTGCCTCCTCTCGAGTTCTGGGCACCCCAGTTCAAGAAGGATACTGACAAGCTGGAACGTGTCCAGAAGAGGGCAACCAAAATGGTCAAAGGCCTGGAAACGATGCCTTATGAGGAACGGCTTAGGGAGCTGGGTATGTTTAGCCTGGAGAAGAGAAGGTTAAGGGGTGATATGATAGCCATGTTCAAATATATCAAAGGATGTCATATAGAGGAGGGAGAAAGGTTGTTTTCTGCTGCTCCAGAGAAGCGGACACGGAGCAATGGATTCAAACTACAAGAAAGAAGATTCCACCTAAACATTAGGAAGAACTTCCTGACAGTAAGAGCTGTTGGACAGTGGAATTTGCTGCCAAGGAGTGTGGTGGAGTCTCCTTCTTTGGAGGTCTTTTGAAGCGGAGGCTTGACAGCCATCTGTCAGGAATGCTTTGATGGTGTTTCCTGCTTGGCAGGGGGTTGGACTGGATGGCCCTTGGGGTCTCTTCCAACTCTAGGATTCTAGGAGGAGGAGGAAGATAGGTTGCCAATGGGACTGAATTTATGCTGGGGCTCCCCAGAGCTCAGCCTTGGGGTGCAATATTGTGTAATAAGAGGAAAAACAACAAGGAGAGGCTTTGGGCATTTTAGGGACGAACAGTTATGCTGTGGCTGATTTAAAGCAGCTCTCCACTGAGGTGCCCCGGTTGTTCTTTGGGTTATTTTTTGCTGCAGTGCGAAATCAAAAAACCAAAAAAGGAAGCCACGCCACAGCTGCTACCAGCCCAAGTCGTGCGACGCTGATAGTGTGGCTTTGCTGGCTGGAGCTGATAGTGAAGACCAGTCATATGATGCTGGGACAGATGGCAGTGTGGCAGGGCTGGTTTGGGGCTGATAGGAAATGTAAACCTTGCTGTCTGGAGGGCACTGGGTCGGGGAACTCTGACTTCTAAGAAGACAAGGCCTCCTTTAGAAGCTACAGCTGCTCCCCTACAAAGAAAGCTCCCAGTGTTTGGGACTTCTTCGTTTAGAGAAAAGTGGCAACACGCTAGAAGTTTACAAAATGATGCCTGCCATGGAGAAAGTGCATGGAAAAATGTTGCTCTCCCTCTCTCTTAACTTGTGGGCAACCAGTGACGCAGGATGTTGGAAGATTCAGGGCACATAAAAGGAAGCACTCCTTTATGCAGTGCATAGTTAAACCGTGGAACTCCCTGCCACAGGAGGCGGTGACGGCCGCCCACTTGGGTAGCTTTCAAAGAGGATTGGAGCAATTCATGGAGGAGGAGAGAGCTCTCAATGGCTACTAGCCACAATGGCTATGCTCTTTGGTCAGAGGCAGTACAGTAAATGCTTCTGAATCGCAGTTGCTGGAACCCAGAGGGTTGCTCTTGTGCCCGGATCCCGCTTGCCGGTTTCCCACCAGAGGCAGCTGGTCAGCCACTGTGAGAACAGGGGTGCTGGACTGGGTGGGCCCCCTTTGGCCTGATCCAGCAGGCTCTTTTCACGTCCTTGTGCCGCTTATACATTACAAGGAGTGTGACTCTGTGTTGTTCCTTCTTGAGGAAAAAACGGTTTCCTGCCTCTCCATCCTGCTGTGTAATTTCCTCGTCTCCCAGAACTTCTGCGAAATTATGACTCAGGGTCTCCCGAATGGCTGGCCGCTCTGGAAGAACGGCCCGACTTCAAGCCCCCCACCCCCACCCCAAGGTCAGATGCGTACCACCCGTCAGAGCACACCCTGAGCGGGAAGAAACAGCAGGGATTCTCATTAAGACCCCTGGCATCCAAGCGGGTGCCTCTGTGGGGGCACTTATAATGCCAGAAGCACGTACTGACTGCGTAGGAACACAGGAAACTGCCTTAGCCTCAGGCAACTGGCCCACCTAGTTCAGTAATGTCTACACTGACTGGCAGCAGCTGTCCAGGATTTCAGGCAGGGGACACGCCCAGCCCTACCCGGAGATGCTGTCAGGACCTTCTGCATCCAAAGCAGGTGTCCGCAAAAGGAAGCATTTATGTGGGGATCAAACCTATCCATTCTGAAAGAAATCAGCCCTGAGTGCTCACTGGAAGGACAAGATCCTGAAGCTGAGGCTCCAAGACTTTGGCCACCTCATGAGAAGAGAAGACTCCCTGGAAAAGACCCTGATGTTGGGAAAGATGGAGGGCACAAGGAGAAGGGGACGACAGAGGATGAGATGGTTGGACAGTGTTCTCGAAGCGACTGGCATGAGTCTGACCAAACTGCGGAAAAACAAAATAAAAAAATAAAAAAAATCCTTCCAGTAGCACCTTAGAGACCAACTAAGTTTGTTCTTGGTATGAGCTTTCGTGTGCATGCACACTTCTTCAGGAGGCAGTGGAAGACAGGAGTGCCTGGTGTGCTCTGGTCCATGGGGTCACAAAAGAGTCGGAGACGACTAAACTACTAAACAACCAAAGGGAGGAGAGAGATTTCTGAAACTGTATTGTAGCCCCTGTATGTGTTGCAGCTGCAATGCGGGCAAAGAAGAGTCAGAAAGAGGATTTTTTTTTATGAAAGAAAGAAAGAAAGAAGAAAGAAAGAAAGAAAGAAAGAAAGAAAGAAAGAAAGAAAGAAGTGTCATGGATCTCTCTTGCAGTGTCCCCTCCCCTCTGCCTTCCCGGAATGAGGGCAGTTTTAAGAGAAAGCAGGTCACATGGCAGCAAGGGGAGGAGGGTCCATGGACCGGCAGGTAAATCTGCCATCAGCTGGTCATTTGAGACACTGTACACACAGAGAGAGATTCAGCGATCAGCTGGGTGGCGTCAAAAAGTAGGAGCGAAAAAGTCCCTTCTGCAAACGGGAGCATGGAAACTCAGGTAGGGCTTCCCGTACGCTGACTTTTGGTCCTCCCAGCTCTGGGGATTCCCAATGTGGAAGATCCCTTCTTCATAAACTTCCTGCTCCCACAATGTGGGTCCCTGGTCCCGGCCAAGTCTCTGCAGGGGTGCAAGGGTCAAGCAGCGGGTTTGGACCCCTTGCGCTCTCTCTGGGTGGGGGGGGGCTGCCTTTCCCGGTGCCCCATGTGCACCAGATGTGTTTCTATTTAAAAAAAATAATTAAATGAGTTTTCAGTTTTTTACATTTCAAAATGAACATTTTACAAATTTTAGCATATCCAGTGACTTCCCTTCTTCTCCTTCCACGGTTCATATTATTACATATACATTCCTGCACATTTTGCTATAACCATTCAAATCAATTTTCCACTTTTACATCAAATATTGTTTACTCTGTTGAATTTATCTTTACGCTGCCAGCATTTTGAGCTGTGTACAATTCTTTTCCAGATATCCAATAATTATTCTCCACTCTCCTTTAAATATACGTTATTATTGCTCTCTAATTCTGCGTGTTAAGCCTGCAACTTCTGCATATTCTAACATTGGTATCTGAAGAAGTGTGCATGCACACGAAAAGCTCATACCAAGAAGAAACTTAGTTGGTCTCTAAGGTGCTACTGGAAGGAATTTTTATTTTTTATTTTGTTTTAACATCTAAGTTACAGGTAGGTAGCCGTGTTGGTCTGCCATAGTCAAAACAAAATAAAAAAAAAAAAATCCTTCCAGTAGCACCTTAGAGACCAACTAAGTTTGTTCTTGGTATGAGCTTTCGTGTGCATGCTCACTTCACAACCCAGAGTCGTCCGCGACTGGACCTAATGGTCCCTTTGTTGTTGTTGTTGTTGTTGTTCAGTCGTTCAGTCGTGTCCGACTCTTTGTGACCCCATGGACCAGAGCACGCCAGGCACCCTATCCTTCCACTGCCTCCCGCAGTTTGGCCAAACTCATGCCAGTCGCTTCGAGAACACTGTCCAACCATCTCATCCTCTGTCGTCCCCTTCTCCTTGTGCCCTCCATCTTTCCCAACATCAGGGTCTTTTCCAGGGAGTCTTCTCTTCTCATGAGGTGGCCAAAGTACTGGAGCCTCAACTTCAGGATCTGTCCTTCCAGTGAGCACTCAGGGCTGATTTCTTTAAGGATGGATAAGTTTGATCTTCTTGCAGTCCATGGGACTCTCAAGAGTCTCCTCCAGCACCATAATTCAAAAGCATCAATTCTTCGGCGATCAGCCTTCTTTATGGTCCAGCTCTCACTTCCATACATCACTACTGGGAAAACCATAGCTTTAACTATACGGACCTTTGTCGGCAAGGTGATGTCTCTGCTTTTTAAGATGCTGTCTAGGTTTGTCATTGCTTTTCTCCCAAGAAGCAGGCGTCCCTTTACCTTTACCTTTAAACTCTGCTGAGAGGGTCCAGGGTTTATGCCTCTTAACCAGGGTTTGTGCTTCCTTTGGACTGAGGCCGTGTGTTCAAGGAGCATGGTTTTATTTGCCCATATATGCACCTGAGCCTTGATGCAGGGAGTGCAGAACGTTACACCTCAAGAGCGTCTCCGATTGTTTCTCCTAGAGCTTCATCAAACCTGGGTCCAGAGCGGAAGGCGGCAATGCTCCCTGGTCTCTCCCAGCCAGCCTCCATGGAGTTCTGCCACCCTGCATCCTTTTAGCTGTTTCCAAAAACCTCCAGCAAAAGGACACTGTCCCCCCTGTGCTGACATCAGGCTCCCCATAACCCTGGCGCCCTCTCCCTCCAAACTTTTTTTGGCCTCTCCCCATTACTCAGGGCGGATGAAGGACAATTAATTGCCTTGTCAATCGCTCTTAATGGCCCCGTCCTCTGCTCTCATTGTTTCTTAATGGCACCTCTATCAGCTGATCTCCTGAACAGGAAAGCCAGTATAGTCTGTACTTTTACAACCCCTCTCAGCGCAACTTAATTCTCTAAACACTGATTAAACCCCAACAGCCAGGAATCCAGGGGCAGCCAGGGCACTCAGAAACCTGGGGGAGTCAGGGCACCCCCAAATCCATAACAGTGCAATAGGTCGGACCTAGGTTAGATCTGCAAGGCATTTTTTGCTAGGAGCTGACTGTCGGCTAAGCAGCAAAGGCAGACCTGAGAGAAGACATTTCTCTGTTTTCACCTTTTCTTAAATATGGCCTAGCAAGCTTCTAAAACAGGGGTCAGCAAACCTTTTCAGCAGGGGGCCGGTCAACTGTCCCTCAGACCTTGTGGGGGGCCGGACTATATTTTAAGAAAAAAAAATGAATGAATTCCTATGCCCCACAAATAACCCAGAGATGCATTTTAAATAAAAGCACACATTCTACTCATGTAAAAACACCAGGCAGGCCCCACAAATAACCCAGAGATGCATTTTAAATAAAAGGACACATTCTACTCATGTAAAAACACGCTGATTCCCGGACATCGCGGGCCTGGATTTAGAAGGCGATTGTGCTAGTCACATCTGTCTCTCAGCTCACCCGGGCCTTAGCGGGTCTTGGGGACCCCTGTTCTGAAACTTTCATGTACACCTCCCTCTGTGCTTTGCTCCCCTCCCTGTCCCTCTCTTAAGCTCGCATTTCAGCACGGTTGCAATAAACACACATGGTAATGATATATTAAAAACGGTGTCCGTCTGCCACAAGGTGACGATGGTCTTGCTTGAGCTTGCTTTCAACCTGCTGTGACAGTATTTCTTTATGCTCCTTATCCATGGCTTATTGATAAACGAAGAATAACAATAAGATTTGGGGATAGGGTTGCCAGGTCTGCTTCCCAAAAATAGCGGACAAGCGGGGGGGGGGTTTAAATTAAATTAAATTATATATTTTCTTACAAACATTTTAACACGTATTAAAATACCATTTCATCATAAAGCTTTTGAATAAAAAAATGTCCACTATTTTGTGGGGGGGGAAGAGTGAACATAATGTGAAAAAAGTGGACTGTCCACTTAAATAGTGGACATCTGGCAACCCTATTTGTGGAATGGGGGTTGGAATTTGGTTTTGGTTAGGATTTCAGTGGCAAATGCTGAGGCCTGGCACCTGTGAAAAACAGGCAAAGCTCCCCAAAGCGTTGTTGTTGTTATACCCTACCCACCTGAATGCGTTGCCCCAGCTCCTCTGGGCGGCTTCCAACATACGTAAAAACAGAAGGAAACGTTACACATTAAAATGTTCAGAATGTCTCCCCCGAAACCTCCCCAGTCTCTCCCATTGCCACCACTTGACCCCTTCACCATTTTTGCACCTCCCCTTCCAGGTTCTGCAGTGCGTTGGCTGCCATGCCGGTCCTTAAGAACCCCTGCAAGCTCAAGATGGCCAACGGGGACACCGGCGGCGGCTCGCTGATCCTGGAGAAGGAAAGTCACCGGGGAACCAACCCATTTGAGGAAGACCTCGAGGAGAACGAGAGAGACTCTTTCCTGGGGAGCGACTCCCCCGAGAGCAGGAACCCTTCCCCGGACGACGGGGGCGGCGGCTTCCAGCGGGGCCTTTTCGACGGCAGCCCCGAGGGGCGCTACAGGCGGCGGGCGACGCTGGAGAAGCTGGTGGGGCTGTCGCCCTTCCGCATGGGCAAAGGGAAGAGGAGCGGCGAGAAGAAGTCCCCCGGCGGCGGGGAGAAGGGGTCGGACAGGAGGTCCTTCCTGGGCCGCATGATGATCCCCTTGACGGAGGGCAACCAGGGGACCCCGGAGAAGAGGAAGACGCGGCGAAGCTCCGAAGACTTCAGCCTACTCCAGCTCCTGAACGGCCGCCGCAAGGAGAGCCTCTGCGGTTTCGACTGCGGCCTGTCGGAGAAGGAGAACGGCGGTGCGGGAGACAAGCGCATGTCCTTCCTCAAGATCGGGCTGGGAGGGAAGGTCCGCAGAGCTTCGCTGGTGGAGAAGCTCAACCAGGCCGAGGCGCCGGAACCGGCGCCCGTCACCGAGGAGGCCGAGGTCAAGGTCAAGGAGCCGCTCTCTGGTGAGTCTGTGATTTTTTGCCTTCTTCAGCAGGAGAGTTCCCCAGCCTTCGTGCTGGAGATGCTGTTGCGTTGTCCTTGCTCAGGCTTCCTCAAACTCGGCCCTCCAGATGTTTTTTGGCCTACAACTCCCATGATCCCTAGCTAGCAGGACCAGTGGTCAGGGATGATGGGAGTTGTAGTCCCAAAACATCTGGATGGCCAAGTTTGAGGAAGCCTGTTCTTGCTTCTATACACAGTGGAACCTCGGTTGTCGAGTGTTTCGGCTTTCGAACGCCGACAACCCATAAGCGAATCCTTCCGTTTTTGAACGCACCTCGGCTTCCAAGGCACGTTTCTCCATTTTTTCAATGGATTTTGCCAACCGCCCATTGGGCCTCAGTTGTTGAACGGTTTGGAAGTCTTCCGGAATGGATTGCGTTCGGCAACCGAGTTTCCACTCTATACTTATTTCCCACCAATGCAGTGAGTTGCAACAGTCGTCGTCTTTCAGGGGTTCAGTTCCCTCCCCAGGTCCCCTTCGGAGTGGAGGTGTAGATCAGGCATAGGCAAACTCGGCCCTCCAGATGTATTTGTGCCTTTCAAAAAAAATGAAAGGCACAAATACAGGATGGGTGACACCTGGCTTGAGAGCAGTACATGTGAAAAGGATCTAGGAGTCATCAAACTTGACATGAGTCAACAGTGTGATGCAGCAGCTAAAAAAGCCAATGCAATTCTGGGCTGCATCAATAGGAGTATAGCATCTAGATCAAGGGAAGTAATAGTACCACTGTATTCCGCTCTGGTCAGACCTCACCTGGAATACTGTGTCCAGTTCTGGGCACCACAGTTCAAGAAGGATACTGACAAGCTGGAACGTGTCCAGAGGAGGGCAACCAAAATGGTCAAAGGCCTGGAAAAGTGTGGTGGAGTCTCCTTCTTTGGAGGTCTTGAAGCGGAGGCTTGACAGCCATCTGTCAGGAATGCTTTGATGGTGTTTCCTGCTTGGCAGGGGGTTGGACTGGATGGCCCTTGTGGTCTCTTCCAACTCTAGGATTCTATGTTTTGGGACTACAACTCCCATCATCCCTAGCTAACAGGACCAGTGGTCAGGGATGATGGGAGTTGTAGTCCCAAAACACCTGGAGGTCCGAGTTTGCCTATGCTTGGTGTAGATGCTTCT
This sequence comes from Lacerta viridis, assembly GCA_900245905.1. Lineage (NCBI taxonomy): Eukaryota > Metazoa > Chordata > Lepidosauria > Squamata > Lacertidae > Lacerta > Lacerta viridis. The sequence continues at coordinate 166,869 of OFHU01001369.1, read as the reverse complement.
CATCTGCAATGTGCATGCATGTAAATGCAGGCGCAAGGGAAATGTTCCAGGTGTGTTTTGAACTGGGGCAGGGCATCGTCAGACCATTATGCATTCCCCCAATATATCTATAACCCAAAGAACAACTGTCTGGGCTTTAAATTGGGATAGGCTGCTGCTTCCCCTGGAAACTACGGGGAAAGAGAGTATTGGACGAAGTGGGCCATTGTCCTGATGTGGCAGAGGTCTTCTTATGGACGGAGCTCAACTCAGTTTTACTTAGAGAAGACCCACTGAAATTAATGAATGTAATTAGGTCCATGGATTTCAGTGATTCCACTCGGGAGTCGAGCTTAGTTGAAAAACAACCCAATGTTCTTAATATTCATCAGCCTCAGCCGCATCAGCTGTACGATGCTGGAGCTAACAGGAATTATAGGTCAGGAAGTCACCAGGTCGGGGAAGCCAGAAACGCAGCCTTTCAATAATGTCTTATTTCAAAAAGAATTTCAGAAATAGGCCGGAAAGAGAAGTTGTTGAATTGCGACTTATTACCAAACTTAAAACCTTCGAGAGACCTGGTTCTGAACAAGAGACATTGGATTCTTATCTCATTATACATGATAAAGCTATTTTTAGCCATCTCACCCCTTGCTTTTTCCTGTAAGACCAATTGCAGTCGTTAACAGTCGTCAACAGGTTTTCCACACCTATCAGCCAATCACCCATTCCCACCACCCTTCTGAGTAATACCCCTCCCCACCCTCTCACTATATATAAGGGTCTGGTGACTTCTGTTTCAGTGTATCTGAAGAAGTGTGCATGCACACGAAAGCTCATACCAAGAACAAACTTAGTTGGTCTCTAAGGTGCTACTGGAAGGAATTTTTTATATTTTATATTTTTATATTTTGTTTCAATAATGTGTCTGCAGAGGCACCGTATTGCAAAATTTCCTCCCTTTTGAAAAGATTGTGAAACGCTATTAACGGATGGTATAGTGCCATCCAGACAGTTTAGCCTCACTATTAAAATGTGTGCCTTTTGGTAAGGTAATAATAGAATCACAGCTTTGGAAGGGTTCCCCAGCGGGCATCTAGTCTAACCCCCTGCAATCCAGGAGTCACACCAAAAGAATCCCTGAAAGGTGGCCATACACCTGTCTGCCTAGAAGCCTCCTAATGTTTAGTCAGAGTCAGGGGCGTAGCAAGGTAAATTGGTACCCGGGGGCAAAAGAAAAATTGTCAAAAAAAAATTGTCACCCCCCCAGGCATGGGAAGGTCAGGTGGTACCCGGTGCGGAAAATTTCTTGTCAACCCCCCCATTGATCCCCCCAAAAATGGTTTTACGTTATTTCATATTTTCTTACAAAGGAATAATAACAAGTAATAAAAAAAACTTTTATTTATATCCCACCCTCCCCGGCCGAAGTCGGGCTCAGGGTGGCTAACATCAGATACATAACATTGGTATAAAATCAAACAATAATTAAATTACCTCCTAAAAACATCTCAAAATCAAATTAAAGTCTAATTAGATGGCTTTCCACAGGGTTAGGGTTGGGAACAGTAAGTGCTCCACTGAACTGAAATTTCAGCCTTCATGACATAGGAAAACAGCAAGTGAAGAAGAGTTTGGATTTGATATCCGCTTTTCACTACCCGAAGGAGTCTCAAAGCGGCTAACATTCTCCTTTCCCTTCCTCCCCCACAACAAACACTCTGTGAGGTGAGTGGGGCTGAGAGACTTCAGAGAAGTGTGACTAGCCCAAGGTCACCCAGCAGCTGCATGTGGAGAGCGGGGAAGCGAACCCGGTTCCCAGATTACGAGTCTACCGCTCTTAACCACTACACCACACTGGCTCTCAGCTGTTTTGGTGGAGGAGGGTCAAGATATTAACCGATATGCATGAAATTTCATATATAGCTATATAATCCCTAGTATAGTAAGATAAGACCTTTGGAGCAGGCATTTAAAAAAAAATAAAAATTTTTTTTCAAATTTTTTTTGTTCCTTGATCATTTGTCACCCCCTCCATTATGGAACCTGGGGCGGCCCACCCCCCCTTGCTACGCCCCTGGTCAGAGTCTCCTTTCTTGTTGGTTCGGGTCATCCCCTCTGGAGCAGCAGAAAACGAGCTTGCTCCTTCTTGTGTGTGACAGCCTTTCGCCTACTTGAAAACGGCTGGCAGACCCCTTCACAATGTACCCTGTCCTGGAGAGAGCTGGTGTCAGGATGTGTGCGCAGCGCTGCGCTGGACACCGTGCAAAGATGGGACACAGTATTAAGTCAGCTTCCTGGCGGGATCAGAACCTTGGCCCAGAAACCTCACGGAATCGACACGGTCGTTTCTCACCGAAAAGACTTTAACGTTTAGCTGTTGAAAGCTGTGCCTGGGCAGCTGATCCTTGGCTGTCTGCAAAGTCCTAACCAAGGGGACTGAAACAAGACCTGATCGTTTTAATTTCTTTTTTCCTCTTCGCTCCAGGGCCAGCCTGTTTACTCAGGTTATGGCTGGGGAGAAGCTAATGAGCGGGTCTTTGCTTTATTTTTATTTTTTGCTTTTTGTTCTCCTGGGCTCATTGTTCCAGCTTGATTGACCCTCCTGATTGCAGGAGTCGAAAAGCGGCCCGTTGACCTTGCTGGGGAATGTGCCCAGAGGGAAGGAAAAAGCCTCCGAGAGCGAGCGCTGGGAAGAGAGCAGGGCAAACTGGGAAATGAATATGCACAACCAATTCAACTTTGCTCCACAAAGTCCTGGAGAGAGCCTTCCTTCCTCTCCCAAAATTTCAGCTGCCTGGAACCGTTTGCCAGAGAGATAGCCTCCATCACCCTAGATTGCAAGACTGCAACTCGTGCTGAAAACAACCACACACCCACCCCGGCCCCGTCCTACGCCTCTGCTTGCTTGTCTTGCCTGGCTCTCTTCTGCTGCTCCGGCATAGAAACGTAGCGTTGTTGAGTTGGAAGGGACCACGAGGGTCATCTAGTCCAACCCCTGCAACGCAGGAACCTTTTGCCCAACGTGACCTGCAAAACTCCCGTTTCGAAGATGAAATATCTGCGGTGCTCAGAAACCCTTCCGAAGCATTCTTCTTAATTGAGAAAAAACTATAAAATCAGTCATTAATTTGCCTTTTTATCCCGCCTTTCCCTCCAAGCAGCTGAAGGTGACATGCAGGCTTCTCTCCTTATTCATCCCATCCCCGCAACAACCTTGTGAGGTACGCCAGGCTGCCTGCCCCACAAGCCTCGTGGCAAAGTGGGGAATTCGGACCCGGGTCTTCCGGGTCCCAGCATGGCACACTAACAAATCCCTGCACCACACTGACTCGCAAGTAGAACCAAAGTGCTGGGGCCCTCTGTGGGGAAGGAGCTCCACAGCTTAGGGGGCTGCCCTAGAGAAAAGTGTCTCCCTCTGGGCCACCCCACAAGCCTCTGAGGGCAGAGGAACTGCCAAGAGGGCCAACTCTGCCAAGCTCAGCACCCGAGAGCAGGGCTGGTCCAAGGGAGGCGAACCACAAAATGTTGTGCGCCCCCACAATGGTGTGAGCGAAGATCTACATCGGGAACAAGGGCGGGAGGAATCGTAGAGCTGTAGAGTTGGAAGGGACCCCGAGAGTCCAACCCACGGCAAGGCAGGAATCTTTTGCCCAATGTGGGGCTCGAACCCATAACCCTGAGATTAAGGGTCTCATGTCTACTGACTGAGCTGGGGGCGGCAGCCATGGCCACACGCAGGATTTATTTTAGGGGGGGGCAGGCTTTATGTTCAGGGGGGGCAGAACCGAGTTACCTGAGATGCAATTGGTCATTTAGTTAAGGATTTTTAAAATTTATTTACTTCATGGGGGGGGCAGTTGCCCCTCTGCCCCCCCCCCCGGGCTATGCCCATGGCAGCAGCAGCCCCTCTTTTCTGCCAAGAGGCTGCTGCAGAGGTGACATGGGGGGGGGGCTGCAAAAGAGACAACAAAACTCCGCTGTTTCAAAACGGGGGTTTCTATGGCTGAACAGAAACAGTCCAATTAACTGCTTTGCCCAGGTTGCCCATCCTGGGGTCTAGAGCCAGGGGGCTTCCATCCCACCCCGACCGGCAGGGGTAAAGCTTGTGTGCCTTTATCCGTGTGTCTGCCATCCCATACGGGGAAGATCTTGAGTCCTGGCATCCATTCTGCACAGGGCAGTGGGAGGTCTGCTTTATAAATACACAGCGGAGGCAGCTAACGGAAGAAATAAGTTAAACAATATGTTTCTAGGGGCTGGGAGAGGTGAGGACTCCGGCCAGGAGCCAGTTCTGTCGCCCCTGTCCCCGCCATCGGGCTGCACGCGGAGCCAGCACCCAAAGTGCCGAGGCTGATGGGGTGCCCCCCGTCCTCAGAAACTCCCCACCCCTCGGCCTTTGGATCTGTGAGCTTAAAGGTGGGGAGCAACCTGCGACCCACAAGACGCCCTTGGGGCTCCCGTCTCTCATCGGGGTCGGCCAGGCAGGCCCAGGTCATTTAGGACGATGGAGGTTGTGGCCCAGTGGCTCCCAAACTCCCCCCCTCGCAACCGCTTGGTTCCATGAACTTGTCCTCCTCCCCTCCAATTGCCCGCCAGATAAAAAAGCATTATTCAGAAGAGCAATTTGCATGGCCTGCTAAGGAATACCGTAGCGCATTCAGATTCAAAACAGGTGGCAATGAATTGCACATTTATTCAGAGTCCCGTTAAAAATTTCTGCAAAATGCATGAACTTAGAATCCTAGAATCCTAGAATCCTAGAGTTGGAAGAGACCCAAGGGCCATCCAGTCCAACCCCCTGCCAAGCAGGAAACACCATCAAAGCATTCCTGACAGATGGCTGTCAAGCCTCCACTTAAAGACCTCCAAAGAAGGAGACTCCACCACACTCCACTGTCCAACAGCTCTTACTGTCAGGAAGTTCTTCCTAATGTTTAGGTGGAATCTTCTTTCTTGTAGTTTGAATCCATTGCCCCGTGTCCGCTTCTCTGGAGCAGCAGAAAACAACCTTTCTCCCTCCTCTATATGACATCCTTTTATATATTTGAACATGGCTATCATCACCCCTTAACCTTCTCTTCTCCAGGCTAAACATACCCAGCTCCCTAAGATCCAGAGCTTTTCGAAGCCTGAATGTCCTTTGCACCTCCGGTGCGCATCCTGTCACCGCTTTGCCTCTTGATATCCCACCTTTGCCTCCCAAGGGGCTCAAGCTGGTGCGCATGGTTCCTCTCCCCTTTTAATCCCCACTACGATCCTGTGAGGTAGGTTGGGCTGAGAAGGGGCAGCTGGCCCATTGAGCTTCATGGCCGAGTGGCGATTCGAACCCTGGTCTCGCAGGTCCTAGTCTGACACGCTAACCCACGGGTAGGCAAACTAAGGCCCGGGGCCCGGATCTGGCCCAATTGCCTTCTAAATCCGGCCCACGGACGGTCCGGGAATCAGCGTGTTTTTACATGAGTAGAATGTGTCCTTTTATTTAAAATGCATCTCTGGGTTATTTGTGGGGCCTGCCTGGTGTTTTTACATGAGCAGAATGTGTCCTTTTATTTAAAATGCATCTCTGGGTTATTTGTGGGGCCTGCCTGGTGTTTTGACATGAGCAGAATGTGTCCTTTTATTTAAAATGCATCTCTGGGTTATTTGTGGGGCCTGCCTGGTGTTTTACATGAGTAGAATGTGTCCTTTTATTTAAAATGCATCTCTGGGTTATTTGTGGGGCCTGCCTGGTGTTTTTACATGAGTAGAATGTGTCCTTTTATTTAAAATGCATCTCTGGGTTATTTGTGGGGCCTGCCTGGTGTTTTTACATGAGTAGAATGTGTCCTTTTATTTAAAATGCATCTCTGGGTTATTTGTGGGGCCTGCCTGGTGTTTTTACATGAGTAGAATGTGTGCTTTTATTTAAAATGCATCTCTGGGTTATTTGTGGGGCCTGCCTGGTGTTTTTACATGAGTAGAATGTGTCCTTTTATTTAAAATGCATCTCTGGGTTATTTGTGGGGCATAGGAATTCGTTCATTTTTTTTTTTCCAAAATATAGTCCGGCCCCCCACAAGGTCTGAGGGACAGTGGACCAGCCCCCTGCTGAAAAAGTTTGTTGACTCTTGCTAGTAAACCATTCTGGCTCTCCATCCATCTAGTCAAGTTCCTTACAGGGTCTCATGATTCTTTTAAGTGGAGTTGAGAGGGATTGAGCACACATGCAAATCACCTGCTCTGTCACTGAGCTGTGGTGTCGTCCATCATCCACCCAGGATGGGTCGCTGGTGGGGTGTACAGGGTGTTGTTTGTTTGTTTGCTTGTTTGTTTATTATACCACCCTTCATCTGTAGATCTCAGGGTGGTTCACAACATTAAAATGAAAGATAAAAAAACACAAAATACATAAAAAAGAACGTAACCTCCCCACTCTCTCCCACAACACATTTAAAAGGGTATCACATACCAATCAGTCAAAGGCCTGGTTGAAGTGGAACGTTTTTGCCTGGCGCCTAAAGGTGTATAATGAAGGTGCCAGGCGAACCGCCCTGGGGAGAGCATTCTACAGATGGGGAGCCACCACAGAAAAGGCCCCGTTCTTGTGTAGCCACCCTCCAGACCTCTCGAGGAAGAGGGCCTCAGAAGATGATTTCAGGGTCCGGATAGGTTCATATGGTAAGGGGCAGTCCTTGAAGTACTGTGGCCCTGAGACGTTTAAAACTTTATAGGTCAAAACCATTACTTTGAATTGGGCCCGGAAACTCATTGGCATCCATTGCAGTCGGACCAGGATCGGTGTAATATGCTCAGACCGTCTTGCCCCGGTGAGCAACCTGGCTGCCAAATTCTTCCCCAGCTGGAGTTTCCAAACTGTCTCCAGAGGCGGCCCCACGTATAACGTGATGCAGGATGTCTCGGGTCGCGCCCCATGCGTCTTGTGACATTGTTTCTCGCACCAGAGATTAAACACAAGACGTAAGGCATTGGGGTTTACAAGCCAGGAAGCGCAGATTCCAAGAAAGCCCGATCACCTTTTAAATATTAGCCCCTGGCTAATGCAGGAATGTGGGTTAGGAAGGGGCCAGGAGCTGGAAAACGATGGAGAACCTTGTGACTTGGAATAATGGAACAAGGGTGCATTGTCTGTGTGCAGAGTCAACATGGGATCGCCAGAGATAATAGCATTCGTGACGGCAACCCCAAAATCCAGCAGTATCTCCTTGCAAGGTCACACACCAAGAGTTGTCCTGAAGAGCCGTCAGACGCAGAGCCAGACCAAGTATCTCTGGGGTCAGAGGTCATCACTTCCCAGGGACCCTTTTTGGTCTGAGGTTGGGGGCATCCTGCAGGGAGGAGCTGTCCGAAACCAAACCTTATCTGAAGAAGTGTGCATGCACACGAAAGCTCATACCAAGAACAAACTTAGTTGGTCTCTAAGGTGCTACTGGAAGGATTTTTTTTAATTTTGTTTCAATAATGTGTCAGCAGAGGCACCGTATTGCAAAATTTCCTCCCTTTTGAAAAGATTGTGAAACGCTATTAATGGATGGTATGCTGCCATCCGGACAGTTTAACCTCAATATTAAAGTGTGTGTCTTTTGGTAAGGTAATAATAGAATCACATGAGTTATAGCTTTAGAAGGGTCCCCCAGCGGGCATCTAGTCTAACCCCCTGCAATCCAGGAAGGAATTTATTTTATTTTATTTTGTTTTGACTATGGCAGACCAACACGGCTACCTACCTGTAACCGAAACCAAACCGTTCACTTATTGCAGTGGTCCCCAAAGGTTTTCGTTAGACCACTGTTCCATTGGTTCCATAAAAACGTTCCCACTGCCCCTGACTCGGCCCTATAAAAGCCATCCTAGCACTTTGCATGGTCCGCTAAGGAAGATAATAACATTATAAAATGCAAAACAGCCAACAATGAATTGCACGTGTATTCAAAATAAAAAGAAAACTAAAAAGGACCCCTGACCATCAGGTCCAGTCGTGTCCGACTCTGGGGTTGCGGCGCTCATCTCGCTCTATAGGCCAAGGGAGCCGGCGTTTGTCCGCAGACAGCTTCCGGGTCATGTGGCCAGCATGACAAAGCGCTTCTGGTGAACCAGAGCAGCGCACGGAAACACCGTTTACCTTCCCGCTGGAGCGGTCCCTATTTATCTACTTGCACTTTGACGTGCTTTCGAACTGCTAGGTGGGCAGGAGCTGGGACCAAGCAACGGGAGCTCACCCCGTGGCAGGGATTCGAACCGCCAACCTTCTGATCAGCAAGCCCTAGACTCTGTGGTTTAACCCACAGCGCCACCTGGGTCCCTTGGTAAATGAATTTGCCCAAATTGATGAACTCGATCCAGATATACCAGCTTTTCAGATAGTCATTTACCCCTGTCAGTGCCCCCCTGATGTCCACTTGGTCCTTATCACGACACCTAGGTAATCCTGCCGCCCCCCAAGAGGGAAATACCACCAGCTTTGAGAACCACTGACCTATTCAAACCGTAGCTTGGGCAGGACACAGAGAACCAAGTGGGCTGGCATAGGGTGACCCTTGGCAGGCAGAGAGGTGAGAGGCAGTGCGGTACAGTGGTTAGTGTCAGAACCAGGACCTGGGAGACCAGGGTTCAAATCTCCACGTAGCCATGGGACCTTGGGAGCCAGCCACTGCCTCTCAGCCTAGCCTACCTCGCAGGGTTGTTGTTGTGGTAGTTAAATGAGGAAGGGGAGACCCATGTGCAGGCCACCTTGGAGAAAATGCCATAAATAACAAACAAACAAACCTCCAGCCTGTTACACACACCCCTAGACACACTTTGTTTTTGTTTTGTTTTTGAAATCATTTTTATCTGATTATACAAATATAAATTTATAACATTCCACATGCATATCCACATACAGTGGAACCTCGGTTTCCGAGTGTCTCGGAAGCCGAACATTTCGGAACCTGTTACAGGTAGGTAGCCATATTGGTCTGCCATAGCCAAAACAAAATGTAAAATTTAAATTTAAAAAATTCCTTCCAGTAGCACCTTAGAGACCAACTAAGTTTGTTTTGGTATGAGCTTTGTGTGCATGCACACTTCTTCAGATACGAAAGCTCATACCAAGAACAAACTTAGTTGGTCTCTAAGGTGCTACTGGAAGGAATTTTTAAAATTTTTATTTTATATTTTATTTCGGAACCTGAACGCCGAAAACCCCGAAGTAATTGCTTCCGTTTTGGAACACGCCTCGGAAGTCGAACGGCTTCCGCGGCGTATTTTTCCATTTCCACCATTGAAATTGCCGACAGCCCTTTGCGCCTTGGTTGTCGAACGTTTTGGAAGTCAAACGGTCTTCCGGAACGGATTACTCTCGACAACCAAGGATCCACTGTATAGAGATTACTCTGAACCTCGAGACCCCCCCCCTGCAATCCCCTCCGTGGGTCCTATTGTCAACATTTACAACTGCATAATATTCTATATTTTAAATCAGTCCATATCATCCATAGTATTTGTTACGTTAGAAGTGGGTTTCAAATCCTGCTAATGTTTCCAAAGAACGTTCGCAAACCAGAACACTCACTTCCGGGTTTTCGGCGTTCGGGAGCCAAAACGTTTGACTCGCAAGGCGTTCGGCTTCCAAAGTACGATTGTATGCTGAAATGCCCCCTAGACATCATCATAATAATAATAATCATAATAATAATCATAATAATAATAATGTATTATTTGTACAACTCTGGGCAGCTTCCAACAAAGATTAAAAATACATTAAAGTATCACACATTAAAAAGTTCTTTAAACAGGGCTGCCTTCAGGTGTCTTCTAAATGTCAGGTAGTTGTTTATCTCTCTGACATCGGATGGGAGGGCGTTCCACAGGGCGGGTGCCACTACCGAGAAGGCCCTCTACCTGGTTCCCTGTAGCTTTGCTTCTCGCAGTGAGGGAACCGCCAGAAGGCCCTCGGAGCTGGACGTCCGTGTCCGGGCAGAACGATGGAGGTGGAGACGCTCCTTCAGGTAAACTGAGCCGAGGCCGTTTAGGGCTTTAAAGGTCAACACCAACACTTTGGATCTCTTCTCCCCCTCCCCTTGTGCTCCAGTTCTGGAAATCCTGAACCTGATCCACAAAAGGGATCTCCTGGTGGCCGACGAGCACATCATCGAACTGGAGGCCGAGTGTGAGCAGGATGGGCAGCAGAGCACGGAGGGCAGCGAGGTCCGGAAATCCGGGAGCCGGAAGGCCAAGGACGTGGCGCTGCTGTACGAGGCCCTGCAGAAGGAGCTCTGGGACGTCCTGGCCGAGTCTCTGGCCAGGAAGAGCTCCTGCCCGGCCCTGGAGCTCGTGGTGCGAGTCATCGAGCAGGAGGAGGACACCGACCGCAAGTGGCTGGCGGCTCAAGGGGACCGGGCAGGCGGTTGCGGACCCCGGCCGCGAGCCATGAAGCAGCAGTGGGCCGAGGCGGTGCGCCAGCTGGTTGGGCAGCGGCTGCGCCAGTGCACCGAGGGCAGGGTCCTCCCCGTGGCCACGCAGATGGACCGCCTGGCCAAGTGCGCCCTGGAGGACCTGTGCACCGTCAAGTTCCACCTCTTGCACGCCTACCCCAAGGAGTACAAGGCCTTCGGGGTCTACCTGTGCAGCTTCCACCAAGGACTGGCCAGGTGCCTGGCTGAGGCGGTCCAGAAGAAGCTCAGCATCTCCGACCTCTACTTCGTCCTGGACTGGAGCAGCAACATCTACCAGAGGTAAAAGTCAGGGACGGATCTGGGCGATCTTTCATGCCTGCCAACATTCTTCCGATGAGCTGTCCTGTTCTATAATAATATTAATAATAATTTTAATATGTATACCACGCCCATGTGACTGGGTTGTCCCAGCAACTGGCTGGCTTCCAACATACAGTGGTACCTCTAGTTGCGGACTTAATCTGTTTCGGGGTGCCCTTCGCACCCTGAAAAGTCCGCAATTAGAGTGCCTCTTCTGCGCATGCGTGCGCGGCGAAACCCTTCCGGGTTATCCGCGTTCTTAACTTGAAAAAACACAACCGGAAGTGGCTGTAACCCGAGGTATGACTGTACAGGCGAAACTCGGAAAAATTAGAATATCGTGGAAAAGTCCATTTATGTAAGCAATTGTTTTCATTAGCTACTGGAGTTTAATATATGAGATAGACTCATGACATGCAAAGCGAGATATGTCAAGCCTTTGCTTGTTATAATTGTGATGATTATGGCGCACAGCTGATGAAAACCCCAAAGTTGAGATTGTTAATTTGGGGTTCTCATCAGCTGTACGCCATAATCACCACAATTATAACAAACAAAGGCTTGACATATCTCGCTTTGCATGTCGTGAGTCTATCTCACATATTAGTTTCACCTTTTAAGTTGAATTACTGAAAGAAACGAACCTTTCCACGATAGTCTAATTTTTCGAGTTTCACCTGTATATAAAAGGATAATTAGACACTGAACTTTTTATATTAAAAAACCATCCCTATACAGGGCTGACTTCAAATGCCTTCTAAAGGTTGTATAGTTACTTATCTCCTTGACTCGGGGATCACATAACTCCAGACCCTCCAACATTTCTCCGATGGAAATAGGGGCGTCCTAGGGGAAAAGAGGGACATTCTGGGATCAAATCGGAAACCGGGGTGGCTTCTGTAAATCGGGGACTGTCCCTGGAAAATAGGGACACTTGGAGGGTCTGTAATATGGCCAAAATCTGAGTCCCAGCCCAAAGCCTGGTAAGGCAGGTGTTGGGTAAATGCTAACTAGACTGGTAAAGAGGTAGAGGGACCCTGTCAGAGCCCTCCTGCCTTCTGCCCAAAGCCCAGAGCTTGCTAGGGTTTGGGAGGGAGGTGGGAAGGGCCCCCCCCCCTTGGCCCCTGCACCCTGTGTGCGGGAACTGTCCTAAATCCGCCTCTGTAAAAGGAAGAGGAGAACTGGTCAAGCCCATGGCAGGAGGGGCTGGCTCTCTGGCAGCCGGTCTGAGCACCAAGCGCACAGAGAGGGCACCATCCTTTGGAGAGAGAGCCAGGGAGTGTGTCAGCTGACCTGACCCATCCCGGGAGGGGGGGGCAGATCTCCCGCACGTCCTTGGTTTCCAAAAGTCACTCTATATACTGGGGTAGCCAGCAGGGTGCTCTCCTATGGGCTCCAGCCAGCGTGGGTTGACGGTCATAGAATTGTGGAGCGGGAAGGGACCCCCAAGGGTCATCCAGTACAACCCCCTGCAATGCAGGGGACCTCAGTTAAAGGAACCCTGGCAGAGGGCCATCCAAACACTGCTCGAAAAATCTCCAATGGCGAAGAGTCTACCACCTTCAGGGACAAAGGGAGCTGGGAGACCAACAGTGTCTGTGGGCTAGCCCTGGATAGCTCAGTGGGTTAGAGCGTGGTGTGATAATGCCAAGGTTGCAGGTTCAGTCCCCGTATGGGGCAGCTCAATAATAATAATAATAATAATAATAATAATTTATTTATTTATACCCCGCCCATCTGGCTGGGTTTCCCTAGCCACTCTGGGCAGCTCCCAACAGAATACTAAAAACACGATAAACATCAAACATTAAAAACTTCCCTGTACAGGGCTGCCTTCAGATGTCTTCTAAAAGTCAGATAGTTGTTTATTTCCTTGACATCTGATGGGAGGGCGTTCCACAGGGCGGGCGCCACCTACCGAGAAGGCCCTCTGCCTGGTTCCCTGTAGCTTTGCTTCTCGCAGTGAGGGAACCGCCAGAAGGCCCTTGGCACTGGATCTCAGTGTCCGGGCTGAACGATGGGGGTGGAGATGCTCCTTCAGGTATACAGGACCGAGGCCGTTTAGGGCTTTAAAGGTCAACACCAACACTTTGAATTGTGCTCGGAAATGTACATGTTCCTGCATTGGAGGGGGTTGGACTAGATGATCCTTAGGGTCCCCTCCACCCCCTAGGATTCTATGCTTCCCTCGCCCCCTTCCATTTATAGGCATGCTTTACCAAGCGCTGATCCTCGCGGAGCCAAAACCACCCCATCCACCCAGGCTTGGGGAAGTCGGACGCTTGTTCTGATCCGGTTTTGTTCTTCTTCTGTTCTTAATAAACAAGGTAGTTGAAATATGTGACTCATAGTTAACACACAGCCTGTCCCTTTGATGAAGCGCCCTCGATTAAGGGCTTTGAACACCAAAGCTCAAAGTTAATCCCGCAGCTGATTTTGGAGGGTAGAGTTCAGCCCAGGGATGTATGAAGTCATAACAGAATGCCCCTGAGCATGTCCGGAGTGACTCCTGCCCACTACAAGCTGTGCCCCGGACGCATCTGACTCCAGCCAGGCCTGGCCGCGAGGCTGTCACAGTCTTGCCTTTGTGCACAGAAAGCAGGGAGGTTTGTGAGTGAAAATTATTAATAATATCCCGCCTTTCAAGGCAGCTTACCAGTGTTTTTCAACCACTGTTCCGCGGCACACTAGTGTGCCGCGAGATGTTGCCTGGTGTGCCGTGGGAAAAATTGAAAAATTCAAGAGAATTACTTTATATATAGTCAATATAGGCACAGAGTTAATTTTTTTAACATTTTCTAATGGTGGTGTGCCTCGTGATTTTTTTCATGAAACAAGTGTGCCTTTGCCCAAAAAAGGTTGAAAAACACTGGCTTACACAAATCAAAACAGCTCGGATACAATATAAGAAGCTAAAATTGTATAAAAGACCACCATTAAAGAGTCATTGAACCCTAATAGAATTGAAACAATATTTAAAAATATAAATACAGGTAGTAAAAGCAGCTGAGCGCTATGTAAACGTCCTTTCCTTAAAAAACAATCAGATTCCTAAGGCTTGTCAGAACAAAGTCTGGGCGATATCTGGTTTTCAGCGTTGTCATATATCACCAGCTAAATATTGTGATATATACCGGTATATCGCGAAGTCTGAAATAAGGATGGAGCTATGAAGAGGCGTTGGCTGGCTTCGTGGTTTCCCCCACATTGCGATTGTTGCATAGTGCACACACCCACACACACCCACACACCGTGATTTGCGATATATCGCCAGAGCAAAAATTATGAAACCGTTACCACAATATGGACTTCAAAGTGGACAATAAATCGATATATCTTCGCCTGCCAGTGGAAGGACAGCAAGGAGGGTCCACAGTCTGGCTTCTCTAAGAAGGGAGTTCCAAAGTTGTCTGCCACCAGCCACCGACGACAAAGCCCTCTCCCGCCACCCCACCAAGTGTCCACGTGAGGGCATTTTTTGGGGGCGACGTTTGTGATGTATTTTGCACCCCTCTGGAGGAGATCCTGCTTCTCACTCTCGCTCTCTTTCTCTCCGCCGCACAGAGAGGTTCTCGGCCGAGCAGAAATCTCCTCCCTGGTCAAGACCCAGGAGCTCGGCCCGCTCCTGTCCCCCGAGACCCAGCTGAGCCTGGAAGAGGACCTCGTCGCTGCTGTGATGGTAAACGGTGAACCACAAAAGGGTGATGGGGGAGCAGCTTCTAATGAGAACGTAAGAAGTCCCTCTAGCAGGAGGTGGGGGCGGCCACCAAGCTACCATATTTTTCGCTCCATAGGACGCACTGGACCATAGGGCGCACCTCATTTTTAGAGGAGGAAACAAGGGAAAAAATATTTTTCTGGTTTTCCTCCTCTAAAAGCCCTGTTTTTTTGAGGATCAGCTAAAAGTTTTGCAGCTTTTTTTGCAAAGGGAAAAGCCCTGTTTTTTTGAGGATCAGCTAAAGGTTTTGCAGCTTTTTTTGCAAAGGGAAAAGCCCTGTTTTTTGAGGATCAGCTAAAAGTTTTGCAGCTTTTTTGCAAAGGGAAAAGCCCTGTTTTTTGAGGATCAGCTAAAAGTTTTGCAGCTTTTTTGCAAAGGGAAAAGCCCTGGTTTTTTGAGGATCAGCTAAAAGTTTTGCAGCTTTTTTGCAAAGGGAAAAGCCCTGGTTTTTTTGAGGATCAGCTAAAAGTTTTGCAGCTTTTTTGCAAAGGGAAAAGCCCTGGTTTTTTGAGGATCAGCTAAAGTTTTGCAGCTTTTTTGCAAAGGGAAAAGCCCTGGTTTTTTGAGGATCAGCTAAAAGTTTTGCAGCTTTTTTTGCAAAGGGGGAAAAGCAAAGAGGAAAAGCCCCATTTTTATGGGGTTCAACTCACATTTCTGAAAAATCTTAAGGAAAGGGAGCAGTTTCTACTGTTTCCAGACAGATAATCTAATCAGCCAGTCACATGTCCTGGGGAAACAAACAACCTCCCTCTGCAGCACATTCAACAAAGGAGGGCGGGGCTGAAAGGGAGCCGGGACTCTTATCTCTCTCCCGATCTCTTGCTGATCAGCTGCTGAGCGGGGTCCTTTCAACACCCCCTTTTCTCTTTGTAAAATAAAAAGCACGATCCTCTTTTGGCCCCTGGGCAATTCAGCTCCAGGGACCACCATTCGCTCCATAAGACGCACAGGTATTTCCCCTTACTTTTTAGGAGGAAAAAAGTGCGTCTTATGGAGCGAAAAATACGGTAAATGGGTTTAAAAGAGGGACAGGACAAATTCACGGCAGAGAGAGCTATGGGTGGCTGCTAGCCAGAGTGCTGCTGAATGTCAGGGGCTGGGAGCCACAGGAGGGGAGAGCATCCTTGCTTGCAGGTTTCCCACAATGGGCATCTGGTTGGGCGCTGTGGGAACAGGATGCTGGGCCAGAAGGGCCACGGGCCTCATCCTGCAGGGCCCTTCTTACATTCTTAGGGTGGCAGGAATGTAGACAACCCGCCGATTTCGCCCGTTCTCTCCCCGGCGCGTGCCCCCTTATGCGCCTTTCCGTGCTTGTTTGTAGGCAAAGATCACCGAGGACATGAGCCAAGAACTTGAGAAGGAGGAGGAGAGGTGGGCGCAAGAAGACGCCGGCGACGGCTTCCAGTTCGGCCTGTCTGGCAAAGTCATACTGGTAGGCTTCACCCGAGCCTGTTGGACTTCTGCCTGCATGCTTCGCCCTCCCCTTCGCTCTTCCTTCACGTCTGCATGGAGCTTCAGCCATTTACACTAATGGTCAATAGGCAGTGTTCTGAATCTTTCCCAGCCCTGCTCGGGAATGCCAGGGGTTGACCAGGTGTTCTGGCACCTGAGCCATGTCTCTTCCCATGGAATTTCCCTTAAAAAACCAGACAGGATTCTCACTCATTCCTGTGACTTCTGACATGGGAGAATCGGAGGCAAACAAACCCATCTCGGAGATTCCCTAGTGTTGCCGAGTGTGGTGCCAGCTAGCCAGTTCCTCGCTCTTCCGGTCTCACCCCCTGGAACAATGAACCGCCAGGTTCTTGGAGTGTGTATGTCCCCCATCCCAAACACTTGCTAGCCGCCCCGTTTCCTTGTGATGCTGAGCTCCTGGGTTTGCGTACATGCAGGTGTCCTTTTTGGCCAGTGTGCGTTCTCAAGTGTCAGCAGGAGAGAAGGCACCTGAGAACTGGGGGAGACTCGTTTGGTTCCAGGAACACTATAGACCACCTAGAGAATCATAGGATCACAGAACCAAAGAGTTGTAAGGGGCCTCAAGGATCACCTGGAGCGGTCCACCGCAATGCAGGAATCACAGCTGAAGAGTCCCTGGCTGGTGACCACCCAACCCAACCCAACCTCCCAACCTTCCGAAGTGATCCGTTCCACTGTCAAACGGCTTTTACCCCCAGAAAGCTCTTCATCACGTTTAGTTGGCATCTCCTTTCTTGCTGTTTGAATCCACTGGTTCAGGTCCTGCCCACTGGAGTAGCAGAATACGAGTTTGCACAGCCCTTCAAATGCAATTCTGGGCTGCATCAAATAGGAGTATAGCGTCTAGATCAAGGGAAGTAATAGTACCACTATATTCCTGCTCTGGTCAGACCTCACCTGGAATACTGTGTCCAGTTCTGGGCACCACAGTTCAAGAAGGATACTGACAAGCTGGAACGTGTCCAGAGGAGGGCAACCAAAATGGTCAAAGGCCTGGAAACGATGCCTTATGAGGAACGGCTTAGGGAGCTGGGTATGTTTAGCCTGGAGAAGAGAAGGTTAAGGGGTGATATGATAGCCATGTTCAAATATATAAAAGGATGTCATATAGAGGAGGGAGAAAGGTTGTTTTCTGCTGCTCCAGAGAAGCGGACACGGAGCAATGGATTCAAACTACAAGAAAGAAGATTCCACCTAAACATTAGGAAGAACTTCCTGACAGTGAGAGCTGTTCGGCAGTGGAATTTGCTGCCAAGGAGTGTGGTGGAGTCTCCTTCTTTGGAGGTCTTGAAGCGGAGGCTTGACAGCCATCTGTCAGGAATGCTTTGATGGTGTTTCCTGCTTGGCAGGGGGTTGGACTGGATGGCCCTTGGGGTCTCTTCCAACTCTATGATTCTATGAGTCTATGTTTGAAGGCAGCTGTCCATCTACTCTTCTCCATGCTGAACATACCCAACTCCCGAGGCTCGGCTTCCAGACCCCTTGATCATGTTGGTTGCCCTCCTCTGCACACCTTCCAGCTTGTTCGTACCCTTCTTAAACCGGGAACTGGGCACAGGACTCCGGTACTTCCTCTTAAGAAAGACTTCATCCCTGCCCACTCTCGCATGTTCCTTCCCTGCTTCATCTTTGCCCGAGATGTTCCCTCTCCTGCGACTCGAGGGTAGCTGGGTGGTAGTCCTTTGGCACTGGGCAGGGTGGCTCTCCAAAGGCACCCATCTCTCGGTTTTATCACAGGCCCTTTCTCCCTCTCTACAGGTGCTAAAGACTCACGTAGACAAAGCCCCCCAGATCACGGAAGATTTTGGGAGGAGGATGGCGCATTGCTGCCTGAGCTGCCTGGCAGACTTCTTGCAGAGGTAGTTCCCTTCTTAAGGACAGGCGAGGGGGACCCCGGGAGAAGAGAACCGGGCTCTCCTTTTCGCTGCGGGTTCGGTGGGGAGGCAGGGCGTGGTCAAAAGCCTTGCTTTTTAAATATTCCACCCGAGCTAATCAAAAATAATCCAGGGTAATTTGCAGGGCCGTCTTAGCCCTGGAGGTTAGTGGTGCGGGGAACCGTTCTGGAGGGCGCCAGGGAAGAGGCGGAGGCTGGACGCGGCGCCTCCCAGCATCAGCTCGCCGCCCTCGTCCGCCTCCGCCATGCCGCGCTGCGCCCGGAGCCTCCTTTTGGGAAAGCGTGCCGTTGCGGCTGCCCCCTCCCCGGCGTGCCCCGTGCCCTCCCGGGACGCGCGCCACGCCCCCTTGCAGCCAGCCAGCCGAACCCGGCACGCAAACACGAGGTGCAGCAAAGTGTGCATTCGAGATCTTGGCTATGCATATGAGGAGTGCAGGACCTGGCGAACCCATAACCTTCTCTGGGATCCTGATTGCATGCTCCGCTGTGCCTCCCTTGTGCTTGCGTGCGCTGGGTTTGACTGGTTGGCTCGCTGCAGAGCAGCGCCTCCGTCGCTGGCTGTCTTGGCAGCCTCCTTCCCGCCTTGCCCTCCCCCAGCCAGGCACTGTGGCCAGGCAGTCAGGCTGAGCCTTTGGCCAGCAACCGGGGGGTGGGGGGTCCATCTCCCTGCTCCGCCTTTGCGCGGCCACCGCCACAACTGGGAAGCGACAGGCGAGGCGGGGAGGAGCTTGGAGGGTTCTACGCGAGAGTTGTGGGGAGGCCAGGTGAGGAACAGCTCCTGAAGTATTCCTCTCCGCCCCCCTCCCCACACACACCCCTTCTCGCCATTTGGACATGCACGTTGCACGCTATGCACACCCCCCCCCCATAGCTGTCAAGTTTCGGATTTGAAAATAAGGGATCAGCAGTCTCACCTATCCCGGGGACAGTCACATGTCAGTGGTGGGCGGAGCCAGAAGCAAAAGTGGGCGGAGCAGCAATGTAAACTCCAAGCGGGCTCGGGCTCGGAGCGGAGCAAAGAGGAGGGCAGCCATGTGCTCCGCGCGATGGAGCCCCATCGTCTTCTTGTCTGATCCCATCAAAACAGGACAGGAAGCAGCAGCTGCTCAAAGGCAGCCAGGCTCCGCCCACCAGCTAACCCTATTGGCCGGCTGAGGGGCTCGGCGGCAACGGATAGGGGCTGATGCAGGGGGAGGAATACACCCCCCTGTAAGCACGGGAAACGGCTCCCACTTGCTTTGAGGGCTGAGGCTTTTCTCTCCAAGTAGGCGAGGTCTTCCCACCCAGTCCCTGGCCAGCAGGGGAGGAGCTGCTTCCATTAAAAACGGGAAATTTAAGGGAAATAAAAAATAAGGGAGAGCAGCGGGAAACTGCTTGAAATAAGGGAGAATCCCGGGGAGAACGGGATACTTGACAGCACTGCACCCCCCCGCGGGGAACCTTTCCTAAAAATGGTCAACAACTTTGGGGGTCCCCTCGCCTAAAAAAGGTTGACAATTCTGGGAAATGGGGGGGGGCGCCGGAGGGACCTTCGCACCACGGCGCCAGTTATGCTTAAGACGGCCCTGGTAATTTGACAGCTTGCAATGCAGCAGATCTCTTGCCTCCATACAGATTCAAGCCTTGTTGACTGCTAACAGCATTTTGGGGTGGGCAAAGGGGATTTCCACAGGAATCTGATGCTGGCGGCCAGGCTCTGCTTTTTCTGCCTCTCCACATCTCCATCCTTATTCCAGACATAGTGATATATTGGTATATTGCAATGTTTAGTCTGCAACTGCTGGGGGATTTGGTTGAGGTCTGAGGTTCTATCTGACAACGACTCTGCTCCCATTCCTGGACTGAACACGCTGCTTTAGATACACAAATAATGTAACTGACAAGTAGAATAAGAGGTGGAAAAGCCTTTAAAGAAGATTGGCAATGTTTGAAAATTATCGCAAGCATATTAAAACGTTGGCAGCGATAGAATAAATTCAGCAGTGACAACTAATGAGATATAAAAACGAGACAACGGAAATATAAGGATTAATGAGAATATGCGATGGAAAAGAAAATAAGCAAACCGTGTGCAGCACCCTGGAGTAGTGCCGCCGCTGTTATCGGCTGGGTTGGATTGGCCGAGCTGCCCGGAGAACGGCAGGTCCGGGGCTGAGAAACGGGAATTGCTGCTCCAGGGTGACTGGGTTGGGAACGAGTGAAGGAGGAGGCGGCAGCAGCGGGTGCAAAGTGCGAAGCCAGAGGTGGAGGCACGGCAGGGGCGCATTCCGGCAGGGCGAAGGCAGCAGCGGGGCAGAGCTCAGAGGAGCTGAGGCGGAGGCAAGGGAGGGAGCTGGCCTCTGCCCTTGCGCGCGCCTCTGAAAGAAAGAGGGTCTCTTCTGGACTTGGAAGGAGAGAGGAGGGCTCCCTCTTTCTCATACCGGAGCGCCCCTGAAGTACTGGTAGTCCAAGGGTAGAGAGGACGGGTTTTCCAAGCCCCTTTTCTCTCCACGCGAGGCCGGCGCTGCCGCCGGGACTGGGGGGCGGAGGCTGCTGGTGGGCCTGGCGCCCTGGTGCGTTGCGCCAGCAGCCTCAATGGCTAAGATGGCCCTGATTATGGGTGGGGTTTCTTTGCATCTTTGTATTGTGCGAGGAACAAGTGTCTGTATGTTTACATTGCAATGTAGCCGAAACAAATTCCAAGTGTGTTGGAAAATGTACTTGGACAATAATAAATTATTCCTCTTCCTCTTCCTAAAATAAAATATGCATGAATAATGTAACATGCAGTTTGACCCAGAGATTTAGGGTAGTCAGCTAGGTTATACTCAGCGTAGACTCTTTGAAATGAATGAACACGACTCGGGGCCCTTCATTCCAGTGGGTCTTAGTTGTCGTTGTCATTGTTGACAAGACGGATAGAGAAACAATGTGGGGTAAGAGTTAAAAGTGTTGGACTGGGACCTGTGAGACCAGGGTTCGAATCACCACTCAGCCATGAAGCTCACGGGGCGATAGTCACTGCCTACTCGGCCAAACCTACCTCCCAGGGCTGTTGTGGGAATAAATGGGGAGCGGGCAGAACCATGCACACCGCCTTGAGCTCCTCGGATAGGAAATAAATAAACAACATTACGATACTTCATTACAGTATTAAACACAATATTAGGATGCAGTTCAGTATATCGTCAAATATACTGCATGCTTCTAGAGATCCAGGGGGAGGGAGCTGAAGCCCAAATAATAGTCCTTCTATCCTACACCGGCTTGGTGTAGTGGTTAAGAGCAGTGGACTTGTAATCTGGTGAACCGGGTTCGCGTCTCCGCTCCTCCACATGCAGCTGCTGGGTGACCTTGGGCTAGTCACACTTCTTTGAAGTCTCTCAGCCCCACTCACCTCACAGAGTGTTTGTTGTGGGGGAGGAAGGGAAAGGAGAATGTTGAGCCGCTTTGAGACTCCTTCGGGTAGTGATAAAGCGGGATATCAAATCCAAACTTCTTCTCTTCTTCTTCTTCTTCTTCTTCTTCTTCTTCTTCTTCTCCTCTCCTCCTCCTCCTCCTCGGGAATATAACCTGGTCCTTCCCTCTCTCTTTTTTCATTGCAACAATCCTGCAAGGTAGGCGAGCCTGAGTCTTGCAGTGTGTGCAGGGGCATAGCAAGGGGGGGCGGGCCGCCCTGAGTTCCAGGGGAGGGGGGGTGACACTTTGGCCACCAACCCTCACCCCGCCCCGCTGGGCGGGCCCCAAACGGGGGCATGTCACCTTTTCCCCCTTCCAGCGGCTATTTTTCGGCACGCCAGTGACAAGCGTGACGCCCCCTTCTCGCTGGCCCACCCCCCGCCGAAAAAAAACCGCTGGGGGGGGGAAGGGAAGCAGAGCAGGCGCATTCAAGCGCCTGCTCTGCTTCTCTTTTTCCCCTTTCCGGCCGCTTTTTTCGGCGGGGGGGCGGGCCAGCGAGGAGGGGGCGTCATGCCAGCGACAAGTGTGATGCCCC
This sequence comes from Lacerta viridis, assembly GCA_900245905.1. Taxonomy (NCBI): domain Eukaryota; kingdom Metazoa; phylum Chordata; class Lepidosauria; order Squamata; family Lacertidae; genus Lacerta; species Lacerta viridis. The sequence goes on along the minus strand of OFHU01001369.1, from coordinate 145,093 downwards.
TCTCCTCGCTGGCCCGCCCCCCCACCGAAAAAAGCGCGGAAAGGGGGAAATTCCCCCTTTCAGCGGTATCCACGTGCGCCGTGACGTCATGACGACATCACGGCGCATGCGTCGTGCCCCTCCCCCAGGGGGTGCCTCTGCGCCACCGCCGCCCCCAGCAGCGCAGAGGCTTGCTACGCCCCTGCGTGTGCGCCACTTGCAAGGCAGCCGATGTGCTGCAGAAGGCTGGGGCAGCAGCGGCGGCATCAAAGCATGTTGTCGCACAGGGCCGAGGAATAAGCTGCACTGGGGAGGGTTGCAAACCTCCCCCCACCCCCCGTTTTCCCGCCAGCCTGGGGAGGGGGGAATCGTCCAAGGAAACCAAAGCCGGAAACCATGACTGACATCAGCACAGAACCAGAGTGAGAGGCAACAGCAGAGGGATGTGGCTTCCCCCCCCTTCGTTGTGACTCCCTCCAGCGAGGGGACCCCCCTTCGCCCCGGCCGCTTGGGGGGTATCCGGAGCCCGACACCGCCTGCCCTGAACCGCTCTCGTCGCAACCGCTTCCCGTGAGAGACAAACACGCGGGGTGGCACGCAGGAGGCAGCCGGGGCTGGGTTGGGGTAGGGAGTTTAGGGACACACACCGGACGGTGCCAGCAGAATGGCTTGCCGTTTCCATTTCAAACTGGCCGCTGAGGACCAGGGTCATCCCGGGGTATAAATAGCCGCTCCGTAAGGAAATGCCAGCAAGGTGGAGCCAGAGGACAAAGCCCACCCCCACCCCCCAACCTCGGAGTCAGCCAGGGATGGAGAGCCAAAACTATTCTTAGCAGGTCTGCTTCCTGATGCGCCTGTTTCAGAAAGCTGGGTGTGTGCTGTTGTTTGTCTGAACGGGATGCTCATGTTCTCTGGGGACGCCAAGACCAGAGGTTCACCGTGGGGCTGCTGCCCCAGTTAACAGCGGGGTGGGGTGGGGTGGGTGGGATGATGGAGGCTTGGAAGAGCCACCTACTGGTTTTATCGCCCAGCGAGCTTCCTGGCCGAGGCGGGATTTGAACCCTGGTCTCCCAGGTCCGACCACTCTGGCCACGACAGCACCACCGGCTGTGGGGGGTTGTGGGAAGATGCCGTGAGGCACGGCGGGTGGGAACAGGTGCCTTTGAGCAGGACTTCTTCGCGCACCACCTGAATTTCCCTCTGCCTTTCCTCTCCCTCTTTGCCTCCCCTCCCTCCAGTTTTCAGAGAAAGGTCGAAAGGTTCCACGAGGGGCAGACTGAGACCACCCTCACTGCCGATGCCTTAATGGACCGGACCATCATGCTCATCAACCACTGCCCACCTTTCAGGTAAGAGACAGACTCTCGTTCCCCGTTTCAGCCTCGAGTGCCAGCGGGAAACCAGAGAAGCCGCAGTTCAACCCCTTCTCCTCCGACCCCCACAGTCGTTGCAAATTCTCCTGTCCCCCCCCACACACCCATGTCCTAACCTGATGTCTATCGGCCTGAACTCGGATCCCCTCCATGACATCAAAAGGCTCACCCCCACTTCCAGTGGCGTAGGAAGGGCAGGGCGTAGGGGGTGGGGCGCCCCGGGTTCCAGGAGAGGGGGGTGACACTCGGCAGCCCCTCCCCAAACCGAGCCCCGCCACCTGGCACCCATCCGCACTGCTTTACGGATGGACGGGGCAGCCCCACATGCCGCTGTTCACTCGGCGGCTTGCCTGGTCGCCACGGGAGCAGCTGTGCCCACTCAAATGAACTGTGCATGCACATCATTTCTGCGCATTCGCAGTCTGTCTGGCATCGTGACATCACGATGCACCTGCCCCCAGGGGGGGTGCCTCCACGCTGCTGCCCTGGGCAGCCAAAAGGCTTCCTCTGCTCCTGCCCACTTCACCCCCTATTTGGGTTGTATTGGGTACTCATTCGTTTCCTCGGATCTGAGAGCTTTTCTCCTTTTGCGGCAATCGAATCGTACCCACTGAACTGAAGCCCGGTCAAGCAAAATCTCTCTCTGGATTTTCCACACGGTTCTCCGCCCGTGCCTCCTCCCCATGGCGAGAATGCAGGCCCTGTGTGCTGCCCCCCTCACCGGAATCTCTCCTGCAGGGATTACGTGGAGCGCTTGGCGAGGTTCGGCCACCCCGAGAGCGAGGCAGTGAGGTGGCAGGCCAACACCTCCCTCGACAGAGTGACTCGACTGTGCAACAGGGTGTTGGCCGACCACCTCTTTCAAAACCTCAAGGTATTTGGTTTCGGAGGAGACCTCCGCGGAGGGATGTTAGTGGGAGCAGACTGCGGGAGGGAGAAATCGATGACCTCGTCCAACATGATCTCGGGTTGGGTGAGGAATATTGGGGAGAAACTAAAGCATGGTTAAAACTGTGGAACTCATTGCTGCAGGAAGCAGTGATTTCCTCCCCCGCACCGAAGACGGCTTTAAAAGGCAAATTAGGAGAGGGCCAAAGATGGCCACTAGCCACAATGGTCAGAGGCAGTTGCTTGAAGTCACAGGAGGGGAGAGAGCTCTTGTGCTCGCATCCTGCTTGCTGGTTTCCCAGTTGGTTTCTGTGTTGAGCCTGCATGTGGCAAGCAGATGGGTTCAATCCAGGGGCGTAGCAAGGTAAATTGGTACCTGGGGGCAAAAAAAAATTTTCTCCCCCCCCCCCAGGCATGGGAAGGTCAGGTGGTACCCGGTGCGGAAAATTTCTTGTCAACCCCCCCATTGATTCCCCCCCCCGCAAAAATGGTTTTACGTTATTTCATATTTTCTTACAAAGGAATAATAACAAGTAATAATAAAAAAAACTTTTATTTATATCCCGCCCTCCCCGGCCGAAGTCGGGCTCAGGGTGGCTAACATCAGATACATAACATTGGTATAAAATCAAACAATAATTAAATTACCTCCTAAAAACATCTCAAAATCAAATTAAAGTCTAATTAGATGGCTTTCCACAGGGTTAGGGTTGGGAACAGTAAGTGCTCCACTGAACTGAAATTTCAGCCTTCACGACATAGGAAAACAGCCAAGTAAACAGCTATTTTGGTGGAGGAGGGTCAAGATATTAACCGATATGCATGAAATTTCATATATAGCTATATACAATCCCTAGTATACTAAGATAAGACCTTCGGAGCAGGTATTTAAAAAAAAAAATTCAAGTTTTTTTTCCCAAAAAAAAATTTCACGCTTTTTTTCCCCAAAAAATTTTTTTCACGCTTTCCCCCCCCCAAAAAATTGTTCCTTGATAATTTGTCATCCCCTCCATTATGGAACCCGAGGTAGCCCGCCCCGCCCCCCTTGCTACGCCCCTGGTTCAATCCCTTGACATTTGCAGTTAAAAAAAAAAAGCAGATCAGGTTGTAGCAGGTGATGAGGACTTCTTGACTCTGCCCCAGACCCTGCAGAGCTGCTATCTGCCGGGGCAGAGAATGCACAGCAGCTGCAGTTTGTCCAGGAGGACCTGAAAATACTGCATTACAGGGGGTTGGACTGGATGACCCCTGGGTTCCCTTCCAACTCTACAATTCTATGGTGCCTCCCAGCCGCTTGAGACAGAACAGCCACCAGCCATGGTGACTTATGTTCTCCCTCCACCGTTGGAGGCAGCAAGTCTCTGGATACCAGTTTCTGGGGACCGCAGGTGGGGAGAGACCATGGCTGCTGTTCTCAGCTTCTGCTTGTGGGGCTTCTCGGGAGAGGCACCTGGTTGCCAGAGGCATCCCTTGCTCCCTTGGAAACTGCTGGCTCTCTCCGTCTTCCTTCGTGATTTCCCCCCATCTCCCTGGGCCTGTGCCCATGGCGGGGGCCAAAGAACCCCAAGGTATAACCCCAGGCTGGTTGGCCAGTGGCCAGGTCCATATAGCTGTCAAGTTTTGGATTTGAAAATAAGGGAACAGCACCCTCACCTGTCCCAGGGACAGTCTACGGTTCTCAGGGACAGTCCACGCCGCGGTAATCCCCCCCCCAGGCTACAAATTAATTTACACCAGGAAAGAGCTCCCAGGAAAGAGAAATCAGGGCAGAGAAAAGAAAGCACTTATTCACGCAGCACACGGTTAACCTCTGGAACTCCCTGCCACAGGGAGCAGCGATGGCCACCAACTTGGATGGCTTTAGAAAAGGATTAGGCAAATTCATGCAGGAGGAGAGGACCACTGATGGCTTCTGGCCAGGTTGGCTCTGCTCTGCCTCCAGTTAGGGGCAGCAATGCTTAATCTGAGCACCTGTTGCCGAGAAACATTCGTCTATTTTATCTTCTTCTTTATATATCTGTCTGTTTGTTATTAGGTATTTATATTCCACCTTTTTCTCCAAGGAGCTCCCTGGTCCTGTTGTTGTTCAGTCGTTCAGTCGTGTCCGACTCTTCGTGACCCCATGGACCAGAGCACGCCAGGCACTCCTGTCTTCCACTGCCTCCTGCAGTTTGGCCAAACTCATGCTGGTCGCTTCGAGAACACTGTCCAACCATCTCATCCTCTGTCGTCCCCTTCTCCTTGTGCCCTCCATCTTCCCCAACATCAGGGAGTCTTCCCTGATCCTAGTCCTCATTTAATCCCCACAACAGTCCTGTGAGGTAGGCAGGTAGGCAGGGCTGAGAAAGGCAGGGACCCAAGGAGTCCCCGGACTCCAACTCTCCTTCCCGGAAATAAGGGAAATTTAAGGGATATCAACAATAAGGGATAGCAGCGGGAAACGGCTTGGAATAAGGGAGTTCCCCGTAAAAAAGGGGAGACTTGACAGCTATGGGCCAGGATACTGGACTGATCCAACAGATCTCCCTGTCCTCGGTGGCAGCTGAAGCCGCTTGGAGCTGCTGTCCGAAACGGGCGGAGGAGGAACGCCGGATTTGGGAAAGCTAAGGCGGGCAGATGCGGCGCTAGATGGCTCGAGGGTCAGAGTCGTGTTCTCACTCCTCCTTCCCTCCTCTGCCCCATGCAGCCCCACTTCCAAAAGCTGATGAAAAGGAAGTGGCTGAGCAACTCGGAGGCCTTCTCCACCATCATGGGCACCCTGGAAGAACACGCCCAGAGGCTGAGGAAGATGAAGCTGGAGCCGTACCAGGTGAGCGGCCCTGCCAGGAAGGCAAAGGGCATTTACATTTATTATTAAACTTTTCAGATATACGCATTTCACTGGCTTTACAATCATTTTGACATTTCAAAACAGGACTTCCTTCCCCCTCTTTCTGCGGCTCCTTAAATTGATTTTCAATACCTTCTGCATATCCAGATTCACTTAACCTACTCAAAACAAAGTAGAAAATTATTTCCAGTAGCACCTTAGAGACCAACTGAGTTTGTTCTTGGTATGAGCTTTCGTGTGCATGCACACTTCTTCAGATACACTGAAACAGAAGTCACCAGACCTTAAATATAGTGAGGGAGTGGGGAGGGGTATTACTCAGAAGGGTGGTGGGAATGGGTGATCAGCTGATAGGTGTGGAAAACCTGTTGACGACTCTTAACGGCTGCAATTAGTCTTGCAGGGAAAGGCAAGGGGTGAGATGGCTAAAGATAGCTTTGTTATGTATAATGAGATAAGAATCCAATGTCTTTGTTCAGACCAGGTTTCTCCATGGTTTTAAGTTTGGTGATTAGTTGCAATTCAGCCACTTCTCTTTCCAGTCTATTTCTGAAATTCCTTTGTATTAAGACAGCTACTTTGAGATCTTTTATAGAATGTCCTGGGAGATTGAAGTGTTCTCCTACTGGTTTCTCTGTCTTGTGATTCCTGATATCAGATTTATGTCCATTTATCCTTTGTGCATGCACACGAAAGCTCATACCAAGAACAAACTCAGTTGGTCTCTAAGGTGCTACTGGAAAGAATTTTCTATGACGCCACGGCTACCCACCTGTAACTTAACCTACTCATTTATTTATCTTCTTTAAATAGATACTCTTATGCGGGTTATTACATTTATCCTGCCAGTGCTTTTATCTGTTTACAATTCATCTGTAAATGTTCAGCAAACCATTTCCACTCTTTTATAAAAAGTTTGTTATCTTGATTTCTGATCCTTCCGGTAACTTTCGCCATTTCTGCATATTCCATAGGGTTTTGCATCCATTCTTCCTCCTTTGCCTGGAATTCTTCTTCTTTCCATTTATTTACCGGTATTTTTTTTGAGCAAGTACCATTCTTGCCACTGTAGCTGCGTACATGAATAAGTTTCTGTGCAATTCAGGCAGCCGCTTCCCTGTCTCTCGCCAGATGCTACTGAAGGATGTCCACCGGCGGGTGCTCATCGAGTACGTCCGGCCCCTGATGCGAGTGCGGTTCGTCTGCACCACCTCCAAGATGAGGACCAAGATGGCAAACAAGCTGCGGCGCGAAGCCAAGCAGCTAGAGGAGTTCTTCATCCAGCTGGTGAGGACCAGGGGAGTGGGGTGAGGTGTGGGGGCCCCCCTGCCACCAGTTTCCAAAGCGGGGCTGGCGGTGGGAGAGGACAGGTGCAGAGGAGGAAAGTGGCACCCCTGTACCTGCCTCTACCCCAGGGGTCCCCAAACTAAGGCCCGGGGGCCGGATGCGGCCCAATCGCCTTCTCAATCCGGCCCACGGACGGTCCTGGGAATCAGCATGTTTTTACATGAGTAGAATGTGTGCTTTTATTTAAAATGCATCTCTGGGTTATTTGTGGGGCCTGCCTGGTGTTTTTACATGAGTAGAATGTGTCCTTTTATTTAAAATGCATCTCTGGGTTATTTGTGGGGCCTGCCTGGTGTTTTTACATGAGTAGAATGTGTGCTTTTATTTAAAATGCATCTCTGGGTTATTTGTGGGGCCTGCCTGGTGTTTTTACATGAGTAGAATGTGTGCTTTTATTTAAAATGCATCTCTGGGTTATTTGTGGGGCCTGCCTGGTGTTTTTACATGAGTAGAATGTGTCCTTTTATTTAAAATGCATCTCTGGGTTATTTGTGGGGCCTGCCTGGTGTTTTTACATGAGTAGAATGTGTGCTTTTATTTAAAATGCATCTCTGGGTTATTTGTGGGGCCTGCCTGGTGTTTTTACATGAGTAGAATGTGTCCTTTTATTTAAAATGCATCTCTGGGTTATTTGTGGGGCCTGCCTGGTGTTTTTACATGAGTAGAATGTGTGCTTTTATTTAAAATGCATCTCTGGGTTATTTGTGGGGCCTGCCTGGTGTTTTTACATGAGTAGAATGTGTGCTTTTATTTAAAATGCATCTCTGGGTTATTTGTGGGGCCTGCCTGGTGTTTTTACATGAGTAGAATGTGTGCTTTTATTTAAAATGCATCTCTGGGTTATTTGTGGGGCCTGCCTGGTGTTTTTACATGAGTAGAATGTGTCCTTTTATTTAAAATGCATCTCTGGGTTATTTGTGGGGCCTGCCTGGTGTTTTTACATGAGTAGAATGTGTGCTTTTATTTAAAATGCATCTCTGGGTTATTTGTGGGGCCTGCCTGGTGTTTTTACATGAGTAGAATGTGTGCTTTTATTTAAAATGCATCTCTGGGTTATTTGTGGGGCCTGCCTGGTGTTTTTACATGAGTAGAATGTGTGCTTTTATTTAAAATGCATCTCTGGGTTATTTGTGGGGCATAGGAATTCATTCTCCCCCCCCCCAAAATATAGTCCGGCCCCCCACAAGGTCTGAGGGACAGTGGACCGGCCCCCTGCTGAGAAAGTTGGCTGACCCCTGCTCTAGCCATTGCTTTATTGCTTTTTATTTTTAGAAGGAGATCAAACAGATCAATGCAATAAAGAGAACAGAATCACAAAAAAGGAGAAGTATGTCTGCAAGATACTTAAATCCAGTCAGTAGAGACCATTAGGAATGCCAAATATTTCATTGCACCGAGGAGAGGGAATACTGCGTGCGCATCTGCATTTGTTGTGTATATTGTTACCCCTGGGGTAATTCCAGGGGTTCCCGGAGCTTACCCAGGGTTTGTTTCTCCTTTTGGAACTGAGGCACAGCAGAGACTGTGGTGTCTTTAGGATATATGGTTTATATGCACAAATCACGGCAGGAGCCTTGCTCCTCCCATAGCCACAGTCTTGGACTGAACCAGAAACCAAGCATCTCTCTCTTCCAGCTTCTGCCTGCTTCCAGCTCAGCTCTCACACAAGAACAGTCTTTGCAACAGCTTCGTAACAATAAGATCGTGGGAGCTTGCATAGTCAACGTATTTTACAAGCTACGGAGCTTGTTTTTGAACTCAAATTTAGGTTTCTACCTTTGGAATGAAGCTTAATCAGAATCACGAGTTGGAATATTACCACTCACTATCTGGGAGTGTTCTTTTTGTTTGTAGCTTCTTATCCTCCCCCTATATTTAACAACAACTGAGCTATCTTGAGTTTTAATAAATATAATTTCTTTTTCCCTCTTCTGAGGAAACAGATAGATCATAACAGTGAAACGAGATTTTTAGCCGGCAGCTCGTCAAGGTTGTTTTGGTAGTTATTTTTGGTATTCGGAGTTATTTGTTAAGTTATAATTTTCCTTTGGATTAGTTTATAACGTTTTGAAGTGTTTTTTTTTTAGCTATTCTGCTCTCGTATACATTGGTTATTTAGAATCATAGAATCCTAGAGTTGGAAGAGACCCCAAGGGCCATCCAGTCCAACCCCCTGCCAAGCAGGAAACACCACCAAAGCATTCCTGACAGATGGCTGTCAAGCCTCCGCTTCAAGACCTCCAAAGAAGGAGACTCCACCACACTCCTTGGCAGCAAATTCCACTGTCCAACAGCTCTTACTGTCAGGAAGTTCTTCCTAATGTTTAGGTGGAATCTTCTTTCTTGTAGTTTGAATCCATTGCCCCGTGTCCGCTTCTCTGGAGCAGCAGAAAACAACCTTTCTCCCACCTCTATATGGCAGCCAGGTTAATAATTTAATACTTAATAATTTAAGTATTACTATATAAATATAGTATTGAATTATGGTGTTGGAGGAGACTCTTGAGAGTCCCATGGGACTGCAAAAAGATCAAACCTATCCATCCTTAAAGAAATCAGCCCTGAGTGCTCACTGGAAGGACAGATCCTGAAGCTGAGGCTCCAGTACTTTGGCCACCTCATGAGAAGAGAAGACTCCCTGGAAAAGACCCTGATGTTGGGAAAGATGGAGGGCACAAGGAGAAGGGGACGACAGAGGACGAGATGGTTGGACAGTGTTCTCGAAGCGACTGGCATGAGTTTGGCCAAACTGCGGGAGGCAGTGGAGGATAGGGGTGCCTGGCGTGCTCTGGTCCATGGGATCACGAAGAGTCGGACACGACTGAACAACTGAACAACAACAACAAATTCCCGAGTTGTTTTTTCACCTACTCCTAAAACGCCTTGCATTCTTCTACCAAAGCGAAAGTCCTGCTGCGTAGTTGGATTTCATCAGGCACCCACACAGGGGTGCCGAAAGCTGAGCTTGCTTCGGTGTCCTTTACCTCCAGTCACCCCCAGTGCCAAGGCATTGTTTTCCAGAGTTCTTTTTCCTTGTTGTTCGAGGAGGAGGAGCCGTGGTAGTAATTATATCCCCTTCTCTGAGAATCATTCAAGGCAGCTTGCTGCAAAAATAGAAGCAGTGGTGGTTGTTGTTGTTTTTTAAAAAAGGTGCAATCAGAAACAAGAGCAGTAAAAATAGCTGGCCCACAGAGGGCCGTAGCTCAGCTGGCAGAGTCTATTCCACATGCAGGAGGTCCCAAATAATAATAATAATAATAATAATAATAATAATAATAATAATAATAATAATAATATTACAGTGGATGCTCGGGTTGCGAACACGATCCGTACGGGAGGCGCGTTTGCAACCCACAGTGTCCGTAACACACAGCACCGCATCTGCGCATGCAGGGGTTGCGATTCACTGCTTTTGCGCATGCGCGAAGCGCAATTATTATTGTTATTAGTAGTAGTACTAGTAGTACCCTGCCCATCTGGCTAGGTCCCCCAAGCCACTCTGGGCGGCTTCCAACAAATATTAAAATACATTAAAATGTCACAGATTAAAAACTTCCCTAAACAGGGCTGCCTTCAGGTATTTTCTGAATGTCAGGTAGTTGTTTATCTCCCTTGACCTCTGATGGGAGGGCGTTCCACAGGGCGGGCGCCACTACCGAGAAGGCCCTCTGCCTGGTTCCCTGTAGTTTTGCTTCTCGCAGTGAGGGAACTGCCAGAAGGCCCTCGGCGCTGGATCTCAGTGTCCGGGGAGAATGATGGGGGTGGAGACGCTCCTTCAGGTATACGGGACCGAGGGTTTGTGCGCATGCGCGAGCGCCGAAACCCGGAAGTAACTCGTTCCGGTACTTCCAAGTTTGGCACGTTCGTATCCCACAGCGAACGCAACCCACAGCGAGCACAACCCAAGGTATGACTATAATAATAATAATAATAATAATAATAATTTATTTATATCCCGCCCTCCCCAGCCAAAGCTGGGCTCAGAGCGGCTAACAACAAGTAAAAATAGCACAGTGTACATAAAATCACACAGTCAATTAATTAAAATACATTCTAAAATCAATTCAGAATCAAATTAATGGCAACCATTGGGTTAGAGTTCTATGAGGATTACAGAAGGAGAGAGGGGGTCAGACTGTGCCTTGGCCAAAGGCCTGGTGGAACAGCTCCGTCTTGCAGGCCCTGCGGAAAGATGTCAAGTCCCGCAGGGCCCTAGTCTCTTGTGACAGAGCGTTCCACCAGATCGGGGCCACGGCCGAAAAAGCCCTGGCTCTGGTCGAGGCCAGCCTAACCTCCCTGTGGCCCGGGATCTCCAAGATGTTTTTATTTGAAGACCGTAAGGTCCTCTGTGGGACATACCAGGAGAGGCGGTCCCGTAGGTACGAGGGTCCTAGGCCGTATAGGACTTTAAAGGTTAAAACCAGCACCTTAAACCTGACCCTGTACTCCAACGGGAGCCAGCGCAGCTGGTGTAGCACCGGGTGAACGTGATCCCACGGCAAGGGATCCCATCCCCGACAGCATCACCAGGAACCCTGCCTGAAGTCCTGGGGAGCTGTTGCTGCTGATGCCAGCCCAGACCATCCTCAGCTAGATGGAGCCAGTGGTCCGACTCAGTATAAAGCAGAGGTAAAGCTATGGTTTTCCCAGTAGTAATGTACGGAAGTGAGAGCTGGACCATCAAGAAGGCTGATCGCTGAAGAATTGATGCTTTTGAATTATGGTGCTGGAGGAGACTCTTGAGAGTCCCATGGACTGCAAGAAGATCAAACCTATCCATTCTTAAAGAAATCAGCCCTGAGTGCTCACTGGAAGGACAGATCCTGAAGCTGAGGCTCCAGTACTTTGGCCACCTCATGAGAAGAGAAGACTCCCTGGAAAAGACCCTGATGTTGGGAAAGATGGAGGGCACAAGGAGAAGGGGACGACAGAGGATGAGATGGTTGGACAGTGTTCTCGAAGCTACCTAACATGAGTCTGACCAAACTGCGGGAGGCAGTGGAAGACAGGAGTGCCTGGCGTGCTCTGGTCCATGGGGTCACGAAGAGTTGGACATGACTGAACGACTGAACAACAACAACAAATTAAGCAGAGGTTGGATGGCCATCTGTCATGGATGCTTTAGCTGAGATTCCTGCATTGCAAGGGGTTGGACTAGATGACTCTCGGGGTCCCTTCCAATTCTACGGCAGCAGATTCCTTGGTTCCTAAAACTTAAAACCAGGAGTCCCAAGAGCAACATTCACAAAGTGTCAGGGCGGTTGTCGGGAGCAGGTCACATGGAGTAAGCCAACTCTTTATTTATCCTGGTCGGCTCAGGAGCGCCACGCCTAGTGAGCACAGCAACTCTTCTCGGAAGGTCTTGCCCCTACGAGGCAGTTGTGGAGGCTAAAGATCCACGCCTTCCCACAGCTCTAAGTCTCCTCCTCCACCGAGTCCTTCCCAAGCAATCTGAGACTATGCCAACGTGTCTGTATCTGTCCTCACCTCTTCATACCTCTTTGGGTCCTGGCGGACCAGAGGGGAAGGGAGCCTGTCGCAGCAGCAAGGGGAGACTCCTTGGCTTCTTCCCCAGTCTGCCTCCTCTCCTGCCTCTGAGTCCGGACTGCTCTCTGCCACAGCCTCTTCCTGCCCACCAAACCCTGCTACCCTCTCAGCTTCCAGCATCTCCTCCTCCCAGTCTGCTCCTCCTTCTCCCTCTGACCACATCCCACCACTTCACATCCCACCACCACATCCCACTGCTCTGAGCTTTCTTCCCTTGGGGGTTCCCCCCACTTCTCTGCACCCGGCCAGCCATGCCACAAAGGCAACTTGAAATCAGCCGAATTGCTGAAACCCCTTTAAAATGGTAGAATGATTGACATTAAAAGCCGGTCGGAAGAAAAACGTTTTCAGTGGCGCTCTACGAACAGCTCTGACCTTCAGACAGTTCTTCCTGGTGTTTAGTCCGAATCTCCTTTTTTGTAACATGAAGCCATGGGTTCGGGTCCTGCCCTCAGGAGGGTGATGTGGTGGCCATCTTTAAAGGTTCCCACATGGAGCAAGCCTGGGTTGGACTGGATGGCCCCTGGTTCCCTTCCAGCTATGATTCTATGAAAAAGATGGATGGCTGAGGGTGCAAAGATTAGCTGAGTTACAGGCTCCATCCAACATACCCCCGAAAGGTCAGGAAGGACGTGCTACAGCAGGTGCCAACACAGAGGAGGCGCCCAGGGGGATGTTGGGTCAAAGAAATCAAGACCAAATCTTTATTATAGCGGTCCGTGCCCAGCGCAGAGTAAAGCGAAACAAAATTAAGGAAGCATAAAACACGATAGGGGGTTCTGGGCGTTGTTCGCCAGATGCCGAGAGCCAGCGATGGCGGTGTGGTTAAAGCGTCAGTCTAGGACCTGGGAGGGACCCGGGTTCAAATCCTCCACTCACTGGGTGTGACCCATAGCAGGGAGTTCCAAAGGTCAGTTCTGATTTTATTTTGATTTCTCTTCCCCCCCCCCCAAAAAAAGTCATTTCCTGGTGTTTGTTTTGCGGAGGCAGTTCATAAACTCTCCTGTCTCCTTGAGTCGGGCGAGGACGGGGTTATCTATAATTAACTCTGTCCCTTGCTTGACCGCCTCCTCTCTCCACCCCCCCCTTCCTCGCAGGAATCCACTTCATCCTGGCTGGACAAGGTTGTGCCACACCTGGCCGAGATCATTGAGCTGGAGGACATCGCTGCCATCCAATTGGAAGTGGGCTTCCTCGCAAGAGATTTCCCCGACGTGCAGTGAGTTCCCAGACTCCTTTTTTGTGGGGATGGGGGGCCAAACCTTCTTTAATTTCAGGGGGGGGTTCTTGTACCCATAAACATTTGCAGCAGAAGATTTACCTGATCTGAAGGGTGGGGGGTGGGGGTAGGAAACCAGGCAGCGTCTCATGAGAATGTAACATGGGCGGCAGAACTTAACAAGAGCTTGTGTGGGTTTGCCGCGTACGTAGGAAGACATCGACCCAGGCTATGGCGGCTGTGTGAAAATGTGGCGAATTGCATGCTAGGAATCATTAGAAAAGGAATTGAAAATTTAAGTCCCGAAATCATAAATGCCGTTAATGCAAATCTACGCTGCAGTGCGTGCCGTTCTGGTTGCCTCGCCTCCGAAAGGGATACTGTAGAGCTGGAAAGGGTTCAGAAAAGGGCCACCGAAATGTCCGAGGGGAATGAAGAAAGGTTGAAGCCTCTGGGACTTAGAGAAGAGGCGGCATGACAGAAGTTTATAAAAAAAACAAAAAAAATATGTCGCACGACCCAGAGAAAGAGAGGACAGAGAAAAGATTTTCTCCTCCTCTCATCATTCTAGAACTCGTAGAACAGTCATCGGAGCTTGGACCGCTGGAAGAATCAGGGCAGATAAAAGGAAGTCCTTCTCTGTGCAGCGCAGAGTTAAACTGCGGAACTACCGGCCACAGGAGGTGGCCACCAACTTGGATGGAGGAGGAGAGGGCTGTCGAGGGCTACTAGCCACGGGGCCTTTGCTTATTCCTCTGTCTTTGTGACGCCACTTCAGGACAGTTTGCTTTGCCGCGTTCTGAGTGGCTGCACCTTTGCGGTAATGCGGAGCCGCAAGGCTCTCCGCGGGGGCCACCCAGGCCCCACCCAAGTCCTTGCCTGACCTCCTGATCCCATGCGAATGGGCCCTTGGCCAGCGCCAGGCAGCCTCGCTCCGTGCAAAAGAACAGAGAAGCACGAGCTGAGAGCTCAGGTTGCTATCTCCCATTGGGAGAGGAAAATGCCCATCAGGTGGGGATGTGCGCAACCTGAGGATGTGGAGCCCGGCCAGCGAGGAAGATTCTCAGGCCCCGAAACGGGACACTCCAGACCTTGACCTCTTCCCTGCGGAGAGGCAAAGCCAGCGGCTCAGGGCCACAGCGGGGTCAGCTGCCGCTCGGCGCCTTTTTCCGTGCCGCGGCTGGAGGTTCTGGCGTGGATCGGGCGGCCCGTTCGCATCTTCTGAGGGTGCGGGAAGAGGGGCGACCCTTCGAGGAGACGAGGGAAGTGTGCTTAGGTGGGACTTCCTAAGAGGAGAAAAAGGAGCTCCCCCGGGGGAACCGGCTGCTCAGGGAGGATGCCTGTCCCCGTGCCAGTTCTAAGAGGGAGCTAGATAAAGTTTCTCAACGTTGCAGGAAAGGGTTGGGCTCTGTGGTCTGTTGACCCTGTGGTCGTGTGGCTCTAATCTCCACGGAGGTCATCTCTCTCTCTCTCTCTCTGCCTCTGGCATCCTCTGCCTCTTTCCTGAACGGAGCTGAACGTTAGGAGGTTCGGGACAGATAAAGTCTTCCTTGACACAGCACGGAGTTAAACTGTGGAATTCCCTGCCACAGGAGACAACGGTGGGCGCCAACTTGGGGGGGGGCCTTTAAAAGTGGATTAGACAAATTCATGGAGGAGGAGAGGGCTATCGATGGCTGCTATGCTCTGTCAGAGGGAGCAACGCTTCTGAACACCAGTTGCTGGAAGCCACAGGAGGGGAGAGAGCTCCTGTGGTCGGATCCTGCTTGCTGGTCTCCCAATGAGGCATCTGCCTGGCCTCTGTGTTGAGCCTGTGTTTTGCAAGCAGATGGGCTCGATCTCTTGACATTCGCAACAGGATGTTGGACTCTTCTTATGTCCTTATGGAGCCTCCAGGTCCAGGGGCAGTCTATCTAGATTCCTGGGTTCTTAGGGGTATTTGGCTACTCTGAGAACAGGATGCTGGGCTAGATGAGCCCCCTTTGGCCTGACCCAGGTGGCTCTTCTCATGTCCTTACCTTTGCCCACACCCACCCACCCACCCCACTCCTCCTTTGACAACACACATTCCCAATATATCTTCCTAACTCCTGCTTGACCCCGGAAGCGGAATCTAAGGGAGGTAGGTCAAGTCCCTTAGGGAGCCTGGAGGGTGTCCTCCTCCTTCCTCCAAGGATGGCCAGAGGAGTCACTCCCGGTTTTCCCAGGACGGAGGGGAGGCTGGCAAGCTAAAAATACCCGCCGCCAACTTCCACTCTGCCCGCGCAGCTCCCTCCAGCTACCAGCCGGCTGCGTCACTCAGGGAGGGCGAAGGCGCACTGCCTTATCGTGCCTCCTGTGTTTGTTTCCCTTTCCATCTTCCTGCTTATTGCATCCTTAGGAATTGTTTCGGAGGCGACAGATTGCCCGCTAAGTGTGGCTGACGGACGTTTCCTGTTTTATCTGGACCCGTTTCGGGCTTCTTGTTTCTTGGAAGAGGAAAGAGAGAGAGAGAGAGAGAGAGAGAGAGAGAGAGAGAGAGAGGGAGGGACATCCAGCAGGAGAAAAACAAGCGGCTGGCCTTCAGACGGGAAGTGGGCTCTGTAGCAACTTCCTGGAGAGGGTGGCAGGGCCAGAATCGGACCAGCGGTGCTGGGAGCCGGAGGTCTCCGCGACCCTTCTAGGCTAGTTAGGTGTTGTCCCCGCGGCTTGGAGGAAGAAAAGGTTTCGGGAATGTTGAGAACTGCAGCAAAAGTCCGCCCAGCACCACGTCTCTAACTTCAGTCCTTAGGAAGGAAGAGCACAAACCTTGTGATGATGATGATGATGATGATGATGATGATGATGATGATAATAATAATAATAATAATAATTGTTATTATTATTTTATTGCGCCCATCTGACTGGGTTGTCCCACCCACTCAACATGCAAATGGATCCAGATTAAGTCAGGCTCTGGGTCCATAGAGCCCATCTCTCTCATATACAGACACACACAGAGATCATAGAATCATAGAATCCTAGAGTTGGAAGAGACCCCAAGGGCCATCCAGTCCAACCCCCTGCCAAGCAGGAAACACCATCAAAGCATTCCTGACAGATGGCTGTCAAGCCTCCGCTTCAAGACCTCCAAAGAAGGAGACTCCACCACACTCCTTGGCAGCAAATTCCACTGTCCAACAGCTCTCACTGTCAGGAAGTTCTTCCTAATGTTTAGGTGGAATCTTCTTTCTTGTAGTTTGAATCCATTGCCCCGTGTCCGCTTCTCTGGAGCAGCAGAAAACAACCTTTCTCCCTCCTCTATATGACATCCTTTTATATATTTGAACATGGCTATCATATCACCCCTTAACCTTCTCTTCTCCAGGCTAAACATACCCAGCTCCCTAAGCCGTTCCTCATAAGGCATCGTTTCCAGGCCTTGGACCATTTTGGTTGCCCTCTTCTGGACACGTTCCAGCTTGTCAGTATCCTTCTTGAACTGTGGTGCCCAGAACTGGACACAGTATTCTAGGTGAGGTCTGACCAGAGATCTGGAGCCACATTTCACCTATCAGCATCATGCGTCCACAACGGGATGCAAATCCATTTTTTCACCGCCACGGTTGTGCGGGGAAGTGTTCAGGGCTGAGTCAACCTGGAAGGAGGGGTGAGCAGGGAGGTTTCCAAGGCAGGTGATGACCCCAGACAACAACAACAACAAAGGGGTCCCCCAAAGATTTCTCCGAAGTGGACATAAATGGCGCATGCCACAGGAACATTAGGAGAGCTTGAAAGGATCAGGCCAGTGGCCCATTCAGCTCGGCATCCTCTTCTCACCGTGGCTGAACAGTTGCCTTTGGGAAACCAGCAAGCTGCATTCGCATGCAAGAGCAGCTCTCCCCTCCTGTGGTTTCCAGGAATCATTGCTGCCTCCAGCCATGGAGGGAGAGGCACATCCTTCATGGCTAGTAGCCATCAAAATAGTCCTCTCCTCCTCCATGAATACTGTGTCCAGTTCTGGGCACCACAATTTAAGGAGGATGGTGACAAGCTGGAATGTGTGCAGTGGGGGGCGACCAAGATGCTCAAGGGAACCAAGCCTTATGAGGAATGGTTGAAGGAGCTGGGTATGTTTAGTCTGGAGAAGAGGAGGCAGAGGATAGAATCCTAGAATCCTAGAGTTGGAAGAGACCCCAAGGGCCATCCAGTCCAACCCCCTGCCAAGCAGGAAACACCATCCAAGCATTCCTGACAGATGGCTGTCAAGCCTCCGCTTAAAGACCTCCAAAGAAGGAGACTCCACCACACTCCTTGGCAGCAAATTCCACTGTCCAACAGCTCTTACTGTCAGGAAGTTCTTCCTAATGTTTAGGTGGAATCTTCTTTCTTGTAGTTTGAATCCATTGCCCCGTGTCCGCTTCTCTGGAGCAGCAGAAAACAACCTTTCTCCCTCCTCTATATGACATCCTTTTATATATTTGAACATGGCTATCATATCACCCCTTAACCTTCTCTTCTCCAGGCTAAACATACCCAGCTCCCTAAGATCCAGAGCTTTTCAAAGCCTGAATGTCCTTTGCACCTCCAGTGCGCATCCTGTCACCGCTTTGCCTCTTGATATCTTAAAATATTCAAGGGCTGTCATAAAGAAGAGGGAACAAGTTTGTTTTCTCCCGCTCTGGAGGGTAGGACTCGAACCAATAGCTTCAAGTAACAAGAAAGGAGATTCCTACTAAAAAATCAGGGAAAACTTTCTGATGGTAAGAGCTGTTCAACAATGGAACAGACTCCCTCCGGAGGTTATGGACTCCCCTTGGAGGTCTTTAAGCAGAGATTGGGTGGCCACCTGCCATGGATGTTTTAGCTGAGATTCCTGCATTGCAGGGGGTGGGACTGGATGACCCCGGGGGGTCCCTTCCAACTCCACGATTCATTTATGAATTCAACTAACGCTCTTTTAAAGCCATCCAGAGCGAGTTCTGCAGTTTAAACTTTCTGGCTATTAAACTGTTGCACAGCCTTGAACCCCGAAAGATTCCCCGAAATTTGCCCTGCTGAGCAACCGCCCTGATCCTTCCCTCTGAGCTTGCACCTCTTCAACCCGGCTGCAGCTTGCAGGGGAGAAGGGGATGGATTCTCTTGGCACATGTAGGTCACACAGGCACCCCCCCCATGGGGCATGCAGGGAGGTCAGGGAGGAAACAACAGCCCCCCCCTCCGTCACCCAGCAATCGCCACCCTCCCCGGATCGTCCTCCCGGAGAAACGCGGGGGAAGGAAGCTCTGCGCTTTGCCAGGCGAGACTTCCTCTGAGAAGCCCCCGCTAGGATGGCGGGTGGCAGCGAGGCCGTTGCGCCCGGGTGGCAGCGGTGGGGATGGTCGGCAGGGGACGGATGCGAATTCCTAATTAGTGGAGGCCTTTCTGAAGGAGCGGTGGCGACTTCCCCTCCGCACGGCAGGGCTCTCCGGTGCTGGGAAGGAGGACCTCAGAGGGCCCATTAATGCGGCGGCCAGCCTTGCGCCAGGCTGGGCAGCCGGCAGAACGGGGCTCGGCTGATTACATGGGCCCAGCGCCAGCTTCCTGAAGTTAACGAGACATCCGAAGCAGCAGCAGCAGCAGCAGGGCTTTAAATAAACCGTCTCACAAAGGCACATTTCGTGGAGCCAGGGGGAAGCTCCTGCGGACACTTGCCTCGCTTGGACCTGGAGGCGGTGGGAGAAGGGGCGAGAGGGGGAGGACAGAGCTGCAAGCAGGCGCCGTTTGGGTCTGGGGTAGGGCTGGATCAAAGCGGGGCTGGACCACAGAGCTGGCCTTTTGGGATGTGCTGCAGCCCTGGGGAACTGGGAGGCCATTTGTAAAGAGCCTGGCTGTAGGATCAGGCCAGAGGGGGCTCGTCATTTTCACAGTGGCCAAATGCCCCTAAGAAACTAGGGATCTGGGTAGACTGCCTCTGGAGATGGAGGCTCCACAAGAGCAGAATAAGAGCTGCTGAGCAAGGTCAAAGGGTACGGCATCCTGTTCTCACAGGGGCCATTCTCCGGTGGGAATCCGGCAAGCAGGATTTGACCGCAAGAGAAACACTCTTCCCCTCCTGTGGCTTCCAGGGACTGGTATTCAGAAGCATTACTGCCTCTGACAGATGAAAAGCAGGTTAAGAGTCACCCCGACTCTCTAAGCATCTGGGGCAGGCGTGTCTAGAGTGTTTTTAGCAGGCGCCAGAAGTACCGTGAAGGCACCTGCATGAGATCAAGAGGCAGGGAGTTCCAAAGTGTAGGGGCTACCACACTAAAAGAAATGCCAAGCATTATTTGTGCCTCGCGCATCCGACTGGGTTGCCCCAGCCACTCTGGGTGGCTTCCGACAAATATGTCGGAATCTGAAGAAGTCTCCATGCACACAAAAGCTCATACCAAGAACAAACTTAGTTGGTCTCTAAGGTGCTACTGGAAGGAGTTTTTTAATTTTGTTTTCACTACGGCAGACCAACACGGCTACCTACCTGTAACGACAAATATGTCATTGTTGTTTAGTCCGACTCTTCGTGACGAGAACACTGTCCAACCATCTTGTCCTCTGTTGTCCCCTTCTCCTTGTGCCCTCCATCTTTCCCAACATCAGGGTCTTTTCCAGGGAGTCTTCTCTTCTCATGAGGTGGCCAAAGTTGGAGCCTCAGCTTCAGGATCTGTCCTTCCAGTGAGCACTCAGGGCTGATTTCCTTCAGAATGGATAGGTTTGATCTTCTTGCAGTCCATGGGACTCTCAAGAGTCTCCTCCAGCACCAGAATTCAAAAGCATCCATTCTTCGGCGATCAGCCTTCTTTATGGTCCAGCTCTCACTTCCATACATCACTACTGGGAAAACCATAACTTTAACTACAGGTGAAACTCGAAAAATTAGAATATCGTGGAAAAGTCCATTTATGTAAGCAATTGTTTTCATTAGCTACTGGAGTTTAATATATGAGATAGACTCATGACATGCAAAGCGAGATATGTCAAGCCTTTATTTGTTATAATTGTGATGATTATGGCGTACAGCTGATGAAAACCCCAAAGTTGAAATTGTTAATTTGGGGTTCTCATCAGCTGTACGCCATAATCATCACAATTATAACAAATAAAGGCTTGACATATCTCGCTTTGCATGTCATGAGTCTATCTCATATATTAGTTTCACCTTTTAAGTTGAATTACTGAAAGAAATGAACCTTTCCACAATATTCTAATTTTTTGAGTTTCACCTGTATATGGACAAATATTTTAAAACATAATCAAGCACCAGACATTGAAAACTTCTCTTTCTCCTGCTGCAGGAAGAAGCATGTGTCTGCCATCTTAGACATCCGCGGTCTGCAGAACCAGTCCCACCGCCAGGACATCCTGGCCGCCATAGAGAGCCTGGAGCTGACCGAGGACGGGGAGGTTCCCTGCCTGGACAAGGCATTCTTCAACGAGATCCCCACCAGCAAGGTCTTCTGCGTCCGCTTCCAGCTGCACTGCGTCTCGTTTTGGGGGGCGACCGGACTCTCCCGGCTTCGCCAGATGCCTCGGCGGCAGCAGGAACAACGTCACCGGCGGCGGCACAGGCAGCGGGCCAAAGTGAGCGAGGCCGAGTTGCAGGCGTGAGGACGGGCGCCCTGCCAAACGGTGGACTGCCTCTCTCAGCCGCCAGGTTACGGGGCGGGCGCCTGGAGCCTCCCATCTGCCTTTTCCGCCCCCGAAATATCCGCCCGCTGCAGGTCTCACACTCCGAATGAGGGCCGTGGCACCCGCTCCCCGCAAGAGCCAGCTGTATCTGTTGCTTGCATTTTATTCCGCAGCCGAGATTTCGCAGGCATCCCGGCCGCATTTCAAAGTACCTGGGTGGTTGAAGGAAAGGACTGCTCTCCTACTAACTAGGGTGCAGGTTTAAAACTTTAAAACTAAGGTTGCAGATGGGGGACTTTTATCCGTCCGTTAAAGACTTTTATCCGTCCCTGCCTGGAACAGGAAAAATCGAGCCACTGGCATATCATGAGAGATGGGCAAAATCATTTAAGTCATGTTGGGAGCCTTTTCCAGGCAGAGGGCCACATTTCTTCTGAATTAACCTCCCGAGGGCCGCAGGTGGGCGGTGCCAGAGGTCAAAGTGGGCGGGGCAATGGATGTAAATTTTTACCTATGTACAGTGGGCTCGTTTCTGTGTATGCTCCCTGCTTGCCGTCCCTCGAGAGGCAAACAAGAAACGTCATCAGAGTTCCAGAGTTCCTATTTCCAGCCAGGTGGGAACTTTTTCAGCAGGCCCAGGGAGGGGTGTGGCCTGGAGAATGTTCTGGGGGCCACGTGGAGAGGACTCGGGGGGGGGGCGCAGGCACATTCAGATCCTGACACACACCTACGACGTGAACTGTTCATACGTTGAGGCTCTACTGCATAATTTAGTTCCTTCTATGGCAAGAGATGTATGGGGGTTACCCGGCCCTCCGCTCAAAGTAGGGGGCAAACCTCACCTCCACCCCCCCCCCCCGCTTCCGTGACTCAGTTTCTCCCTTGGACCAGGGGGCAGGTGGTTGGCCCAGGACAAAACGAGGGTTGGAGTAAGCGAGGCCTTAAGGAAGGAAGTATACCTGCTCTGGATGTATGTATGTATGTATAAATAAATAAATAAATGCATATTAATATAATACCACCCTTTCTTTTGTATGGCTCTAAACCGCCTCCAGCATCTTCAAATGAGGCCTTTCTCTGCTCTTTGGGAATGTGGCTGGGTCAGGAGGGGGAGGGCTGGTACCACCAAGTGGTACACCAAGGAATTCCTGGCGCATGTCAGTCGCAGACTCGTAGAGCTATGGAGCTGGGAGGGGCCCCCAAGGGTCATCAATTCCAACCCCCTGCAATGCAGGAATCTCGGCTGAAGAAGCCCTGGCCGACGGCCATCCAATCCCTGCTTTGAAGCATCCTTCTGAGGGACGCCGTTCCACTGGCAAGCAGCTCTTACTCTCGGGAAATTATTCTTAATAATTTCGTTGGAATCTCCTTCCTCGTCGTTGGAATCCAGCGGTTTGGGTCCTTCCCTGTGGAGCAGCAGGAAGAAAAAGCTTGCCTACAAGAAGGGTTCCACTTGCGCTGTGGCTAGAAATAATAATAAAAATAAATAATTTTTTATTTATACCCAGCCCTTCCCAGCCAAAAACCGGACTCAGAGCGGCTAACACTAATTAAAATCACAGCAAAAACATAAAAACAATCCAATTTAAAATACAGATTAAAATTAAAAATTAAAAATTAAAACTGCAGTCTCATTTTCAAATAGCCCACCAATAAAAGAATGAAGCATAAGTATCAAACAGAAACCAACCCAAAGGCCAGGTGGAACAGCTCCGTCTTGCAGGCCCTGCGGAAAGATGCCAAATCCCGCAGGGCCCTGGTCTCTTGTGATAGACTGTTCCACCAAGTCGGGGCCAGTACTGAGAAGGCCCTGGCCCTAGTTGAAGCCAACCTAGCATCCTTGTGGCTCGGGACCTCCAAAAAGTTATTATTTGAGGAAGCACCGTTCCAAGATTATTATCGAGACCTCCGAAAGATTATTATTTGAGGAAGCACCGTTCCAAGATTATTATCGAGACCTCCGAAAGATTATTATTTGAGGAAGCACCGTTCCAAGAGGTTTCCCACTTGTCATGTGTCCGAGTGATTTCCCCCTTGCCCTCCTCCTTTTCAAGGGCAAACACACTCTTTAGTGATAGATTGGAACAAATGGACACACACACACCCCCGTATTACTGTTTGCTCCGACTGAGCACTAAAAAGTGATTTCCCCCAGGGAAAAGCGGCAGGATCTGAGGAAGGGTGGGAAAGCCCAAAGAGAAAAAGACTAACCACCTTCCAAGTCACAAAGGTCTTTCTACCTAGTCGCCTGCAGGCAAGATCCGCTCGCCGTGGGTGACTAGGCCAAGCGTTCCTGAAAGCCTGCCTTCAGGTATTAGCTCAGGGCTTGAAAGAACAATCGCATGCATGATGTTCTTGCTAATGTGTCTTGATTGCTTTTTAGAGGAGGGGGGGGAGCGCCCCCTTCCTCCCCGCCTGCCATTAGCCCTTCTCCGGTGAGACTCAGAAAAGCTTCCAGGAAGACCCTTGCCCACCCCAGCTTCCCCCCCCCTCTTAACGGCTGAGGACGGGGACTCCCCTCCCGGCACATCCGCCACCCCGCCTCCCAGACGCAACAGGGTGGGAGCTAACCTGAGGCTTGGCTTAATGAGTTTCCCAGCCGCACGGCTTAATTGCTCTCACGCAGCCTCCTTCCTTTGGGATCTGCTGGATCCCAGCGGCTTCCCCCAGTGATGGAGGGGGCTGGGGCAAGGAGCAGGGCAGCGAGACGGAGTCAAGAGTCAGGGACTCAACCCCCACTGAGACATTTTGGTGCCTAAGGCAGAAAACATCCTATTCCTTCCTCTGCTGGTGAATCATTAACAACTGAATGGCAAGCTTTAACTCTGCCCCAGAAGCTGTCTGAAGCAGCCTGCTTCTGCCTCCTGTCCGACATTGGGGCCCGGGCTAGCTTGCCACCTGAGCTGTTGGTGGGGCTTTGTGTGACGAAGGTTCGAGGCCAGGCTCTCATCATAATCAATTTGGAGACATGGTTTGCAGACATAATGTTCTCCCTCCACCCTGGGTCAGGGGACACAGTGAGTCAAAGGTAGGCTTTGTGTGTTCCTGGAAATGTCCAAGGATGGAGATGCGGGGAAGATTTTGGCTGGCAGAGCACGGAGGTGTTTGGTACAAAAGGTCAGGCCCAAGGTGGAGGAAACAAGAGCGCAAGGGGGCTGGGCTTTGCTACAGCCAGAGGCTAAGGAGGAATCTGGCTCAGGTCACATTTAAAGGTGACCTCTGCCCCCTGCACTTTTGGAAACCGGCTCACGAAGAACTGAATCGCAGCCGTTCTTCGAAGTTTGCATCGCTCTGAATTTTGCACTGCACACCTCCGCCGAAATGGTGCTCACAGAGCGGCACATACGAGGGCAAAGTACGCAATGCGAGATGCCCGCAGCAAGGGAAACGGCGTGCAAGAAGGCGTCCTATCAAAAATGCACAAATCGCTGTGTACAGATGTTAGCAAAACCCTGATGAAATGCTGCTAAAAAGCACATTGCAAACTGATGTGCAAATGTGGAGAACTGAGCTTTCGATTGGAAAAAGGAGGAACTGAGAGAACTAGAAACAAGAGATTTCCCATTCCCTAGGCAGAGCTAGGACCAAATAAATTCAGGAAAGGATGGTGGAAGAGGAATTGTTTGTTTAATTTTTTTATTTATTTAGATAAACACACACACACACACACACACAGAGAGAGAGAGAGAGAGAGAGAGAGAGAGAGAGAGAGAGAGAGAGAGAGAGAGAGAGATTCTTTAAAACGATGAACCCCAAAAGATTACTTGCAGGGGTGCACTCTGCACATGCTCTGAGGTACTCTATAAAAGAATAAAGCATGAACCCAGTAATGGATTCCCTTCTCAAATGGAATTAATTCCTTCTCTTTTGACCCCCCATTTTCAAAGGGCAGGGTAAGGCAGGAAGATAACCAGGAGGAGACACTCTGTGCAGGCTCAGAGGTGCTCCACTCCGAGTGCCTGCAGCAGAATGCGACTTCCAGATGCACCCAGAGCCTCTCACCTTACATCTCGGCTGACAGACTTGCGTCCTCTTCAAACTTAGTGCAGCCAACCAGCCAGGGATTTAACAACAAGCCTCCTGTTTTTTACTACCTGCCGGGACTTGCTGGAGACAGGAGAACTGTCAAACACCCGCATATTCAAAAGCTGAGCCTGCAACAAAATGTTGCAGCATGACACCTCCGCCTCCTAAGAGGAATGCCCCACCTGCTCAGGACTGCGACCAGCCAGCCAGCCAGCCAGCCGTGTCTGGATCCTAGATGATCCTCAGGATCCCTTCCACCTCTACGAGTCTTAAAAACTTCCCAATACAGGGCTGCCTTCAGATGTCTTCTAAAAGTCAGATAGTTGTTTATTTCCTTGACATCTGATGGGAGGCATTCCACAGGGCGGGCGCCACCACCGAGAAGGCCCTCTGCCTGGTTCCCTGTAACTTCGCTTCTTGCAGGGAGGGAACCAGCAGAAGACCCTCGGAGCTGGACCTCAGTGTCTGGGCTGAGCAATTGGGGTGGATTGGGGTGGAATTGGAGTGATTTTTGAGTTGAGGATGGGTGGGGGTGGTTGTTTTAAATCTGTAATAATTTTGCATTTCCCCAAGAATATTCCTGACCACTTTTGCTTCTCGGTGGCCCCACTTTGGTGCCAGTTTTCGGAACCTGCCTTTGCCGCAAGAAGCAGGCGGTTAATGATTTCACGCCTAAACACCTGGCAGGTTGCCTGCAACTGGCTTGGAGGCAGGCTGCTTTGAACCCGACTTGGGCCTGTAGCTCAGCGCCAGAAAGATGAATCCCCCTCAGCATCTCTAGGTAGGGTGGGGAGAGACTCCTCAGCCCGAAACCCTGGAAATTCACTGCTGCCAGCCAGTGTAGAAATTACTGAGCTGCACGGATCAGTGGCCTGACTCAGTATAAGTCAACATCCAGGGACTGCCGCATTCGGAACGCGACACCCGTCGGCAGAAGCAGCGCACTGGGGCAGCGTGGCCTGTTCCGGCTATGTCTCAGTTTCTCTGGGACGTTTTTTTCGGATCCAGCTCGGAAAGACAAACCCTCCTTTCCCCCCAGCTTCCTCCCCGCTGGCCCCGTCAGGGGATATTCCGCCACCAGCGCCACATCCCCCTATCAATCCCCCTCGTGTCCTGACCTGTCCAGGAGGCCCTGCAGAAGTAAACACAGGCGGGAAAAGGCCGGACCATTTATCCTGCGAGATGTAAACTCTCTTGATGGATGAAGAATAGCTGCGGCGGTGGCCAGGGCCCTCCTGCCAATGCAGACGCCTCCAGGGACCACTTGGCGGTCTGCTTGTGTTAGGAAAGTTAACACTTGTCCTCGGTGACATTTCCTAGAACAGTCCTCCTCCTCCCCCCCCCCCCCCCCCCCCGGCCGCCATCCCCTCCGTCAGAAAAAAAACCAAACAAACACCCTGAGAAAAATGTCTGTGCTGGGATATATTCTGCGCTCTCAAACCCACAATTCCGAAAGCCCAGGGCGACCAGAAAAAGCTTGCCTCCCTCTCGCTCGACACTAAAATTCGTGGGCCGAATGCCGGACGGATAAAAGAAAGGTGCAACACATGGTTGAACTATGGAACTCCCTGCCACAGGAGGCTGTGATGACAAGGCAGAGATGGGTTTGAAAGAGGACTGGGCAAATTCATGGAGGAGGCTAACAATGGCTACTAGCAATAGTCGGAGGCAGCAATGCTTCTGGACGCTATTTGCTGGAAATCGCAGCAGGGCAGAGTCTTGCTTTTCTGCTCGGATCCTGCTGTCGGGCTTCCCATAATGGGCAGCTGGTTGGCGACTGTGAGAACAGGATGCCGGACTGGATGGGTTCTCCTTACATTCTTGTAGAAACTACGGCAGGAGCAGGATGAGGTCTGCTTACTAATTTATTTCGGAAAAACTATGCAGCGCTTGGTCGTCAAACCAACCCACCCCGAAGCAGTTTACCTCGGCAGCAAAAAAAACCCAACCCTTTGAATCATTCAAAAGATAAAATCAGGTTTGCGGTGCTGCAAACGCTCGCCCACCCTTTCCGTAGCACCTCCTCGTCTCTTTCTTATTTGCAAAAAGTCTGATTATTTTGAGAAGCGGGGGAGCTTTCTACGCAAAGGAAAGGGGGTGCTCAGCCAACTTCCATTGAAACAACGATAATCCCTCCTGAGATCAGCAAATATCCAGTGGAAGGGAGTTCCGCAGGCCGTACCCATTTGAATAGAATGAGCAGTTCTGTCCTGAGCTGTTTGTCTCTTAGCTATCGAGTAGATGACCAGGTCTAAAGGACGGGCAGAATGGAGGGGGTGGGGGTGGGGAGAGAGAGCCAACCCCACAAACAAATAATTTCCAACTTGGGGCTGGGGGGGGGAGAGTGGTGGTCTGCTTTGAAACAGTGTCCAGCCCCAGCGAGGAAGAAAGTGGCCTCTATAAATAGCTGCCCCACAGATGGCCTCTGTGTGGGCCAGGCCAGCTTCCCCCCACCCCATCCCGGTCAGGAGGCTGCCGGAGAAACCGGCCCGGCTAGAATGAAGTGGCAAGGGAAGGAATAAATCTAGTGATAGCGTCAGACCTGGAGGTCGGTTAGGCCTGGCGCGGGGGGGGGGCGCCTGGCAGCCCTCCTCAGTGGGGAGACGCTTGGGGCTGTGGGTCACAGGGCAGCGGCCTGGGGGAAGGAAGGCCCCCACCTTCTGCTGCCCCCCCCTTTCCAACTGCCCTCCTGCACGTATTCCCCCTGGACGGAGCACCAGAGGCGAGGGGGTGAGGGGGGTCAGAGGGATGTTTATTATCTGGGAAACGCAGGAAAACGCTCCAGCTCAGAAGTGCATTTCCTTCAAAACAGCCCTGCCTCTCCAAAAAGGGATAAAATACGTTTTCGTGCAGGGAAGGGAGCAGCCCAGCTAGGGCCGGAGAGAGAAGGGGGGGTGCGCGCGTGAGAACCTCAGAAGAGTCTGGCTTCTGTACCCTCTAGTCCAGCATCCTGTTCTCACTGTGGCCAAAAGGAACCTAGGAATCCGGATAGACTGCCTCTGGACCTGGAGGTTCTCTAAGAACACAACAGCCTGCTGAATCAGGCCAAAAGAGGGGGCCCATCTGGTCCAGGATCCTGTTCTCACAGTGGCCAACCAGATGCCCATCCTGAGAAACCTGCAGGCAGGATCCGAGTGCCTGAGCAGCTCCTGCCATTCCCAGAGGTAGACTACCCCGGGCATGGAGGTTCTGCTGTTTCAGTAGACCTTCATATGGAGAGCCCTGCTGGATCAGGCCAAAGGGGGCAGTGGCCAAATATCCCTAAGAACCTAGGAATGTAGATAGACTGCCCGTGAAGCTGGAGGTTCCATGAGAATATACAAAGAGCCTGCTGCTGGATCAGGCCAGCTTCCTGTTCTCACAGTGGCCAACCGGATGCCCATTCTGGAAAACCTGCAAGCAGAATCCGAGCACAAGATCAACTCTCCCCTCCTGCGGTCTCCAGGAGCTGGGATTCAGAGGCATTGCTGCCTTCAATAAAAGCAAGGCAAGCAGACAGACAGACAAACAAACAAACCTCTTTATCCTTTTTTTCTTTGAAAACAGATGCAGCAGCAAAAGCAGTCTGTGCATGCTCAGATACTCTCCTTCCCTATGGCTTTATGCCCTGGGACCAGGTCGAAGGAAGCCCAAAGAGATTCCTTCTTATTTATTCAGTTCACAAGATTTATGCACCAGTGGATTGTAAACGAAACCTCATCTTTGGTCGGTATTTCTTCTTTCCATCTTTGTGCTAGAAGCATTCTTACTGCTGTCGCTGCATACATAAACAGCCTCTTATTTTATTTTGGTTGTTCCAAACTTATTGTTGTTGTTCAGTTGTTCAGTCGTGTCCGACTCTTCGTGACCCCATGGACCAGAGCAGGAACCCCTATCCTCCACTGCCTCCCGCAGTTTGGCCAAACTCATGCTAGTCGCTTCGAGAACACTGTCCAACCATCTCATCCTCTGTCGTCCCCTTCTCCTTGTGCCCTCCATCTTTCCCAACATCAGGGTCTTTTCCAGGGAGTCTTCTCTTCTCATGAGGTGGCCAAAGTACTGGAGCCTCAGCTTCAGGATCTGTCCTTCCAGTGAGCACTCAGGGCTGATTTCCTTAAGAATGGATAGG
Organism: Lacerta viridis; assembly: GCA_900245905.1. Taxonomy (NCBI): domain Eukaryota; kingdom Metazoa; phylum Chordata; class Lepidosauria; order Squamata; family Lacertidae; genus Lacerta; species Lacerta viridis. The sequence continues at coordinate 116,168 of OFHU01001369.1, read as the reverse complement.
TTTGATCTTCTTGCAGTCCATGGGACTCTCAAGAGTCTCCTCCAGCACCAGAATTCAAAAGCATCAATTCTTCGGCGATCAGCCTTCTTTATGGTCCAGCTCTCACTTCCGTACATTACTACTGGGAAAACCATAGCTTTAACTATACGGACCTTTGTCGGCAAGGTGATGTCTCTGCTTTTTAAGATGCTGTCTAGGTTTGTCATTGCTTTCCTCCCAAGAAGCAGGCGTCTTTTAATTTCGTGACTGCTGTCACCATCTGCAGTGATCATGGAGCCCAAGAAAGTAAAATCTCTCACTGCCTCCATTTCTTCCCCTTCTATTTGCCAGGAGGTGATGGGACCAGTGGCCATGATCTTAGTTTTTTTGATGTTGAGCTTCAGACCATATTTTGCGCTCTCCTCTTTCACCCTCATTAAAAGGTTCTTTAATTCCTCCTCACTTTCTGCCATCAAGGTTGTGTCATCAGCATATCTGAGGTTGTTGATATTTCTTCCAGCAATCTTAATTCCACATTTATAATGCCTAACAAAAAAGCCTCTGGTTTATTTTAAACAAAAGTTATCTTAAACACATTTCCCATCTCATTATATATCACTTCCCAGAAAGCTTTTACCACCCCACACGACCACCACATATGATAAAACACACCCTCTTTCCTTTAACATTTCCAGGACACATTTGAACTGGTTCTATACCTTTTTGCAATTTTAAAGGTAAAGGGTAGAGGGACCCCTGACCGTTAGGTCCAGTTGCGGACGGCTCTGGGGTTGCAGCGCTCATCTCGCTTTACTGGCCGAGGGAGCTGGCATACAGCTTCCGGGTCATGTGGCCAGCATGACTAAGCCGCTTCTGGCGAACCAGAGCAGCGCACGGAAACGCCGTTTACCTTCCCGCTGGAGTGGTACCTATTTATCTACTTGCACTTTGAGGTGCTTTCGAACTGCTAGGTGGACACATCGTTTTCATATGATTTTCTTTCACCGAACAGCGGGGAGGCTATTTTAAGCTGCCCATCTCGGGAGTCCTTCTTTTGTGGGGATGACACATCGCCATCGCGGTGAGCAAGCCGGAGAAGGGCATGGCCTGGAGGACAGAAATAACACCGCCTTGGCCTGGAAGGCAGCAAAGGGAAGGATGGACAGACAGACAGACAGACAGACGGGAGGAAACGCTTCGTACGGATGCAGCGCCCACGTCAGGAGAGGACGGGGGCAGCCGGGTGGGGCAGGGGCCGGAGCAGGGGGAATTGAAGGCCCGCACGCCAGGAGTGTGTGTGTGAGAGAGAGAGAGAGAGAGAGAGAGAGAGAGAGAGAGAGAAACACCTTTAATGTTCTCTCCTGCTTACACATCTTTGTGCCCTGATCTAGCAACCAGATGAGCTGCGAACAAGGGCTCCTCTTCGTCTAGGGGATTCCCTGTCTCCCCACACCATGAATCAGCTGATGAAAACCCCCAAGCTGAAATTGTTAATTTGGGGTTCTCACCAGCTGTACGCCATAATCATCACAATTATAACAAATAAAGGCTTGACATATCTCGCTTTGCATGTCATGAGTCTATCTCATATATTAGTTGAATTAAGTTGAATTACTGAAAGAAATGAATCCTTCCACGATATTCTAATTTTTTGAGTTTCACCTGTATTTATCGACTTGCACTTTGATGTGCTTTTGAACTACTAGGTGGGCAGGGGCAGGGACCGAGCAACGGGAGCTCACCCCGTTGCGGGGTTTCGAGCCCTAGGCTCTGTGGTTTAACCCACAGCATCACCCGCGTCCCTTAACTCACTTTAACCTACATTTCCTGGTCTGGATCCTCCCTGCAAGAGAGCAGATGGGCTCGAGAGACCAAGGCAGCCTTGAGCTGCCCAGAAATGAAGCCCTTTGCAGCCCAAGCCATCCCCTCAGACAATCTGCAATGCTTCTGGATGCCCATTGCCGGAAACCACAGGAACGGGAGAGTTTGCCTTCATGCTCATGTCCTCCTTGTGGATTTCCCTTTGAGGCAACTGGCTGGTCACTGTGATTGCAGGGTGCTGGACTCAATGGGCCTTTGGCCTGATCCTGCAGCCTCTTCCTATGTCCTCACCCCACCCCCCTCTGAACTGCATTTAAGCCAGGCACGTAGGGGATGCAGCAAGACCACAAACACGGCTGTTGGTGAACTCTTGTTTTGCTTCGGTTTTATGTCCTAAAGCCTAGATTGCATTTTGTTTCTTTTCTTTTTGTTGGTAATATTGAATTTCTTCTGAGTTTGCCAAACTGTTGGATTTTTGTCATTTTTAAACTCAATGGAACGCTCCCCATTTTGCATAGCTCTGAAATGCTCTGAATTTCGGAAGTTTTTGAATGTCCTTCATAACCCGCTTTGGGCAACTGCTCAAAGAATCATAGAATCATAGAATCATCGAGTTGGAAGAGACCCCAAGGGCCATCCAGTCCAACCCCCTGCCAAGCAGGAAACACCATCAAAGCATTCCTGACAGATGGCTGTCAAGCCTCCGCTTCAAGACCTCCAAAGAAGGAGACTCCACCACACTCCTTGGCAGCAAATTCCACTGTCCAACAGCTCTTACTGTCAGGAAGTTCTTCCTAATGTTTAGGTGGAATCTTCTTTCTTGTAGTTTGAATCCATTGCCCCGTGTCCGCTTCTCTGGAGCAGCAGAAAACAACCTTTCTCCCTCCTCTAGATGACATCCTTTGATATATTTGAACATGGCTATCATATCCCCCCTTAACCTTCTCTTCTCCAGGCTAAACATACCCAGCTCCCTAAGCCGTTCCTCATAAGGCATCGTTTCCAGGCCTTGGACCATTTTGGTTGCCCTCCTCTGGACACGTTCCAGCTTGTCAGTATCCTTCTTGAACTGTGGTGCCCAGAACTGGACACAGTATTCCAGGTGAGGTCTGACCAGAGCGGAATACAGTGGTACTATTACTTCCCTTGATCTAGATGCTATACTCCTATTGATGCAGCCCAGAATTGCATTGGCTTTTTTAGCTGCTGCATCACACTGTTGACTCATGTCAAGTTTATGGTCTACCAAGACTCCTAGATCCTTTTCACATGTACTGCTCTCAAGCCAGGTGTCACCCATCCTGTATTTGTGCCTTTCATTTTTTTTGCCCAAGTGTAGTACTTTACATTTCTCCCTGTTAAAATTCATCTTGTTTGCTTTGGCCCAGTTCTCTAATCTGTTAAGATCATTTTGAAGTGTGATCCTGTCCTCTGGGGTATTAGCCACCCCTCCCAAAGGGAGCCAGTATTATTGGTTTGTGGTTTTTCTTATTTTTACTATGACAGTATTATTTAACCCCTGGGGGTGTTGTCTGTATGAATCTGTATTTTATTCTGAATCCATGTTATGGGTCGTTGGGCCGCAATTATTATTTTGTGGGATTTTTTGTATTGTAAATTTCTTATTGTTTTGTAAATTTTTTGGTGGAGAACTGCCCTGGGATCTGCAGATGAAGGCGGTGTACAAATTTATTTATTTATTTAATTCTAATAGCAGCTCATGGTGGGAAAGGGCCATATGACTCAATCAATCAGTTTTCAACCCAACATCTTTATGTTCTCTGTGCCCATTAAGGGAATGACTTTAAGCTGTCGAAAGCCCAGGAAAGGCCACGTCTTCCCTCATCCGGACATTACGGCATTTTTGTTTTTTCCCCAATATAGCGACCGAGTGGCACATTTTTTGCCAAGCCCCTCCCATTTTACGCACTCTGTGTCCCCCCCCCTTTCCCCCTCGGCAACAGATACGGTCAGTAGCCCCTAATAACTTATTCCCCAGGCTTTCGTCTGTCTGGCCTAGAGGAAGCGGGTTTTCGGTCGTCGACGGGGATCCAGAACGGGGAGGGGGGGGGAATTTGAAGAAAAAACAAAACCCCATGTCCTTGGCTCACCTCGCAGCCAAAGGGATGATTGGGCTTCCTCCAGAGGACCAGACCTCTCAAGCCGGGGATGTGTCTCGAAATAGTGCGGGGCCGTTCCTGCTTCCTTGATGCACTCAAGCAAAGTTTGTGGCACCAGACAAAACGGTTGTTGTTGTTGTTTTCCCCTGGGGGTGGTGGGAGGGAGATGACCGGTTGCTCTCAGGGGCGAAGGAAGGCCAGGAAATGCTGACAAAAATCACAGGACTGTAGAGTTGGGAGGGACCCCCAAGGGTCATCTAGTCCAACCCCCTTCAATGCAGGAATCGCAGCCCCGGGGGGAGCTCCTCTATCTGGGCTGGGGAAGAGGAGGCTGTGTGCCTTCGCTCTGAAATGGTCCATGCATGTTTAATTTCTTTTGGATTTTCAGTCAATTTATCCTTCCATTTAATTTTGTTTATAATATTCTGGTTTAATCTCCTTTTTAACTGCCACGCTAATAATTTTCCGGTCTTATTAGCATATTCAAAGTTCTTTTGTTTCAACCATTTTAGTTTCCACTCTAATTCTTGATTTATTAACGCGTCAAATTGAATTTGTAACATTTTTATACCTTGCTTTAAATCCTGATCTTTCGGTTTCATTGCCAATTGTTTTTCTTTATCCTCCAACGCTTTCATAATTTCTTTCTTTTTCTTTTCTCTCTCCTTCCTTCTAATAATATTTTGTGATATCAAAAAGCCCCTCATTACCGCCTTACTGGCATCCCACACCACATTTGAATCCATTCCTTTATTGACATTTAATTCAAAATATTCTGCTACTGCTCTTTTTGCTCTATCCACCACCTTCTGGTCATAAAACAGACTCTCATCCATTTTCCATCTTCTCCTGGCACTTTCTCCCTTTATCTCCATATATATAGCATTATGGTCTGATATAGTTCTTGGTTGGATTTCGACCTTATTTACTCTTAGCATTACAACATTTGATACCCAGATGTAGTCAATTCTGCTTGAACTTTGGTTAGGCTCCGAATAATATGTGTATTGTTTTATATTTGGATGTTTCTCCCTCCAGGCATCTCTTAAACTTAAATTTTCTACTCAGGCGTGGGAGAGATCAGGGTTCAAATCCCCCCCCCACTCAGCCATGAAGCTCACAGAGTGTGGATTTGGACCAGCCACTGTCTCTCTCAGCTTAACCTTCTCGCAGGGTCGTTGTGGGGATTCAATGAGAAGTGGGGGGAAATAACAGAAGTCACCTGGAGCTCAGTGGAGAAAAAAGTGGGTCACGGATGCAATAAATAAATAAACAAACAAACTCCCCGCACCCAGTCCTCCCCATCTAGATTACACTCCCCCAATCTGGCCCTGTTCATCAACATCCTTCCTAAACCGAAGCACCTGATTCTTCATGGTGAGAAGGGAAAACAAAGGGCAAAAGATCTGAGTGGTGCAATAAGTGGATTTAATCAAATAAGCAGACAGCAGGGGGGCAAAGGCTCCAGACGCTCAGATCAGGCATCCCTGCAGAAATCTAGCCGGGTGACACCCCCTTCGCAGACACTCAGCCCCCTCCAGTCCCGAGTCAGGGCACCATTCCAGGGAGGAGAGAGCAGAGAGCCAAGGAAACGGGCCGGATCCTCCCTGCTTGTGGCTCAGTGTCAAACCACATGCAGTGATGGCGACTCTGCCCCAGAGAGGAGAGGGTTCACGAGATGGGCAAGAAGGACTGCCCTCCCCACAAGCCAGGACAAATACTGGTGTGTTTTTCAGGGGAAACGGAGAAACCAGCCAAACTGAGATGGGGAAGAAGAAGAAGAAGAAGAAGAAGAAGAAGAAGAAGAAGAAGAAGAAGAGTTTGGATTTGATATCCCGCTTTATCACTACCCGAAGGAGTCTCAAAGCGGCTCACATTCTCCTTTCCCTTCCTCTGTGAGGTGAGTGGGGCTGAGAGACTTCAAAGAAGTGTGACTAGCCCAAGGTCACCCAGCAGCTGCATGTGGAGGAGCGGGGAAGTGAACCCGGTTCACCAGATTACGAGTCTGCCGCTCTTAACCACTACACCACACTGGCTCTTTGAGCGATGGGCCTTGTCCATTTAACTTTGTGCCTCCTCCACAGATTTGCTGAATCCTGACGCCGTGGCCATCATCGCATCCCTTGAGAGCAACCCCCCTAAGTGCACACTTATGACTACTGCAGAACCAAAGTCTGCATATTGCTGCGGGTTTGGTGGGAGGGGTCAGTCTGGATGATGCCCTGAGCCCCTTCCCATTCTCGGGATTGTAAGATAACAAGAAGAGACTGCTGGATCAGGCCAATGGCCCATCTAGTCCAGCATCCTATTCTCACAGTGATACCCTAAAGCAGTGGTGGCCAAACTTGGCCCTCCAGCTGTTTTAGGAATAGGAATTATTTTATTGGCCAAGTATCAATCATACTTGGAATTTTGCTTCAACTACATTGCAATGTAAAGAAAACGTACCTCATACAAACACTATTCCCCTCATGATACAACAGCACAGCAAAGGAACCCCATACCACCAACTGACCTCCCTTCCGCACACAACTACAAATTCAACAGTTTGATGGCACAAGGGGGGGGAACTATTCCTGTGCCTAGACGTTTTTGTGTATTGTTTTTGTGTTTTGGGACTACAGTTCCCATCATCCCTGTTAGCTAGGGATGATGGGAGTTGTAGTCCCAAAACAGCATCACTGCCCTAAAGGGAAACCAGTAAACAGGACCAGTGCAGAGCGCAAGAACCTTCTCCCCTCCTGCGGTTCCCAGCAAGTGGCCTTCAGAGGCATTGCTGCCTTTCAGTCGTGGAGGCACAGAATCATAGAATCCTAGAGTTGGAAGGGACCCCAAGGGCCATCCAGTCCAACCCCCTGCCAAAGCAGGAAACACCATCAAAGCATTCCTGACAGATGGCTGTCAAGCCTCCGCTTCAAGACCTCCAAAGAAGGAGACTCCACCACACTCCTTGGCAGCAAATTCCACTGTCCAACAGCTCTTACTGTCAGGAAGTTCTTCCTAATGTTTAGGTGGAATCTTCTTTCTTGTAGTTTGAATCCATTGCCCCGTGTCCGCTTCTCTGGAGCAGCAGAAAACAACCTTTCACCCTCCTCTATATGACATCCTTTGATATATTTGAACATGGCTATCATATCACCCCTTAACCTTCTCTTCTCCAGGCTAAACATACCCAGCTCCCTAAGCCGTTCCTCATAAGGCATCGTTTCCAGGCCTTGGACCATTTTGGTTGCCCTCCTCTGGACACGTTCCAGCTTGTCAGTATCCTTCTTGAACTGTGGTGCCCAGAACTGGACACAGTATTCCAGGTGAGGTCTGACCAGAGCGGAATATAGTGGTACTAGAAAAGCCACCCTGGCCAGTAGCCCTCCTCTTCTCCACGAATCCTGAATCTGTGGAGGTGGAACTTGGGAGAGCGAGCTTGCCAAACCAGTTCCTTCGTCTTTGGCTGACCGGTTAAGCCTCATGACTAGCCCAGCCAAAGTTGCTCTGTGCCACGGAACATAGAATCGTAGCGTTGGAAAGGGACCGCAAAGGTCATCCAGCCCAGCCCCCTGCAATGCAGGAATCTTTTTGCCCAATGTGGGGCCCGAACACACGACCCTGAGATTAAGCGTCTCAGGTGTTACTGCTAGCGTATAAAATCCTTAACAAACTGGGACCAGTGTACCCACGAGATCGTCTGGCTCCATATGTGCCCACTCGACCAATTCAATTGGTGGAATGAGCACGACTTAGAGTGGTAGCACATTAAATTTGTGTGGGATGCCATTCACGAGAAGCAGTCAAGTACAACATTCCTTATAATGCAACAGAAGACATATGAGGGAATGTTTGGTCCAGCCAGTCAAAAGTTTCTGATCCTCCTGGCTGGAGCATCCTTCTTTTTGCATGTGACAGAAGGTGGGCATGACCTCACCTGTCCAGGTAACAAAAGGACAAGTCACTGCAGCACACCTCTCTCTTTTTGACTTCCTTCTTCGTTTGACCAGCTTTTGGCAAGGACTGCTTTGCTAGCTCCCAGCTAGCAGAAGCACTGGGATTATTCCCCCATATGGGGTAGATCCACATGTACATATTTGTAACTAAGTCTGCCTTCAGGGATCCAACTGTGAACTGATGTAAGTAAACTTCTTTTATTGACTTTGAATAAGATTGTGGAGTCTTTAAGAGGGATTCAAGGGAATTTACCAGGAACGTACAATTCAATCTGAGACAGACGGAATTGTATATTAGTGAGAGGCTCACACGAGCCTGCAACCAGCTATCTGCTGTGCATGTAAAAAGGGGGATGTAAACTCTGCTAAGTAAATAAACTTGTTAATGCAAATTAGGAAGGATATTAATAAACAATATACCCTCTCCTGCCACACTGAACATTCCCACACTTTGGAACTCCCTGCCTATTGACGTCATGCAGGCAACTTCCCTGTGCTCTTTTTGGTGACTGCAAAAAACATCCTTGTTCAGATGCTTAGAAAGTTGATGTGAACGTTACATTTTAGTATTTTAAGTTTTTGCATGTTTTAAAACATTGTTGTAAATTTCGCTCAGTTTTGTTGTTTTTTTCCTTTTGTAAACCACTTGGAGGTTCTTACTGATTTTTTTTTTTAAAAAAACAATCAAGTGGTATATAGATTTTGTGAAATAAATAAGAGCTGAGAAAGATTCCTACACTAGAGCACTGGACAGCCATTGCTGCCAGCTGGTGTTGACATTACTGGCCAATGAGACAGAGAGAGGGGGTACTGGGCACTGAGGGAGGTGAGGCCACTCAGGTCTGATCCTCTAAGGTAGTGGTGTCCAAGGGCCAGATTTGATGAAGTGAAGGGCTGTGGGGGCCGACCAAAGGATTTAAGTTGTTGAGCTTTTTAAGGGTTTGAGTAGTTCAGGTTTTTTTTTTTTTAGGATTTTACCCCAGAAAATAAACTGTCACAGGGACTGGATTAAACCGATCAGGGGGCCGGATTATGCCCCCAAAACAGAGTTTGGACATGCCTGCTCTAAGGCCGTTACAGATTTAGTTCTGGTTGGTTCCTGCTCTCCTGCCTCCCCTGGTCACGTTGCTTCATTTAGTTTAAATAATTGTCTGGGGAGAATCGTACTGTTGCATACCCAGCTGTGCATGGATCTATTATTTTCTGCTGCAAAAATCATTTTTTAAAAAAATTATTTACTCCATAAAAATTATACACTTGACTGTAACCCCCCCCCCAACAACCCTCAAAGCTGCTTACAAAAAGACAAAACAATAAAATCAAGGGAACAATGCTTTGAAACATACAAATTAAAATACTAAACCAAATTAAAATTCAGTTTTTTACATATGGAAGCACCAACTGGCAAGGCAACAGTGACACCCAGTGGCATAAAGCAGAATTGCATGGTACATATGGATCACAAATTATATGCTGTAATATGCAAGATCACTCTCCTTTTCCTTTGGATTAACCAAGAGTCACGACCCTGTTCACTAGAGCTGATCGGGATCTTCATGCATCACCCACAAGCACACACAGCAAAAGTATCAGCCTCTCTGCTTTGCTTTGGCCACAAAGCCTGGCTGAACACGAACTTTAAATGGTAAATAAATAATCCACATGAGGGAAGTGGGTGGTGCTGTGGGTTAAACCACAGAGCCTAGGGCTTGCTGATCAGAAGGTCGGCGGTTCGAATCCCCGCGACGGGGTGAGCTCCCGTTGCTCGGTCCCTGCTCCTGCCCACCTAGCAGTTCGAAAGCACGTCAAAGTGCAAGTAGATAAATAGGTACCACTCCGCGGGAAGGTAAACGTGTTTCTGTGCGCTGCTCTGGTTCACCAGAAGCGGCTTAGTCATGCTGGCCACATGACCTGGAAGCTGTATGCCGGCTCCCTCGGCCAGTAAAGCGAGATGAGCGCCGCAACCCCAGAGTCAGACACGACTGGACCTAATGGTCAGGGGTCCCTTTACCTTTAACTAACTAATCACTTGATAATAATAATAAAAATTCATTATTTATACCCCGCCCTTCTGGCTGGGTTTCCCCAGCCACTCTGGGTGGCTTCCAAAAGAATGTTAAAATACAATAATCTATTAAACATTAAAAGCTTCCCTAAACAGGGCTGCTTTCAGATGTCTCCTAAAAGTCTGGTAGTTGGTTTTCTCTTTCCGACATCTGACGGGAGGGCGTTCCACAGGGCAGGAGCCACTACCAGGAAGGCCCTCTGCCTGGTTCCCTGTAACTTGGCTTCTTGCAGCGAGGGAACCACCAGAAGACCCTTGGAGTTGGACCTCAGTGTCTGGGCAGAACGATGGGGGCGGAGACGCTTGAATTGATTTTGACCTTCTTATTACATTTAAGAACATAAGCACATGACAAGAGCCTGCTGGATCAGGCCAAGGGCCCATGTAGACCGGCATCCCGTTCTCACAGTGGCAACCAGATGCCACAAGAAGGATCTGAGCGCAAGAGCAACACTCTCCCCTCCTCTGGTTTCCAACAACTGGGATTCAGAAGCATCGCTGCCTCGGACTGTGGAGACAGAGCAGAGCCCATCATGGCTACGAGCCATCAATAACCCTCTCCTCCTCCGTGAATTTGTCCCATCCTCTTTTAAATCCATCCAGGTTGGTGGCCATCACAGCCTCCTGTGGGAGGGAGTTCCACAGTTTAACCATACACTCTTCATTTTTGCAGTCCATGGGACTCTCAAGAGTCTCCTCCAGCACCATAATTCAAAAGCATCAATTCTTCGGCGATCAGCCTTCTTTATGGTCCAGCTCTCACTTCCGTACATCACTACTGGGAAAACCATAGCTTTAACTATACGGACCTTTGTCGGCAAGGTGATGTCTCTGCTTTTTAAGATGCTGTCTAGGTTTGTCATTGCTTTCCTCCCAAGAAGCAGGCGTCTTCTAATTTCGTGGACTGCTGTCACCATCTGCAGTGATCGTGGATCAAACCTATCCATTCTCAAGGAAATCAGCCCTGAGTGCTCACTAGAAGGACAGATCCTGAAGCTGAGGCTCCAGTACTTTGGCCACCTCATGAGAAGAGAAGACTCCCTGGAAAAGACCCTGATGTTGGGAAAGATGGAGGGCACAAGGAGAAGGGGACGACAGAGGATGAGATGGTTGGACAGTGTTCTCGAAGCGACTGGCATGAGTTTGGCCAAACTGCGGGAGGCAGTGGAAGACAGGAGTGCCTGGCATGCTCTGGTCCATCATTCACGAAGAGTCGGACGCGACTAAACTACTAAACAACAACTTCATTTTATCTTCTGACATTCAGCTTCAAGGGATGTGCATGGGTTCTAGTGTTCTGAGAGAGGGAGAGAGGCATTTCTCTCTCCTCTTTCTCCATGCCGTGCCGGGCATACTGCTGCAAACTTCTATCACGTCCCGACTCTTCGTGACCCCATGGACCAGAGCACGTCAGGCACGCCTGTCTTTCACTGCCTCCCGCCGTTTGGTCAGACTCATGCTACTCGCTTCGAGAACACTGTCCCATCATCTCGTCCTCTGTCGTCCCCTTCTCCTTGTGCCCTCCATCTTTCCCAACATCAGGGTCTTTTCCAGGGAGTCTTCTCTTCTCATGAGGTGGCCAAAGTCTTGGAGCCTCAGCTTCAGGATCTGTCCTTCCAGTGAGCACTCAGGGCTGATTTCTTTAAGAATGGATAGGTTTGATCTTCTTGCAGTCCATGGGACTCTCAAGAGTCTCCTCCAGCACCAGAATTCAAAAGCATCTAAACTAGAAAGCCCCAAAGGCTGCAACCTTAACTCTGTTGATATGGATGCCACAGCCAGCAGCAATATAGCACCTCTGAGTATACCCAACTCCAACTCGCTTATATAACTTAAGAGCCCTGAAAAAGCCCGGGGGGGGGGGCGCATGGAGAAGACCCAATCCTAACACATCGACTCAGGAGAGTGAAATTGTAGAGCTGGAAGGGATCCCCCGGGGTCATCTGGCTCAACCCGCTGCAAGGCAGGAATACTGACCACCACACTGGCGTCCCTGGGTGGGCTCGAACCAGCAAACTTCTGGTTAGCAGCCAGCCAGATGCACTGACCGTCCCTCCCCATCCCTTGTGCTGCCCCCCGGGTAAATCCCGCTGCTGCCAACCCCCATTTGAAACAACGGTAGCTCTCTATAGAAAAATAACATTAATGTCGGCGGACAAAAAATAAAGGGGGAAAAGGCGGACTCGTTTCCCCTTTAAGGGCCGGGAAGGTACCATTGTGCTCTATCCGGGGGACGCCGCTGACGTCACCCGGCCGAGAGTGCCTGAGCGCGTGGAGCGTACCAAGCGCGCGCCCCTCCGGTGAGAGCCCGGAAGCGGCTGCTGTTGCCAGGATCTCCACGTGGGCGCACCATGGAGGTGCGGGGCGGCGGCGGCCGGAGCGGAGCCCCGGAGGGTGAGCTGGGGGTTCGGGGGGGGGAAGCAGGTTCTTCGGCCCCCGTTTCCCAGAAGGAGGCTAAGATGGGGAGCCTGAGAAGGGGGCGAGGCAGCTGCAGGGAGGGTGGAAGCGGAGTGGAGCCTCCATGTGCAAGGGCAGTGTACCTGCGGAGGGCGTGGAGCAGAGGGGGCCTGTCCTCCTGATGCCAAAGGGCCTGCATGGTCTCCCTGATACTGGGGGCGATTTACTGACCTTTCCAATCTCTCTCTCTTTAAATATCATTTTTATTGTTTTTATATAAATACATTGAGAAAAACTTTCACATTTATCTTTCCATTCATTTAATATTTTGGCCTTTTAGGACCCTGACTTCCCTCAAACCCTCCACATGATTTTCTAATATCATATTAGAAAATCATAATTTTCTAATATCATTTTCTAATAAATAATAGCTATTTTCTAATAGCTGATCACCCATTCCCACCACCCTTCTGAGTAATACCCCTCCCCACTCTCTCACTATATTTAAGGATCTGGTGACTTCTGTTTCAGTGTATCTGAAGAAGTGTGCATGCACACGAAAGCTCATACCAAGAACAAACTCAGTTGGTCTCTAAGGTGCTACTGGAAAGAATTTTCTATTTTGTTTCAACTATGGCAGACCAACACGGCTACCCACCTGTTTCTAATATCTATTACTTTATACCATACTTCTTAACTCAATCATTGCTTTAAATCATCATATCCAACTTAATCACTGTAATTTCATATTTACATCGACATTTCTTCGATAATCTACAAAGCTTCTTGCAGCCCTATCAACGTATTTGATTGAATACCATTGTCTTTTAAATAATTCATAAATTTAGTCTGGTCTTTGATGAATTTCTGGTCCTGCTGTTCTCGGATTCTTCCCCTCATTTTGTCCCAATCTCTCTCTCTCTCACCCCACCCCACCCAGGACCGTTACGTTTTGAGTGCCCGGAGGAGTACGCTGCCAGCCCGTTTGCCCCTGGGCCGCCCCTCAGCCCCGAGTCACTCCGGAGCCCCTCGAAGCAGCTGGTGCTGATCAGAGCCCCCGCTAACTTCAGCCCTGAGAGGTAGGCATGTTTGTGTGCGCGTGAGAGAGCTCGGGACGCCTCAGGTTACCTTTCCACAACCTGGTGCTGTGCAGGCGTGTTGGACTACAACTCCCATCAGCCTCTGCGTCACAGGGCCACACTGGTTTGAGCTGAGGGGAGTTGTAGTCCTGGGCACCAGGTTGCAGAAAGCTGCCTTAAGACGGGGGTATTATTATTACTGTTAATTACGTTTATTAGTCACCTGTTTTTGCCGCTCAAAAGCGACTTGCAATATTTTAAGCAATCACATATGTACCTTAAAACCAACCTTTAAAAAAAATGTAAAAGACAATGATGTAATTTATTTTCAGTGGTACCTTGGTTCTTGAACTTAATCCATTCCGGAAGTCCGTTTGACTCCCAAAACCATTTGAAAACTTTCCCAAAAACATTTGCAAACTGAAACACTTATGGTGTTCGGGAGCCAATTTGTTCGGCAACTAAGCTGTTCAGGAACCAAGGTTTGACTGTATTTATTTTACACTAAAACGCCCCATCCATGCAAAAAGACCATAGAGGCTTAAAAGTCAAAGGCCTGGTTAAAAAGGAATGTTTTTGCCTGGTGACAGAAGATATGGAGTGACGATGCCAGGGGAGCATCCTGTGAGGAGCCACCACTGAAAAGGTCCCGTTCTCGTGTCTCCACCCTGTGGACCTTTCATCGAGGGGGAACACAAAGAAAGGCCTTGAATGACGATTGTGGGGTCCAGGCTGGTTCACATGGGGAGAGGCGGTCCTTGAGGCATTGGGGTCCTGAGCTGTGTACACCTTTGTAGGTCAAAACCAGCAGTACCCCCCAATCGTTCTTTTCCGTGGGGAAAGTCTGCGAACGAGTGTGCAGGGCCAGGTCTGGTTGTTCCCAGGTTCTGCAAATACAGCATATGGCTTGTACAACCAACATCCTGTAAAATAATACCTTTTAAAAGCTTTGCTGCATCTGCTTCTGTGCGGAAATGCGTCTGTGTTCTCTTCCACTGCTAACTCTCTCAACATGTTCCTTGGTTCCTGCCCGCCCCAGCCTCGAAGGCCACGCCGTGCCCCTCGTGGGCTTCCAGATTCTGAAGGCGCCGCAGTCGGACGGGACCCAGAAGGTCTACCACGTCCAAGCGACTCCAGGGGAACGGGGCGGCAGCGCCCGCCTGCTCGTCCCGTCGGGACGCCTGGACCTCCTCACCTGCGCACCCCCTTTCAGCAGCTCCCTGACTTTTTGCGAGAGGTATGGGGACCCCAGTGCCAGCCAGCCCCTCTTCCCCGTGGCAGCCAGACCGGCCCCCCAGATCCCCGAAGGACTCAAGCAGCGCTTCCTGCCTTTTGGGGGCTGTCCGAAGCGGCCCTCTCCCCTGCAGGAAGCCGCTGAGGAGCCCCCCCGGAAGAAGAGGAAAAAGAAGCGGACCCTCGAGAGGGCGGGCGACCCCCAGGAACACCCCCTGGTGAAGCAAGAGGAGTCCCGGGAGAGTGGAGGTCCGGAGGAAATTTCCGAAGGGCTGGTGGCGCAAGTGGAGGTAGCCCCTGAGGAAGGGGCTGGGGAGGAGGGACGCAGGAGGAAGAAGAGGAAGAAGGAGAAGAGGAAAGAAGAGGAGGAAGAGATGGTGGTGGCGGCCTCCGAGGCTGAGCCCAGGTCCCACACGGGGGGTAACGGCAGCCCTGAGGCAGGGGGCAAGGCTCCACACAAGCATAAGAAGAAAAGGAAGCATGAAGAGGAGGCAGCTGCCTTGGTGGACCCTGCCTGCCTCAAGACCGAGCCGGGGACGGAGCCGAGCAGCCTGGGGGGCAGCCCCCAGGCCTGCCTGGCACAAGTCAAAGAGGAGCCTGAGCTGGGGCCCCCCAAGAAGAAAAAGAAGAAGAGGGAGAAAGCCGAGGAGGGACGGGGGACGGTGTCGCTGGAGCCCGGCTCTGTGAAGCAGGAGCTGGGGGGTTGGGGTGAGCTGGAAGCCCCCTCTGGGCCACCCGGAGGAGGAGGAGGGGGGCAGTGGCAGGGGGAGTCCTCTGAGCTCAGCCAGAAGAAGCACAAGAAGAAAAAGAAGAAGCAGAAGAGGGAGGAGGAAGCGTCGTGGAAGGAGGAGCCAGTCAAGGAGGAGCCGATGAGCGAACAGGAATGAAAAGCTGCACCCCAGCTGAGGTCTGGGATACCTTGGGGGGACGGACGGACAAAAACTCCTGCCTTTTCTGAGAACAATGCCCCCCCCCACAAACTCTACGCAGCTTGTCCAGTTGCTGCAGGCGACGGAGATGTGAAGGGGTCCCTGGTTTGGTTGGGGTGGGGGTGCAGCTGCTCAGATCCTTGCTCATTTTCTCTCTCTGGATTAGATAAGAACCTAGGAGCTGTGAAACAGGAACCAAACTTTTTCAGCAGAGCTGCTCCCTCTGCCCGAGAAGAACAAGGGAGAATCTTGGGGGTGGGGGTGTTTGCCACACAGCGATGTTTTATTGCAAAGTGGGTGGGGAAGAAGAGAAATATTGTTGGCTGCTAGAAAAATAAAAGGTTTTGTTCCGCTTCCAGGAGGTTGTGCCGGGCTTTCTCAAGGCTCTGCAGGCAGCGGAGTTTTTGAGTTGGAAAGTTTTTTGGGGGGGCTGTCGGTCAACAGACTTGCAGACAACGTGCTCCTGGTCTTCACATCACGGAGGCCGCTGCTCACTTGGGAGCTTTGAGGAACGGCTGGTGCAGGACGTCAAAGAGCCTTCTGGCCTGGAAGAAAAGGGGTGCCGGTGAAAACTGGGGAGACAAATGTTCAGTGTGCATAGGAGGGAGAGGTGGTTGTGGGGATTTCCATGGGTTCTGCTCTGCGGGGACCCGAGAATGAAGAAGGAGGCTCTCTCTGTCACCCTCTTCCCCAAAGCAGTCCCAACCCTATGAGACCCCCAAAGCCTTTGGGGAGGGGCCATCGCAGCTCAGGGGCAGAGAGTCCTGCGCACAGTCCCCAACAGTACGGAAACCCTGGAGAACTTGCTGCCGGTTAGACAGTCTATTGTGGTATTGGGCAACTTCTTCTGCTCCTATTTAAATCAGCTCTGTGTTCAGAATCGTTGAAGACCGGGGTGTTTACTTTTCAGGATAAGGCCCACAGCTTAGCTGCTTGCGCCCTGAGTTGCCTCTTATTACCTGAACTAAATAAAAAATAAAAAGATTCCTTCCCATAGCACCTTAGAGACCAAGTAAGTTTGTTCTTGGTATGAGCTTTCGTGTGCATGCACACTTCTTCAGATACACTGAAACAGAAGTCACCAGACCCTTATATATAGTGAGAGGTGGGGAGGGGTATTACTCAGAAGGGTGGTGGGAATGGGTGATTGGCTGATGGGTAACTTCTGGTGACTTCTGTTTCAGTGTATCTGAAGAAGTGTGCATGCACACGAAAGCTCATACCAAGAACAAACTTAGTTGGTCTCTAAGGTGCTACTGGAAGGAATTTTTTATTTTTTTTTTGACTATGGCAGACCAACACGGCTACCTACCTGTAACTCTTATTACCTGCTTTGTCTTGCTGCTTCTGCAGTGCTACCTGTTCAGCAGCAGTAGCAGCCTCCCAGTCACTGCACATTTAGTTTCCCGCAATGAAATCCCCGACTCCCTTCCGATCTTAAAAGTAACTTTTGATAGGGCCCACGAGGGTCCTTGTGGCTACGCTGCAGCTGCATTGCCCACGGGAAATGCCACTTAGGCTGCAAATCCAGCCGTTTTGCACTTTCTCCCCCTTCAGTCCTGAGGGCGAGAAGATTGAACTCAAAAGTAGTTCCTGGGAGACCTTGCAAAGTAAAGGTAAAAAAAAAGGTAAAGGACCCCTGGACGGTTAAGTCTAGTCAAAGGCCACTATGGGGTTGCGGTGCTCATCTTGCTTTCAGGCCGAGGGAGCCAGCATGACTAAACCGCTTCTGGTGCAATGGAACACTGTGACGGAAACCAGAGTGCACGGAAATGCCTTCCTGCCGGAGCGGTACCTTTTTATCTACTTGCACTGGTGTGCTTTCGAAGTGCTAGGTTGGCAGAAGCTGGGACAGAGTAACGGGAGCTCACAACCGTTATGCAGATTTGAACCGCCAACCTTGCACTCGGCAAGCCGAAGAGGCTCAGTGGTTTAGACCACAGCGCCACCCGCGTTTCCGTGCGCTCTGGTTTCTGTCACAGTGTTCCGTTGCGCCAGAAGCGGTTTAGTCATGCTGGCCACATGACCTGGAAAGCTGTCTGTGGACTAACACCAGCTCCCTTGACCTGAAAGCGAGATGAGCGCCGTCCAGGGGTCCTTTACCTTTTACCTTGCAAAGTACCCGACTACGACGATGTGGCAGGCCTTGACCTCCCACAAGCTGACAACAATCAAACTATTTGTGCATTGTACCTTTTGGGGCCCAATCCCTGGGCACAGGGACAGATCCTCCTTGGAAGCTTGGATGATGCTGTGCAGCGACTACAAGGCAAGAGAGGGACCCAGTTAAAAAAGCAGGTCTAAGAAGGAAGAACAGGGCTTAAGAGTTCACAAAGTGTTCTGCAGCAGGTCTGGGGAACCCTTTTCAAGTCTAGGGGCCATGTTCCCTAGGAGGGAACACAGGCCAAGGCAGGTGGAGCTGTGGATGCAAATACTACCTAAGGTGCTACTGGAAGGATTTTTTTTAATTTTTTGTTTTTACCTTTGTACAGTAAGCTAGCTGCTACACAGACGCCCATACCCCTCTCTGTCCATCCAGAGAAGCATTATTGCAGCATTCCAACCTGGCAGAAATGGCCAGGGAGGCTGATGGGCGGTGGGGGCTGGGGAGAGATCTGAAGGCCAGGCAGAAGAGGCTTAGAGGGCCACATTTAGTGCCCAGGCCTGAGGGTCCCCAGCCCTGTTCTGTAGGAAGGCCACGGGAAGTGTTTCCAAAAGGGAATGGGGGTGGTGGTACCCTGAGTGTATTTTTAGCGCTGAAGCAGTCCTGTCCCCCCAGAATATCTCATTTCTGGGATTAATGGGAAGGGCTTTTAGAATCATAGAATCCTAGAGTTGGAAGAGACCACAAGGGCCATCCAGTCCAACCCCCTGCCAAGCAGGAAACACCATCAAAGCATTCCTGACAGATGGCTGTCAAGCCTCCGCTTAAAGACCTCCAAAGAAGGAGACTCCACCACACTCCTTGGCAGCAAATTCCACTGTCAGGAAGTTCTTCCTAATGTTTAGGTGGAATCTTCTTTCTTGTAGTTTGAATCCATTGCCCCGTGTCCGCTTCTCTGGAGCAGCAGAAAACAACCTTTCACCCTCCTCTATATGACATCCTTTGATATATTTGAACATGGCTATCATATCACCCCTTAACCTTCTCTTCTCCAGGCTAAACATACCCAGCTCCCTAAGCCGTTCCTCATAAGGCATCGTTTCCAGGCCTTGGACCATTTTGGTTGCCCTCCTCTGGACACGTTCCAGCTTGTCAGTATCCTTCTTGAACTGTGGTGCCCAGAACTGGACACAGTATTCCAGGTGAGGTCTGACCAGAGCGGAATACAGTGGTACTATTACTTCCCTTGATCTAGATGCTATACTCCTATTGATGCAGCCCAGAACTGCACTGGCTTTTTTTTGGGTCAAAGGGCATAAGCTGCCAGACTTTAAATGGGCGCTCCTCTTGAAAACTTGCACCTCCCATGCCAAGGTAAGGCACTCACGCCGAAGGTGGAGAGAAGACTCAGGGTGTCTGTCTTGTTCACCGATTTCACGCTGGTCAGGCAGTCTGTCACCTGCAGTGAGAGAAGGAAGAAAGGCCAAGCCTGGGATAGCTCAAGTCAGTAGAGCAGGAGGCTCTTAATCTCAGGGTCGTGGGTTCAAGCCCCATGTTGTGCAAGAGATTCCTGCGTTGCAAGGGTTTTGCGGTAGACGACCCTCGTGGTCCCTGCCAACTCTACGATTCTATGGAAAGCTCTGCAGCACCTGACCTGCATAGCTCATTTTGCTAAATTCAGAGAGGAATGAATGCAAGTAGCATTTCAGGTGCTTTCAGGAAAAGCGCGTGAATGAGATGCTTGGTTTTAGAGATGGCAAAGAACAGCGGGGCAAAGGGTGATCTGTCATACATGTAGCGGTCAAGGACTTATGGCCCTGTCTCCTTAAAAGATTAACCTATAGAATAGTGCCGCCTTCATCCCATTTCTATCTGGGATGATTAATTGGTTGACAGCCATGGGAGGAAATAGATGCTGAAAACCTGTAACCCAGGCTTCCTCAAACTCGGCCCTCCAGATGTTTTGAGACTACAACTCCCATCATCCCGGGCCACTGGTCCTGCTAGCTAGGGATCATAGGAGTTGTAGGCCAAAAACACCTGGAGGTTCCTCAACATCTTGAGGACACCTGCTGTAACCCAAGGGGCAGAGAGGGCTCTGTGTGTGTGAGAGTGGGAATTAAAAAAAAAAGGGGGGGGAATTAGTCACTGGGGGAGACGAGCCTGATCTTGGCCTCTGGCTCCTTAGCTAACACGGTTGAGGCTGGCGGGAAGGAGTTTCTTACTCTCGACAGGTAGTCCTGGTCCACTTTCTCCTTCAGCAAGTCGGCCGGCTTCTGCTCATAGGCTTTGTAGGTTTCCAAGTAGCGTCCTGCTTCCTCCGGACTGGAGAGGGGAAAGAAGATGAAGGGCTAAGCAGACCCACCTCAGAACACAAACACCCCGTTTCATGAGCAAAGCTTGCCAGCCTGTTTCATGGTTGCTCCCCCCGCCCTGGAAAAAGAATCTAATCCAGGCTTCCTCAACCTCGGCCCTCCAGATGTTTTTGGCCTACAACTCCCATGATCCCTAGCTAGCAGGACCAGTGGTCAGGAATGATGGGAACTGTAGTCTCAAAAAAAACAACTGGAGGGCCGAGGTTGAGGAAGCCTGATCTAATCTATTGGCATTGAGGACTGGAGACTTGGGTTCATCGAGTAGCTGACAAGCTGGGGGTTCTGCACGTGGTGCAATGTCTGTCACCACCTCGACAGGGGAGGGGAGGCAGGTGTCATCTCACATAAATGCTTTCCGAAAGGGAGCGTCTCATTCCCTAGATCTTTGGAGCAATGCAACTGCAATACCCCCAGGGGTGGGGCGGGACAGCCTGCCTCCTGACGCACAGGATTCCACCCTCTGCCATGGCTTTGCGATGGGAAGAGGCAGGCTGAGGGCTGGATCGAGAGGGACCTCGCTAAGCCCACAGACCAGCCCCTGGAAGAATTCAGACACCTGCCATTTTCTGGGGGCAGAGCCAATTCCAGGTCCCGCTGCTAGAAATCTGGCTTTTTAACCTGGGTTTGCACCCAGGATCTTCTGCTGAATCCTCGCCCCCTCCAAACTACCTTGGCCAGAGCTAGACTGCATTCAGGCCAGTGATTCAGAAACTGGGAACTTCCTGTACGCTATTGTTTCGAGTCTTGGCAGACGTGGCCGCCGCGCCCCGCCCCCCCCCCCCCGGTCCTCACCTCCAGGCCAGGATGAGGGTGCAGTCAGCGAGGATGCAGATCTTGGCCAGCTCCTTCAGTGCCTGGTGTGGGTCTTTCTAAAGGGAACAAGGAAGCAAGTTGGGAAGATGAGCCACACAGGTCTGGAGGGGGGCAGAGAATGAGGGGTGTCTGTGTGGAAGGAAGGAAGGAAGGAAGGAAGGAAGGAAGGAAGGAAGGAAGGAAGGAAGGAAGGGAATCTGGCTGCTGCATCAAAGCAAAGACCCACCCAGCCCAGCATCCCCTCTCTCAAGCAGAATGTGAAGGGAACTTCAGTCTCCCAGGACATTCCATACAAGATCTCAAAGTAGCTGTCTTACTACAAAGGAATTTCAGAAATAGACTGGAAAGAGAAGTTGCTGAATTGCAACTAATTACCAAACTTAAAACCATGGAGAGACCTGGTCTGAACAAAGACATTGGATTCTTATCTCATTATACATGACAAAGCTATCTTTAGCCATCTCACCCCTTGCTTTTTCCTGTAAGACCAATTGCAGTCGTTAACAGGTTTTCCACACCTATCAGCCAATCACCCATTCCCACCACCCTTCTGAGTAATACCCCTCCTCACTCTCTCACTATATATAAGGGTCTGGTGACTTCTGTTTCAGTGTATCTGAAGAAGTGTGCATGCACACGAAAGCTCATACCAAGAACAAACTTAGTTGGTCTCTAAGGTGCTACTGGAAGGAATTTTTTTATTCTTTATTTTGTGAAGGGAACAGTTCACAATTGGTGTCTGGGGATTCCTCCGAAGTCATGGAGAGGGAAAGAACACAAGAAGTGCCTGCTGGATCAGGCCAAAGGGGGCCCATCTAGTCCAGCATCATCTCACAGTGGCTAAATACCCCAATGAACCTAGGAATCTATATAAGACTGTCTCTGGGCCTGGAGGATCCATAAGGACATAAGAACCTGGCTGCTGGATCAGGCCAATGGCTAATCTAGTTCAGCATCCTGTTCTCACAGTGCCCAACCATATACTCCAAAGGGAAACCCACAAGTAGGACCTGAGCACAAAATCCCTCTCCCTTCATTGCGGTTTCCAGCGACTGGTAGTCTGAAGCATTGCTGTGGAGTCAGAGCTGAGCCATGATTGATAACCTAATCTTCCATGAATTTGTCCAACCCTCTTAAAACTAGGTTGGTGGCCTTTACTTCCTCCTGCAAGCGTGAGTTCCACAGTTTAACCCTGCTGCATGAAGAATTACTTCCTTTGGCCCCAAATCTTCCAACATTCAGTTTCGCTGCATGGCCACAGGTTCTAGCATTAGGAGAGGAAAACGTCTCTCTTACCTGCTTTCTCTGTGCCATGCGTAATTTTATAAGCTACCCATGACACACCTTGCTTGCCTTTTCGCTAAATAAAAAGAAGAGAAGACGGAAAGAAGTGACTGCTGTGGTCCAGGGACTGAGAATAGGGGTTGGCGGATTTTGTGGAGCTGGCAGCCCGAGCCGGAGGGAAGGAGAGGGCTGGAGTCGGAGGAGGCGAGGTGGTTCAAGGTATCTCACCACATCAACCTGAAGCAGCAGCACCTGTAGCATGTACGTCTTTCCGAGCTGGCGCAAGCGTTCGTGGATGTAGCCGGGGTTCAGGTTGTGGTACCGGAGACTGCAGGTGGCAAAGAGAGAGAGAGAGAGAGAAGAAACCATTCAGAGCAAGTTTTATTTTGTCAAAAGGGGTGCAACAGCTGTGTGGGAGAGGCTGCCAGGCCCTTCAAATGGTCTTTGCCAAATCTCGAGGCACAGGTGAAATGTTACATTGCTGGAGATACCCCTTTCCCAGCAAAGATGCTCAGTGGTTCAACACTTGATTTGAAGGTCCTTTAGTGCTACCTCACTGCCACGGTAACGCCTGCCTCTCTTCCGATCCCCGTATCCCTCGAACCTTTGGAAAGGATTTGCCTGTGTCGAAGGCTTAAACCAGTCCTCGCCCACCTAGTTGCAAGCTGCCTCACCACCCGCTTAAACAGCTGAGTGCTGCAATGACGTCGTGGAATGTTCACGACTATTCCAGCTGCTCAGAGGGGAAGCAGCCGGCCACAATGTGGTCTGCCAGTAAGAAAGTGATTTTATTTACACTGGTACCTCGGGTTAAGATCTTAATTCGTTCTGGAGGTCTGTTCTTAACCTGAAACTGTTCTTTTTAAAAAAAAATGTATTAACTTTTTTCAAAACATCAACAAAATACATAAACCGATACAACAATTACAAACACATTACAAATATAAAAATAAAAACTATACAAACAAACTACAAAATACAAAAATGAAAAACAAAAAATTATTTGTTAAAAACTGCTTCTTTCCTTAACATTGTTGCTTGACTTCCTCACGTCTGCCCTTCCTGCGTTCATTGTCCTTCATCTTTAGTAATTTCTTTACATTATACAACCATATTTTCCAAAAAATCTTATCCATTTCTTAAATTATTTTCTTAATTCATTATTTCACATTTCCTTAACGCTTAACATAGTTCTAAATCTGCAGTCTAACATTTCTTCTAAATTTCAATCTTACTATATATTTTTCAAATACATTTTAAATTTCTTCCATTCTTCTCCCACTGCGTCGTCCCTCTGGTCACGGAGCTTCCTTGTCATCTCAGCAAGTACCATATAGTCCATCGTTTTCATCTGCCATTCTTCAGTCGTTGGTAGTTCCTCTGTCTTCCAGTTTTTAGCTATCAAAATTCTAGCTGCCGTTGTTGCTGTTCTTAACCTGAAACTGTTCTTAATCTGAAGCACCACTTTAGCTAACGGGGCCTCCCGCTGCCGCTGCGTCGCCAGAGTACGATTTCTGTTCTTATCCTGAAGCAAAGTTCTTAACCCGAGGTACTATTTCTGGGTTAGCAGAGTCTGTAACCTGAAGCATCTGTAACCTTGACGCGGTTTGCAAAAAGATAAAGCAGTAACATTCTTGATAGCAAAAAGCAGCAATGATTTAAGTGATAGTCTAAAAACACATTATTTATTCAATTTATGTGCCGCCCTTCCTCAGAAGATCTCAGGGCAGTTCACAGAATAAAAACACAAGTAAATAGTTTAAAACAACAAAACAATAACCAAAGCATTTCGTTAACATGCTGTTGGCAGGCTCACAAATTCTGCTTCAGAACTGGATACCGAAACCATGCTTTGCTTTTTTCTTAAAATAATTTTTATTATTTTCCCAATTAGATCAGTTACATCAAATCAAACATATATAAACACACACACTTATATCCACGCTCTACCGAGCTACGACTTCCCTCCCTCTCGTCAGCAGGTTTTCTAGTCCAATCTAATCGCGCAGTTTCTATTTAAATCTACGTTCTGTGCACTAGGTTTATTCCAATCCTACTAGTGTTCTCAAACTTCCTCGGTTCAACCTTATATATTCCACAAATTTACTGCATTCGCTTTGCTTTCTGCAATGCCAGCCGATCATTGTTCCAGTAAAATAAAGAATACACCTGCTATAGTTTTTGTAATCCCCCGATTAAAACCCTCACCAGTTTTCTAAACATCTGCTTGTTGAAACAGTTATTTTATCGGAGTACAGTGAAGGATCTTGCCTCATGTCAATAGGCAGGAAGTTCCACAGTGTGAGTACCGTCACACCAAAAATATCAAGTTCTCACAAAGGTGGAAGAGGTATTATGCAGCACCTGTGACAGTGATACTTCCGCTCACTGAAGCGGTTGAGTATATGGGGGTAAGGTGATCTTGTGGATGAGTTTGGATGAGAAAAGAAGCCTCACTCAGGCTAGCGGAGGGAGGTGGGGGGGGGAATGTCCTCTCCATAGGAGACCAGGAAATCTGCAAGCTTTGGACTTGGGAGGCCATAGAGGCAGCTGCCTGAGCCGCTTGGGGTGAGCTCAGATGCTCGTGTCTGCCAATTCTCACCTCAGGAAAAGGGCGCAGGTGCTTTGGCCCAGCACATAATCCGGGACAATCTCCCCAAACTCCCAGGGCACATTGCGGACGAACTTCAGGATAGGGTTCCCCCTCTGAGGAAAGAAGGGGGTAAAGTTGGGAGTCAATGGGTGCCGGGGTTTCGGACGCAACCCGAGTTCGTAGAAGCAACTAGGATGTGGGGTAAGTGAGAGAGGAAAGTGGGAAGGCAGACACAGGAGGAAGGGGCCGGAAAGGAGAGGCCTCCTGCCAAATTCTGCCAAGACCCTTTTGCATGGACACCTGGAATGGTTTTCTTGACAGCTGTGAGCACATGACATTTTCAGATTTAAACTGGGGCTCAGCCCTGGAAGCAGGTTGTGAATGCCTGGCCTGCTCATACAGAGAAGCCAGTCTCTGAACATGTGCAAAGTGCTTTCTCCTTGCCCCCTTAAAGGCTGCCAAGATGGAGGAAGAATGGTTTACAAGCAAGGTGGGGTCTGGGGCTTTTCCCTCTGCGAAACTAAGCAGGGCCGTCCAATGGACAGAGTTTCTGGATTTGAGTTCAGCAGGTCTGGAATTTATACTGTAAGCGCAGCCGGTTCCACACATTAGCTGTGATTCCGGCATTGCGCAGGGTTGGAGTAGATGGCCCTTGGCATCCCTTACAATTCTATGATTCATTTGGGGTTTCGGAACTGCTCTGGGCTCTGTTTGAAATCAACCACAGCTTGACCTACCAATCTAGAGCAGCCTGTGGGTGCCACGTAACGCCAGCAGAATTGTCCAAAGGGGCAGGGGCTGAGAGAGGAGGAGGAGGAGGAGGAGTCCCTTGCCTGCTTGCCCACTCCCCTCTCTCACCTGACGGGGGCTGACGATGATGCTGTTGTGTTTGGTTCCTGGTTTTGGCGCTGGGTACAAGGGGGGTGCTTTGTCTTCCGTTGCGCTTTGCACGACAGGGAGGCTCTTGTTTTCGCAATGTGGAGGGGGGTCCCTTGGGAGAGCAGAGGCGGCAGCTGTGGCAACAGGTGCTCCTTGCTTCACCTGAGGAGCTGAGGAGGCCGCGACTTGTCCAACAACATAGTCTGCATACGATCCGCCCCCTGGCACAACTGGGGCCTCGGAGGCTGGCAAGGCTGTGGCTGCAGAAGAGGGTTTGAAAAGAAGTTTCACCTGGAAATAGAGAGGGTGGGGAGAGAATGATGGGTCACTGAGGAATTAATTTTGGCTCTGTTGGAGAGGAGAGACGGTGGCTTCTGTGAGGGAGGGAGCTCTGTGCGTGTGTTGGGTTTCAGTGTGAGCATACGGGTGAAGATTATTTACTGATCATTTCATAAAAACAAACAAAGCTCAAACAATGGGAATAATACCATAAAATTATCAGTAAAAAACAACTCTTTATATCATTATAAAATCAGCAATAAACCAAAAACAGATTAAAACACGCACCAGCATTCTGCTTGCTCATTTTGCATCTCTGGGTAGGCTTGTCTGAACAAAAATGCTTTTAGCAGGTGCCGGAAAGAGTTCAGTGAAGGCACCTGCCTGATATCCATTGGCAGGGAGTTCCTAAGTGTAGATGCCACCACACTAAAATATTTTGTTCTTACAAATGTGGAATGGGTATTATGTTGCACATGTAACAGGACCAGTTCTACTGATCGAAGCTGTTAAGTGGGCACTTGTAGGGTAGAATCATAGAATCTGCTCTGTGTTTACATCCCACAAATATTATTATTATTATTATTAATTATTATTATTATTATTATTACTATTACTATTACTATTACTACTACACAAATATGGAGGACAGTACTACTTAAATAGTGATGAAACAATATGGTGGACAGTTTGGCATAGTGATGCCACACGAAGCATTTGTAAAGTCATGGCCAATGGAGCCTCACATTTTCAGATCAAAACATTATTTCATACCAATGGTGCTCCACATTTTCAGATCAAAACATGATTTCCGTATGCAGCCAATATGAAAAGGAAATTTAGAATCATAGAGTTGGAAGAGACCCAAGGGCCATCCAGTCCAACCCCCTGCCAAGCAGGAAACACCATCAAAGCATTCCTGACAGATGGCTGTCAAGCCTCTGCTTAAAGACCTCCAAAGAAGGAGACTCCACCACACTCCTTGGCAGCAAATTCCACTGCCGAACAGCTCTCACTGTCAGGAAGTTCTTCCTAATGTTTAGGTGGAATCTTCTTTCTTGTAGTTTGAATCCATTGCCCCGTGTCCGCTTCTCTGGAGCAGCAGAAAACAACCTTTCACCCTCCTCTATATGACATCCTTTTATATATTTGAACATGGCTATCATATCACCCCTTAACCTTCTCTAAGGCGACCTCGCAGGTAAACTGGTCCATGCTGCAGCATTCTGCACTAACTGCAACTTCTGGGCCGAGTGTGAGGGAATCCTCACCCGGAGATCCAGTCTGGGATACAGAGCATGAACTACAGAGGTCAGACCTTCCCGGTCACGAAACCAACTAATGTCCAGAAAAATTCGGGGGGTGGGGGAATAGTCCTCCAAGAGAGATCTTCACGACCTCACTCCAAACCTCCCGTCGTACCGGAGCGACGTCTTCATCGTCCATCTTCACAGTGAACTTCTTCCTCCCTTCCATTGCCTTCTCAGATGCTGGGGGCTCCATGTGTCAAGTTCCTGGCAAGAGTCAAGAAGGTACATCTGAAAGTCTCGCTCAGTCTCCACCTGCTGCTGTGGGATGCCAGCTTGTAGCCGATGCCAGCACATGTGTTTTACAAGAGCAGCAGGCTAAAAGCTGGCACAGCACAGCTCTGAAAGATTCTCCTCTTATTTCATTATTCTTATGTTCAGCAGCTGCCAGAATCCAGGAGGAATACCTTACCCACCAGCCGCACACCCATCTCTCAAGCACAGAATCACAGAGTTGGAAGGGACCAACAGAGTCATCCAGCCCAACCCTCTGCAAGGAGGGAATCACTGGGGGTCATTTTATGTGAGAAGCAGACCTAGGCATGGGGGGCAGGCTAGGAATTAACATAAACCAATAGTTTATATCATCTAAATGCTTTCTGCATTCCAGGCAAATGTGTTTTTTGTCTTGAGTGGGTGAAAATTGCTGAAATGCTTTTGGCTGTGCGTGCCACCCGACCTGCTTGAGCGGGCACTGTTCGTTTATTCAGGACGTTCACTATTGTTGTTACACCCATTAAATGGGAGCAATGGGCTCCTAAGGGCATGGTATGAGGGCACCTGCCCTTTTGCTCCAGCTAAACAGGTCTGGGTGTGATTTGGAGTGGTTGGAAGAGACGCTGCCTGCGAAAAACCTGTAAAGACTCTTTGAGTTCGTGCTGCAAGAAAGGCAGGATAGAGATGGACTAAACTATAACAGTAACTGAGGCCAGGGTATAAGAACGTAGCTAGAGCCTGCCTGCTGGATCAGGCCAATGAATTGACCCATCTTAGTCCAGCCTCCTGCTCTCCAAGTGGCCGACCAGATGCCCATTATGGGAAGCCCTCGACAGGAAAAGGATTAAAAAAATAAAAGCATTAAAATCAGAATATTTGGGAGGGGGGCCTCCCCCCCCCCCAAGCCTCCTTCTTCCAAATGCCCACAACTGTGAGCTCTTTGCAGGCAGGGACCTTCCATCCTGCACTTTTGTCAATTATAATTTATGTGTTGCTTATTATTGGGAAATTTGGGGGGGGGGTCACGACCTCCAAACTTGGGTCGTGACAGAATCACCATGGTAACGGGGAAACTCCCGCCCCTTCCCCTTCGCGCCGCCCATCATAAATTCCGCCTCCTGATTGGACGGCGAGGGCTCACCTGCTCAGGCGCATCAGCTCCCGCGGCTGGCTCGTTCTCCGCCAGTGGGCCTCTCTGGCTCCCGGACGATAGAGACCGACGCCAAGCGAAGCGCAGAGCGGCCACCGAGTCTTCTTCAGCCGCCGGTGCATTTAATACGAATAGCGGAAAGGCGGGCAGCGCATCGTTTCCCGAGAGGAACCCGGATGTTCCTTCTTCCGGGCGCTCTAGCCATGGGCACTCCTCTTCCTTCTCTCCCAACTCTATGGTTAAGGAGAAGCCAGACAAGGCTTTTCCTTCCTCTGTGGCGAATCTACCTTCAGAATGTTAACTATACATACGTATAAAAAAGCTCTCAAACATTTATTTCCCTCACAGGCAACCGACTCAGGAAAAAGCTAATTTATACCCACTTCCGGTTTTTCACTTGGGCGCCGCCATAGACCCAAGGCGGAGCCGGAAGTCAATCTAGCCCCCTTCCTCTATGGCAGTCCGCGTTGGGCTTCCGCCGGAAGCGTCCCTGAGGGTGAAGCGGACGGGAAAGAGGCCTTCCGGGGCTCCTCGTCGAGAGCCATGGCGCCCGAGCAGGCCCAGCCGGAGCCTTCGCTTCCCGGAGCGCCTGCCTTGTCCCGCTCCCCGGAACGGGTGTCCTTCGAGGAGGTGGCCGTGCGCTTCAGCCCGGGCGAGTGGGACCTCCTGGGCCCGTGGCAGAGGGCTCTGTACAAGGAGGTCACGCTGGAGAACTACGCGAATGTTCTCTCCCTGGGGGGAAGCAGCTCCCCGGACCCCTCGGATCCTGCCTGGCGAGGAGAACCGGGGCAGTTCGAAGAAGTCCTGCGCTCCCTCCAGGTGGTAGTAAAGGAGGAGGAGGAGGAGGAGGAGGAGGAAGAGGCAGGCCAGGCTCTGTGTTCGGTCGAAGAGAGGCAGCCGCAGAAGGAAAAAGGCGACGGGGAGGCCAGAAGTTTGGCAGGTGATAATATGCGGGAAGGAGGACCTTGTGCGCTGCTGCCAGTGGGACCCGGGTGCAGAGAGGCGAATGGGAACGCCGTACGCAGAACCCAGAAGATGGGAGAGAGACCCTTTCGTTGCAGCCTGTGTGAGAAAAGCTTCAAATCCAAGTCAAACCTTACGGAGCACCAGAGAGTGCACACAGGAGAGGCCCCCTATAAGTGCGAGCTGTGTGAGAAAAGCTTCAAGCGCAATTCCGCCCTTACGGACCACCGGAGAATTCACACGGGGGAGACCCCTTATAAATGCGAGCGGTGTGAAAAAAGCTTCATGCGCAAGTCGAGCCTTACCGTACACCAGGTGACCCACACCGCGGAGAGACCGTACGTGTGCCGAGTGTGCGGGAAAGGGTTCTGTTACAAGGCAAAGCTTATCGAACATGAAAGGACCCACACTGGAGAAAGGCCGTATAAATGCTCAGAATGTGGGCAGAGCTTCAATTACAGCACCAGCCTCCAGGCACACCAGAGAACCCACACAGGGGAGAGGCCATACAAGTGCTCAGACTGTGGCAAGAGGTATACTTCTCATTCCAACCTTAGTGTGCATCGGAGAATCCACACTAAAGAGAAACCCTTTAAATGTTCAGAATGTGGGCAGAGCTTCTATTACAGAAACAGCCTTAAAGTGCATTGGAAAAGCCATACAAGGGAGAGGCCACACAAGTGCTCAGAATGTGATAGGAGGTATACTTCTCTGTCGGGCCTTGTTAAACATCGAAAAACCCACACTGAAGGGAGGCCTTACAAATGCTCGGATTGTGAACAGAGCTTCCAGCTTAGCACACAGCTTACTGCACACCAGAGAAGCCACGCAGGAGAAAAGCTGCACAAGTGCTCAGACTGTGGTAGAGGGTATAGTTCTCAATCATACCTTGTTAGACATCAACTTGCCCACACTAACAAGAGGACTTTTAAATGCTCGGAGTGTGAACAGGGCTTCCAGTTCAGCACACAGCTTATTGCACACCAGAGAACCCATGAAGTGAGGACATAAGAATGTTTGGACTGCAACAAGGGCTCTGCTTCTCCTTTTAATATTTTTAAACGTAAAAGAATGCACATTGAAGAGACACCTTAACAAATGCTCAAAATGCGAAGCCAGGCCTTGGGCTGACTAACATTCAACGTCCTTCTAAATGTGTTGGGGGGGGGGCTTCTTGGTCTGCTGCTGCTTTTATTATGTATTTCGTGCTCTTATTTTGTATTTTAATTTTGTGAACCGCCCTCTGATTTTCAGATGAAGTGCAGTATAATAAATAAATAAAATAAATGTAACTCATAGGTCTGAAGGAGGCCCTCTCTTGCCTGCCTCTTTCCCTCTATAGGGAGTCCCCTGCTTCAGGGAGGAGCAGCAAGTTGCCAAGACACTTATTTTATTCAAAAAAAAGCTTTTGAACTAACTGAAGGTCTGTTTTTTTTTACTTCTCTTGTGGTTAGACAGGCAAGAAAGAACCAGTCATTAAGAAAACAATTAAACATTAGTAGAATTAAAACCGTTTATAGAGACATAGGTAAGATTTCTAAAAACGAAAAGATAATAAAAAGAACATGGCACCAGCATCCTCAATACAAGCAGTCATTCCCCAAAAGCCTGTTGGGATAAGATCTTGGCAGCAAGGAGGGAGCCAGCCTGGTTTTTCTAGGAAGGGAATTCCAAAGTCTAGGAGAACTTACCTCAGTTCTGAAACTCCATCTGGGACCAAGTCTATTTACTCTGCATGCAGTGTGCTCTCATTGGTGGTTTGGGAAACACTGTGCACACATTAGCCACAATCCATATCTATCATGCTTCTTATGAAATACTGCATTTTGATTTCACCCCCAACCAGCTTCAACCCAAACTGAGAAAATGACCTAGCCTGCATTTTTTGCCAGTAACGTGTACACAGTTGTAATCTAATCCCTGATTTTAAGGACCCCCATACGACTTTTCCCAATTGCCATTATGCATTCTATGGTGTGGCTGCGTTTGGAATACCACGTACAGTTCTGGTCGCCTCCCCTCAAAAAGGGCATTGTAGAGGTGGAAAAGGTTTTAGAAAAGGGCAGCCAAAATGGTCAAGGGGGATGGAGAGGCTTCCCCTATGAGGAAAGGTTGCCGTGTTTGGGACTTTTTAGTTTAGGGAAAAGGCGAGTAGGTGGCGGCATGATAGAAGTTAATAAACAGATGCATAGCACACAGAAAGATGGTAGAGAAAGGTTTTTGTCCCTATCTTACAGTAGTAGAAATCGTGGAAAATGAAAATGAATGCTGGGAGATTTGAGACAGATAAAGAGGACTTCATGCAGTGCATAGTTAAAACTGTGGAACACCCTCCTGTGGGGAATATCGACAGATAATAATAGCCTATTGTGAACTACCCTGTGATCTTTGGATGAAGGGAGGTTTACAAATTAAATAAATAAAAGATATTCCTAAGCTTCTTAATAAGTTGAAAAAACACACTGATAATTTACTCTGCTGAAAGGCTTTCCAGTCGCTTGTCTCGCACACAAGGTGGGTCAGGAGGTTTGCCGTAAATTTTAATCTACAGGTTTGTTCCCTTCCAAATTCCAACACCTCATACAGGATACAGGAGAGGGCTTCTGACGGCTACTAACCAGGACGGCTCTGCTCTGCCTCCATAGTCGGAGGCAGAAGTAATGCTTCCGAATCCCAGTTGCCGGAAGCCACGAGGGGAGAAAGCGCTCTTGTGTTTGAATCCTGCTTCTTGAAGGGTATTGATGGCTACTGGCCATGATGGCTGTGCTCTGCCCTCTACCGTTGGAGGGGAAAGGGCTTCTGTGCTTGAGTCCTGCTTGCTGGCTTCCAATATTTTCTGGTCGGCCACTGTGAGAACAGGATGCCGGGGCAGATGGGCCACTGGTCTGGCCCAGCAGGCTCATTCTTAAGACTCCTACAGCACACATCTCAAAAGCTACGCATCGGAGAATCACTTGCCAATCTCAGCAGCCTTCTGCTGCCCCCGCTCCCCCAGGGAAACAAGCAGAAGTGAAGAAAAAGTTAGAAATGAGAGAAGACTTTCACTTCTCAAATCACATCAGGACAGTCAAGGGAGGGTTTTTACTCATGTGTGGCTGACCCCACCTGGTCTCCACAAGCTTCTGTTTCCTGGAACCAGCGGCAGCAAAACCCCTTCGCAGCAGAGACCAAGTGACTTCCCAGTGGGTCGAGGGCTTCCTCCTCACTCCCTCCAGAGTACCACAAGTTACCCTCGGGTGCTGCGAGAGCAGTGACCCGGGTTCTCCCATCCCCAGGATGTCTCAGGGTGTGACCTACGCTGACTTGAGATTTGGGGAGGTTCCTCTGGAGAAGATCCAACGGCAAGGTACTGTGAGACTTTCTGTCCAAACCTTCAACTTTTTCGCAGCTTTTTAAATGCTACTGCAAAGTTTTAATGCTGCTTCCCTTCGTCTCCTGGGCCTCACTCCCATTTCCTTTTCCAGAGACAACTGAGGAGGAGCTCGCCTACGAGAACGTCCAGGGGCCCAGGCCTGAGGAAGAAAAGGCCCCCAGCAGCCTAGAGCCTGCAAAAGGTGAGTGTTCGAGTATTTCCCTGGTGCGGTGTTGAGTATTGCCCCTGCCAGGGAGACCTACTGCCAGTGAGGACTGGGTGGAAGGTGCCTGAAAAACCACCTCCTACCTGCAGACCCCTTCAGGTGTTGAGATTGGCAGAGGGGACCCTCTTGGTGGTTCCTCTCCCTTCAGAGGCTTCTGGGGTGGTCCAGCAGGAGAGGGCCTCCTCTGTGGTGGCCCCTGAGCTGTGGCACCCTCATTGCACAGCTTCCAGAGGATGCTGAAGACACACCTCTTCCCCCTTGTTTTTGAACCTGGAGGTGTGTGTGTTTTAAGGACCCGCCTTATTTTTGTGTGGCTATAGTTTGTTTTAAACTGTTTTAAATATTGCACTCTAATTGCCGTTCCACTCCCTGGGTGGTTTGGGTAATGAAAGAAGTGCCTGCAGGACTAGATGGGCCCGATCCAGGAGGCAATTCTTGTGTTAAATGCTTTAGTTGTTTTCCAGTAGTGATGCCATTTGCTGCCTCTGGCTGGGTTGGCGGCTTCCAACAGAATGTTAAAATACAATAATCTATTAAACATTAAAAGCTTCCCTAAAATACAATAATCTATTAAACATTAAAAGCTTCCCTAAACAGGGCTGCTTTCAGATGTCTCCTAAAAGTCTGGTAGTTGTTTTCTCTTTGACATCTGGTGGGAGGGCGTTCCACAGGGCGGGTGCCACTACCGAGAAGGCCCTCTGCCTGGTTCCCTGTAACCTCACTTCTCGCAGGAGGGAACCGCCAGAAGGCCCTCAGAGCTGGACCTCAGTGTCTGGGCTGAACAATGGGGGTGGAGATGCTCCTTCAGGTATACTGGACCGAGGCCGTTTAGGGCTTTAAAGGTCAGCACCAACACTTTGAATTGTGCTTGGAAACATACTGGGAGCCAATGTAGGTCTTTCAAGACCGGTGTTATGTGGTCTCGGTGGCCGCTCCCAGTCACCAGTCTAGCTGCTGCATTCTGGATTAGTTGTAGTTTCCGGGTCACCTTCAAAGGTAGCCCCACATAGAGCGCATTGCAGTAATCCAAGCGAGAGATAACTAGAGCATGCATCACTCTGGAGAGACAGTCCGCGGGCAGGTTGCTCCTGTGGCAACAGGCACCTGCACAGCAGCTGCTGCCGAACTCTTAGGAACTAAATGTTCTGCATACATCGGAGGTTTCTTTTAGGAACAACTGAGTTCTGGAGGTGCTAAAGAAAAACTCAGTTTTCCAGTGGCCCATGGAAGCAGGCTTCCAGCAGAGTTTAAATGCAAAGCAGAAGAGACTTGTCTGAAGCAGATCACCAGGAGTCAAAAGGCTTTTCAAACTTGGTCTTTATTCCCTGCATTCCTTCTTTATCAGGATACAAAAACAAAAAGTTGGCTGGCCTTCAGCGGAAGAAAAATAAAACAAAACGACCCAGAATTCTATTCTAGCAGTAAACCTTCTTCCAGAGGCTTAAGCTACAGGTGAAACTCAAAAAATTCAGAATATCGTGGAAAAGTCCATTTATGTAAGCAATTGTTTTCATTAGCTACTGGAGTTTAATATATGAGATAGACTCATGACATGCAAAGCGAGATATGTCAAGCCTTTGTCAAGCCTTTGTGTTATAATTGTGATGATTATGGCGCACAGCTGATGAAAACCCCAAAGTTGAAATTGTTAATTTGGGGTTCTCATCAGCTGTACGCCATAATCATCACAATTATAACAAATAAAGGCTTGACATATCTCGCTTTGCATGTCATGAGTCTATCTCATATATTAGTTTCACCTTTTAAGTTGAATTACTGAAAGAAATTAACCTCTCCACAATATTCTAATTTTTCGAGTCTCACCTGTAGTTTCAAACAGCACCTTATCAAACCATTCACACTCCCCCCAGTGGCTTCTTGGCAGAGACTTAACATACCCACAGCATTGCCTACACTTCATTGCAATTACGCAGGAGTGCCAGCACCTTTTTCTTAATCTGATAGTTCTGACACCAGACCGGCTCAGGTGCGACTTGATTACTCAAAACAGTTTCTTGTACACTTCTCTGTTTTGCTGCTGAGTTCAGCGTCCTCCAGTACGTTTCCGAGCACAATTCATTTTTTTTTTTGAAGGAATTTATTAAGATTTTCAAAATAAAAAACATTCCACAAACAACTAGACAAATACACAACAACAAAACAATACAAAGAAAACAACAAAAAAGAAAAAGAAAAATAGAATATCAAAACAAAATTCTGCCCTTACATATTAAACTTATAAAATCTTGATGAACTTCCCCCTGCTCTCTCTTCTGCGTTCATTTTAAATATACTGTAGTAACTTTGTAACCTCTTTAAAACCTTCTTTAACAAACTTTTCTACCTCATAATTAATATCTCCTAATCATAATCTTATCTCAAAATTAAAACATCATAATTTACAATACTACCTACTTACATCCTACTTCACCTTAACAACTTATTACTATCGCCTATTCTTTCATCTAATTCCCCTTAAATCTCTATTTTTTCTCGTTTCTTTAGATAGTCTTTGAATTTCTTCCATTCTTCTTGCACCTTCTCCTCCCTCTGGTCACGGAGTTTCGCAGTCAGTTCCGCGAGTTCCATATATTCAATCATCTTAACCAGCCAATCTTCCACTGTTGGTAAATCTTCTGTTTTCCAGTTTTTAGCCGTTTCCGAGCACAATTCATAGTGTTGGTGCTGACCTTTAAAGCCCTAAACGGCCTTGGCCCAGTAGACCTGAAGGAGCGTCTCCACCCCCATCGTTCAGCCCGGACGCTGAGATCCTGAGGGCCTTCTGGTTCCCTCACTGCGAGAAGCAAAGCTACAGGGAACCAGGCAGAGGGCCTTCTCGGTAGTGGCGCCCGCCCTGTGGAACGCCCTCCCATCAGAGGTCAAGGGAATAAACAACTACCTGACATTCAGAAAATACCTGAAGGCAGCCCTGTTTAGGGAAGTTTTTAATCTGTGATATTTTAAATGTATTTTAATATTTGATGTGTTATGGAATTCGGGGGGGGGGTGTCACCTAAACGAAGTTTCACAAGCTGAACAGTAAGGAACGAATCTATGCCCTGAAGGGAGCCCCTCTAGACAATGTCCCCATTGCCCCTGACACATTGTTACATGGGCAGTGCACAAACTCCCAGAGTCTTGGTTCCACCGCCATCTTGCCACTTTGGTCAAGGGCTTCAAGACTTCTCAGCCTCTGCCATGATCCCTTGAGCGCGAAGGCACAGACACAGGAAAACAGCCGACATTCCAGAGGGCGATTGACAGTTAAACCCAGGCCATATCTCCTTCCTCTGGACCCACTGAAGGGTGATAGACCTGGCCAGGCAATCCCATTGTTCTATTCCCAGGAACGCTCAAGATGAAAATACATCAGGGCTCACCACTGATTTGCATTTCATTTCCTCCATGTTGATCTTGTTTACCAGTGTGTTAATCGTGTGTAACCCTCCCCTTTCCGCCCCTTTTCTGACGTTCCACCTATGTAGTAGTGACATAATTATGACATGTAACAAGATGCATTGTGGGGACCGGAAAAAGTTTTGAAAAGTTCTTGCAACCTATTCCCAGGTGTTCAGTCCTGACTTGAACCTGTTGCGCAATAGACTTTGATCTTTGCTTTTGGTGGCTGGACTCCTCAGGAACCCGCAGGCTTTTTGCCTCACAGCCAGGTAGCTGAGTAGCCTCGTAGCTGGATTTTCCCCGTAACAGATGGAAGCCGCCCAGAGTGGCTGGGGAGACCCAGCCAGATGGGCAGGGTACAAAAATTATATTATTATTATTATTATTATTATTATTAATCTTCTCCCTGCCCCTCACAGATGCATTCCTTTCATAGTTCTAATTTGGAAACAGCGTGGTGTTTCATGAATATTGCTGTGAGCTGTTCTGGAGATGCAGATCGTGGTTCCTCTTCCCTCCCCACCCCCATCGTTTTAGAAGACATCTGAAGGCAGCCCTGTTTAGGGAAGTTTTTAATGTCTGGTGTTTTATCGTGTTTTTAATATCCTGTTGGTAGCCACCCAGCGTGGCTGGAGAAACCCAGCCAGATGTGCGGGGTATAAAAAAATAAATTAATTATCACTATCATTATATTATTATTATTATTATTATTATTAGGGAGGGATCATAGAATTGTAGATATGGAAGGTAGCCCCCAAGGGTCCTCTAGTCCAACCCCCTGCATTGCAGAAATCACAACTCGAGAATCCCTGGGAGGTAGCCGTCCGACCTCTTTTAAGAACCAGGTGCCCCCAAAGGGAAACCAGCAAGCAGGATCCGAGCCCAAGAGCAACACTCTCCCCTCCTGCAGTTTCCAGCAACTGGGATTCAGAAGCATTCGTTGCCTCCGACTGTGGAGACTGAGCAGAGCCGCTGTGGCTCGGAGCCTCCGGTAGCCCTCTCCTCCTCCATGAATTTTCCCAATCCGCTTTTGTAGCCATCCGCGTTGGTGGACACACCTGCCTCCAGTGGGAGGGAGTTCCACAGTTTATCCCCTCCGTGGATTTCTCTTCTAGGGCCGAGGCGTCAAAACTACTACGCAGCCGTGGCCCTTCTGACCGCCACCCTCTTCTTCTTTGCCACAACTGTCGGATGCGCAGTCCGTTGTGAGTATTAATTTAAGGCCAGGGGTCAGCAAACTTTTTCAGCAGGGGGCCAGTCCACTGTCCCTCAGACCTTGTGGGGGCCGGACTATATTTTTTTTGGGTGGGGGGGAAACCAATTCCTATGCCCCACAAATAACCCAGAGATGAATTTTAAATAAAAGCACACATTCCGCTCATGTAAAACCAGCAGGCAGGCGCCACAAATAACCCAGAGATGCATTTTAAAGAAAAGGGCGGTAGACTTGTAATCTGGTGAACCGGGTTCGCATCCCCGCTCCTCCACATGCAGCTGCTGGGTGACCTTGGGCTAGTCACACTTCTCTGAAGTCTCTCAGCCCCACTCACCTCACAGAGTGTTTGTTGTGGGGGAGGAAGGGAAAGGAGAATGTGAGCCGCTTTGAGACTCCTTCGGGTAGTGATAAAGCGGGATATCAAATCCAAACTCTTCTTCTTCTACTCATGTAAAAAAAAAAAAACACGCTGATTCCCGGACCATCCATGGGCCGGATTTAGAAGGTGACTGGGCCGGATCTGGCCCCCGGGCCTTAGTTTGCCTACCCATGCTTTAGGGATCTGCAGATTCACTAACCGTGGGAAAGCCACCAGCCTTATTCATTAAAGAAGAAGAAACTCGGTGCGGAAAACTAAAGAGCTCTGAGGCTGGATCAGGCCAAAGGGGGCCCATCTAGTCCAGCATCCTGTTAACACAGTGGCCAATCAGTTTGCCTAAAGGTAAAGGTAAAGGGACCCCTGACCATTAGGTCCAGCCATGCCTACCCATGCTTTACAACAGGGGTGGCCAACTTCCAAGGGACTGTGATCTACTCACAGAGTTAAAAACTGGCAGTGATCTACCCCATTTTTGGGGGGTTCAGGTCAAAGTTGTTGAGGTTTTTTTTAGGAAGAAAAACCCTGTTTTTGGTGGTTCAGGTCATTTTAGGGGTGCAGGGCAAAGATGCTGAGCTTTTTTTAGGGGAGCCAAAGTTTTTTAGCTTCTTTGGGGGGAGCCACTGTTCTACTGGTGATCTACCACAGACGTCCAGTGATCTACCGGTAGTTCACGATCTACCTGTTGGACGTGCCTGCTTTACAACATACAGTTAAAATACTTGAACAGGTCAAAACTTTCTAAGCCGACAAGGACTCACACCTATTAGCAGTTGTGCTGCAACATTTTGCAATGACCGCAGCTTCCGGAGCAAACACAAGGGAAGCCCCACAGAGAGCGCATTGCGGTAATCCAGCCTCTCTGCCCAGTCCAGAGCCCCAGCGGGAATAGCATTTTTGGCCCCCGGTCATCTCCCTCCCCTCCCCTGGCCTGTGCTTTGCAGACTGGCAGGTCTCCCGGCAGCTCCGCGAGGCTTCCCAAGCCCACGCGGCAAACAGCAGCACCCTGGCCCAGAGGATCAGAACCGAGGAAGAGAGCCTGGCTCAGGCCCGGGAGATGCTACGAGAGGCCGAGGAGGGACTCGAGCGCGCCAGGGAAGAGCTGAGGCAAGCAGAGAGCAACCTGACGCTCCTGCGGCAGGACAAGGGCAGACTGGAAGAGAAGAACCAGGAGATGGAGACCAATCTGACTCACGCCAGGTCATGCCAGCAGATCGGTACGTCCAGTTTGCCCCTTTTTCCTGCCGGGCTGGGAGAACTCCCCTTGCTGATCGCTGCCGCCGGGAATCATGGAATTGTAGAACACTAAGGCACCCCCAGTGGTGCTGTGGGTTAAACCACAGAGTTTAGGGCTTGCCGATCAGAAGGTTGGCGGTTCGAATCCCCGCAATGGAGTGAGCTCCTGTTGCTCGGTCCCAGCTCCTGCCAACCTAGCAGTTTGAAAGCATGTCAAAGTGCAAGTAGATAAATAGGTACCTACAGCGGGAAGGTAAACGGCATTTCCATGCGCTGCTCTGATTCGCCAGAAGCGGCTTAGTCATGCTGGCCACATGACCCAGAAGCTGTATACCGGCTCCCTCGTCCAATAAAGCGAGA
This sequence comes from Lacerta viridis, assembly GCA_900245905.1. Classification (NCBI taxonomy): domain Eukaryota; kingdom Metazoa; phylum Chordata; class Lepidosauria; order Squamata; family Lacertidae; genus Lacerta; species Lacerta viridis. The sequence continues at coordinate 76,479 of OFHU01001369.1, read as the reverse complement.
TGAGTGCTGCAACCCCAGAGTCGTCCGCAACTGGACCTAATGGTCAGGGGTACCTTTACCTTTACCTTTAAGGCACCCCCAGTGGTCCTCTAGTCCAACCCCCTTCGATGCAAGAATCACAGCTAAAGAATCCATGACCGTCCAACCTCTCTTTGGAAACCTCCGAGGAAGGAGAGTCCGCCACAAACGGCTGTTACCCTTGGAAACTTTTTCATAACTCTCTCGGATACCTGCTCATTGCCTCTACTGGCCAGTTCGAGACGGGAAATTCAGCACACGTTTCCTCTTATGGGGCTATATTCATGGCACTTGCATTAATTTTCCCGTAACAGGGGTGATTCTTGCCCTGCAGAACCTGCACGCAAAAGACATGTGCTCACACTTCCTGCGCTGTCTGTCGTGCTCTGATGCTCTGGCAAATGTGGGCAATGAGCTGCAAAACTACCATTTGCTCACATGTTGCTCTTCATTTCTTCTTAGCTGCTGATTTCTCCCTAATGGCCACCATTCCTTTGTTTTACTTACCAGAATCCACCTGGAACACTGGTTTTCAACATTTTGAGCCCACAGCTCCCTTGACCAACCACATTCTTTCTGTGGGGGGGGGGCGGGGGGGATCCTGCGCTGGGCTGGGGTTCATGAATCACCAGAATGAGATCCCCCCATTCTGCCCCCACCGCAATTGGAGATTCCCCTCCTTTTATTAGTGCTTGCCAAACTAAAGAATCTTTCCATATTGCTGGTAAAGGGTAAAGGGACCCCTGACCGTTAGGTCCAGTCGCGGACGACTCTGGGGTTGCGGCGCTCATCATCTCGCTTTACTGGCCGAGAGGGAGCCGGCGTACAGCTTCCGGGTCATGTGGCCAGCATGACTAAGCCGCTTCTGGCGAACCAGAGCAGTGCATGGAAACACGTTTACCTTCCCGCCAGAGTGGTACCTATTTATCTACTTGCACTTTGACATGCTTTCGAACTGCTAGGTTGGCAGGAGCAGGGACCGAGCAACGGGAGCTCACCCCGTCACAGGGATTCGAACCGCTGACCTTCTGATCGACAAGCCCTAGGCTCTGTGGTTTAACCCACAGCGCCACCCGCGCTGGTACCCAGGGGTAAAAAGTTATGGAAGCAGAAGGAAAAAAGCAGACCCTCCCAAGTATCCTTATTTTCTGATTTGATCCCGGAATGTCCTGCCTTTCCTTGGGACATCCCTATTTTCATCAGATAAATGTTGGAGGGTCTGGAGTTATGCAACTTCCGAGCCAAGGAGATAAGTAACTGTACACCTTTAGAAGACACCTGAAGGCAGCCCTGCATAGGGAATTTTTTGAAAAAAATATTTAATGTTTCATTATGTTTTTATATATGTTGGAAGCTACCCAGAGTGGCTGCAGCAACCCAGTCAGATGGGCAGATATGTTATTATTATTATTATTATTATTATTATTATTATTATTGAATAGGACATCCCTATTTTCATCAGAGAAATGTTGGAGGGTATGTTAAAGTAGCAAGCAACATTAGGCCAAAACGAACACCAGTTGGCCACAATGACTGGCAGTCTTAGGAGAATGCCATCAGGGTTAACACATCCCATGATTTTACTGTTTTATATCCTATTTTTTTATCCAAATTGTTTTATTTATTGCAAGATCTTTTGTTGTGCAGCATGCCAATAAGGGCAGTAAATAAATTTGAGCTGGATTTGGGACAAACCTAGAGAGGACCAACCTTTGTGGCTTTTGGGTTGCTGCTAATATCACCCAAGTGTGGGCTCTGGGGTAAATGAAATGTCTCACAGATGCCACCATCTGTCTAAATGCACGGCTTTACAGTCAAGCAAAGAGTGCGTAAGAGTGTATGTTTTTTCCCTTTCCCCTGCAAAAACCCGCTCTTTAGCGCTGAATCGGCGCAAACGACAATCTTTGGAAAACCCGAATTGCAATTTGTTCCAATTCAGCATTAAAGAGTGGGTTTTCCTGGGGAAAGTGACTTGGACATGGACTGGAAGAATTCTGCCTAGGAAGTGAGAGGCAAAAGGTTAGTGCGGATGAGGCCTCATTTGTTCCCAAATGATCCCTGCCAACCTGCAGACCTAGCACAGATCAGCTTCTGGAGCTTGTGGTCTCTGAATAAATAGGATCTCACCACATTGGCAGGGGGTCTCTGAGGTGCCCTGAGCCCAACTGGGAAGAGCTGCAGCTAGGACCCTCTCCTGCCGCTTTGTGTCTCCTTCCCAGGCTGCTGCCCCCCTCAGTGGAAGCTCTTCCGATGGAAATGCCTGTGGGTTTCAGCGGAAGAGAGGACTTGGATACAAAGCTACTTGGACTGTGGGAAGAAGGAATCCCTGCTGCTTGTTTTGACAGACCCCTGGAGTGCTGAGGAGCTGCAGCGTTCCCAAGTCTTAACGGTCTGATGAAAACGGGTAGCGTGGCCTAATGGGTGGGGTGAGGGAGGGGCTCCACCGTCAATCCTGAAGGGGGAACCTGAAGGCCACTCCATGCTCATAGCACAGAAAGGGGAAAGGCGAGGGAAATGTTGCATTCACAGCCAATCTTAAGAAGCGAAAGGGTCCTTGTTGCAACCCTGTTGCCGCCTCTCCCGTCTGTTGAGGGATGCAGACTGACTGCAGATCAGAGCGGAAAGGGTGCAAGGAGGGATTGGGCCCCTGCCTTCCTGCTGTTTCTCTTTCTGTCTCTCCTCCTTGCCACCCGCGAGAGCTGCAAAATGAGGCAAGGGCTGTGATAAAGGTAAAGGTAAAGGGACCCCTGACCTTTAGGTGCAGTCGCAGACAACTCTGGGGTTGCGGCGCTCATCTCCCTTTACTGGCCGAGGGAGCCGGCGTACAGCTTCCGGGTCATGTGGCCAGCATGACTAAGCCGCTTCTGGCGAACCAGAGCAGCGCACGGAAATGCTGTTTACCTTCCCGCCGGAGCGGTACCTATTTATCTACTTGCACTTTGACGTGCTTTCGAACTGCTAGGTGGGCAGGAGCAGGGACCGAGCAACGGGAGCTCACCCCGTCGCGGGGATTCGAACCGCCGACCTTCTGATCGGCAAGCCCTAGGCTCTGTGGTTTAACCCACAGCGCCACCCACGTCCTCCTTGCCACCTGCGAGAGCTGCGAAATGAGGCAAGGGCTGTGATAAGGATGTGCCATTTCCGAGGCTTCTGCCGTCCTTGGCTCCTCTTGACCCAGAGCAGGAAACGCCTTCCCTCTCCCTACAGTCCCAAATCAAGGAAAGTAGCAGAACGGACAGCAGCAGCAAAGAGTTCTGTGGGACCTCAACGATGGCCCTCTTGTCTTTGGGGTGGGTGTGGGGAGGGACGGTTTCCCTCAGCTGTCTTCCTGATCTGGCCCTGCTGAGAGGGAAATTGAGGGAGCCCCATGGAGGAAGGCGCTCCCTCCCAGCCATCAAACTAGCAGCCCCTTTCCCACAGTAGACATGGTGTGAGGCTGGTGTGCTTTGCTTCTTCTCTTAACTCTAGACCTATCTGCGTTCAACGCCACTTTGGATTGGGCTGTTTTGGCAGAAAGGAGTATGGACATGGGCGGATAACTCACACTATTCAGGGTAAGTAGAGAAGCGCTGAGCTGTTTGCCACTCACTAAGGAGCAGAACGTGACACATGGATTGTCCCACATCCCTTTAATGATGACGTGGTTCTGCCTCCTTTTAATGCCCAGCCAGACTCTTGGGCCTTCTATAATCTAGTTTGAAAGGTTGCCCTTCTCCATTCTCTCGAAGCAGAGGCCCAATGCCCATTTCCAAGGAGCTTCCGAGGAGCAACAATTCACAGTGCGAAATCACATACCCAGTGGCGTAGTGAGGGTGGGGTGATGGGGGCGCTGCACCCCGGGTTCCAGCCTAGGGGGGTGACACTCTGCTACGAGTGTGACTCGCAAGCTGCCGCCCGGCAGCCCTTCCGCGTGAGCAGCCACCGCACGGAAGGGGTGCTGGGCGGCGGCTTGGGAGTCTGGACGGACTGTTCATGTCCGCACATGCCTAGTCCCTGTGAGCTGCTGCACTTGTGCACGCAGTCCGTCCGGGCTACCGGGCCGGGAGCGAGCGGCCCCCCTGTCCATGTGGCGCCTGCTTGCGCCTGGCAACTCGTAAGGCTGCAGTGCCTTATGGACCAATCGGCTCAATTCGCCACTGCACATACCCTCCCAGTGTCCCTTCCCCCCCCCCCAGGAAGAGTCCCAGGTTCACAGAAGCCATCCCGGTTTCTGATTTGATCCTGGAATGCCCCGGTTTTCCTCAAAGGTAAAGGTAAAGGGACCCCAGACCGTTAGGTCCAGTCGTGTCCAACTCTGGGGTTGCGCGCTCATCTCGCTTTACTGGCCGAGGGAGCTGGCGTCCAGCTTCCGGGTCATGTGGCCAGCATGACTAAGCCGCTTCTGGCAAACCAGAGCAGCGCACGGAAACGCCGTTTACCTTCCCGCCGGAGTGGTACCTATTTATCTACTTGCACTTTGACGTGCTTTCAAACTGCTAGGTTGGCAGGAGCTGGGACCGAGCAATGGGAGCTCACCCCATTGCGGGGATTCGAACCGCCGTCCTTCTGATCAGCAAGCCCTAGGTGCTGTGGTTTAACCCACAGCGCCATCCGCGTCCCCTCCACTTAGGGCGTCCCTATTTCCATTGATGAAATGTTGGAGGGTATGGAGTTATTCAACCCCCGAGTCAAGGAGATAAGTAACTATGCAACCTTTAGAAAACACCTAAAGTCAGCCCTGTATAGGGAAGTTTTTTTTTTTTTTAAATGTTTAATGTTTTATTAAGTTTCTATCTGAAGAAGTGTGCATGCACACGAAAGCTCATACCAAGAACAAACTTAGTTGGTCTCTAAGGTGCTACTGGAAGGAATCTTTTTTTATTTTTTATTATGTTTCTATATACAGTCGTACCTTGGATCTCAAACGCCTTGGCTCCCAAACAAATCGGCTCCCGAACGACCGAAACCCGGAAGTGAGTGTTCTGGTTTTCGAATGATTTTCGGAAGCCGAAAATCCAGCAAGGCTTCTGATGGGCTGCTGGGTGCTCCTGCAGCCTATTGGAAGCAGCGCCTTGGTTTTTGAACCTGGAACGCATTCTGTTGGAGAACCAAGGTACGACTGTATGTTGGAAGCCACCCAAAGTGTCTGGGTCAACCCAGTCAGATCGACGGGGTAACAACAACAACAACAGAATAGGATGTCCCTATTTTCATCGGAGAAATGTTGGAGGGCATGGAAATCAGTATTGGCCCTGGAAGAGCTCATCCAAACTTGCTCTTGCCAGGCCACTTTCCCCCAGGGAAACCTGATCTTTACTACTGAATCAGAGCAAATATCATTTGGGTTTTCTCTGGACTGACGTTTGCTCTGAATTCTCACTAATGAGCTGCTTCCCCCCCGCCCCCGGGGAAAATGGTGGGGCAGCGGCAAAACCACTTGGACCCATGCCTAGAAAGCGCAGGGCAAGTGGGAAACTGCTCGGACCCAGGCCTTATAGATATGGGGTGAGAGGGAGTGGAGATGAGCCCAGGGCAGCTGACCTTGGTCACATTTGAGCTGTTTGGCGATGGTCAAATCTGGCTTCCAAAGTCACTACAGATACTTCAGAATGGGAGCATTACAAACGGCAAGGCAAGCTGTTACCTTTTTGCTTTGTTGATTAGTTTCCTTTCAGACCTCTGAAACATGTATATATAGAAGACTGTGTGCAAGTGAGCCGAGAAGGCCTGAAACAAGAATTTTGTTACAGAAGGTTTCCGTACATCTGTCAGAAGGCAGCCAAGTCCAGTCCCTGGTCATGAACAGCTGAGAGTCAGAACATTCCTCCCGCTTTTTTGATCTGCTGCAAATCACCCAAAGATCTTCCAGGAGGTCCAGATCTATCTCCTCCTAACCCCTGGTCTGCCTGGTGGTGTGACCACTCCTTTTTCTTACAAGAGGCTCCTGGCCCCTGCCTGTGCACACACCTTCCCCAGTATTTAAACCAAGGCTAACGATAGCAACTGATATCCGTAGTTTTTATGATGCTGCCTATTTCGAAAGTTTAAAATAAACTGCTTGTTTCAGAATAAATTGGTACTTAAGGGGTGTTTATTGCAAAGGCGCCTTCATCTCATGTCCCCCTGACCTGGTCCAGCATCCTCTTCTCACGGCGGGAAACCAGAAGCCTGTGGGGAACCTGCAAGAAGGATTTGAACACAAAAATCCTCTCCCTTCCTGTGGTTTCCAGCATCTGCTGTCCAGAAGAATTGCAGCCTCTGTTTGTGAAATCAGAGCAACCCACCCTGGCTAGTAGCCTCCTCCTACTCCATGACTTTGTCCAATCCTCCTTGAAAGCCAACCAAATTCGTGGCCACCTCCTGTGGGAGGGGGTTCCACAGTTGAGCTGCTTGAAGGAGGACTTCCTTCTATCTGTCCTGAGATCCCATTGTGGGATTGTTGTGGGTAAGAGGAGAGGATATATTGATTAATATTATCCTTCCTAACTCGTGCTAGCAAGTTTCTTCATACAGCAGAGCGCATTCCCCCTTTACACAGCAGGAAGCTGGTTGCAGACCCTTGTGAGTCTCTTAAGACAATAAGCAATTCAATCTGGCTTGCCCAGATTGGGATATGTTCCTGGTAAGACCCCCTTGAATCCCCCCTAAAAGAATAAAGGCACAAAGGTCCTGTTCATAAGTGACAAAAAGAAGTTTACTCACGATCAGACAGAGCACAGTGTGGTCCCTGAAGGCAGATTTTAGGCTTAAAGTTACAAATACATAGGTAAAGGGACCCCTGACCATTAGGTCCAGTCGCGGACAACTCTGGGGTCTCGCTTTACTGGCCAAGGGAGCCGGCGTACAGCTTCCGGGTCATGTGGCCAGCATGACAAAGCCACTTCTGGCGAACCAGAGCAGCGCACAGAAATGCCGTTTACCTTCCCGCCAGAGCGGTACCTATTTATCTACTTGCACTTTGACATGCTTTCGAACTGCTAGGTGGGCAGGAGCTGGGACCGAGCAATGGGAGCTCACCCCGTTGCGTGGATTCGAACCGTGAGTAAACTTCTTTTTGTTACTTATGAACAAGACTGTTGTGCCTTTATTCTTTCAGGAGGGATTCAAGGGGGTCTTACCAGGAACATATCCCAATCTGGGCAAGCCGTATTGAATTGCTTATTGTCTCAAGAGACTCACACGAGTCTGCAACCAGCTTCCTGCTATGTAATAGGGGAATGCGCTCTGCTTTATGAAGAAACTTGCTAGCGCAAGTTAGGAAGGATAATATTAATCAATATATCCTCTCCTCTTACCCACAACAATCCCACAATGGGATCTCAGGACAGATAGAAGGAAGATCCCTTTACCTATGATTCTGGGTCTGATGGGAGGGGCAGTCCAAAGAACTTGTAGTGGCTGAACAAGTCTGAGAAAACTCAATCAGTGGTGGAATTTAGACCAGGAGAGGCTGAGCACCCCACATCTCCTATCTCCCCAACCTGCCCTTTAAAATCTGTTCAATGGGGAGCTTAAAGGGTTGATTTTGCATCTTCTTGCTGCTACTGGAGCCATTATAGCTCATTTCTGGAAACACCTGAAGCAGGTGGAATTGGCTGCTTTGTGATTTAAAGGATGGGAGACACCCCTGTTAGAAAAGTTAACACGACAGAGGACAGAGCAAAAAGAAAATAGTTTTCTTCTAGTTTGGTATGGATTTATTGCTCACGTTAACGACAAAAGGCATGGACAAGAAACCCCGGCCGAATGCAAATGGGCATGGTTAATTCCATAAGCATTCGTGGTCAAACCTTGTGGTAGTTTTGTAGCTACACAATGCTTAGTTTTAGTTCTTTTGCTATAGGCTCCCCCCACCCACCCACCCGATGGAGAAAGTCCTTTGTGCTCAGTTGAACCCCTCTTCATGATTTCCTCACTCTCTTTGCAGAAGATCCCACGACTCTCTTCTGTATATTGTTGTCTTGGTTTTAAAAATCCTTCAATAAAAAACACTTTAAAAATATATATATATATTGGGGGAGGGGGGTCAGGAAAAGGAGGTAAATCTCTGAAGCAGGAACCCGCACCCTTTCCAAACAAAGGGCATGTGCAGGAAATGTCTGCGAGGGGGTGCCAGACGAACGAGTCCTGGGGGAGAGGGAGGGAGCAGAGCACCCCCTTTTGCGAGCTCCGGTTTAGATTTAGCCCTTTAGACCTCTCCCTTTGGGACTCCCAGCCAACGGCAGAGCCTAGAAGGCGAACCCCCCAAAATCCAGCATGTCTACGTCCTGCTCCATCCCGTCGTAATCCAGGGGGGCCTCGTACTGCGGTTCGGAATCACAGGCCGACGGGTGGTAGCCCAGCTCCTTGAAGTCCGGCGGGTGGGGGTCCGCAGGGGGTCCGGCTGTGGATGAGCTGACCATGTGACCCATGCTGGGACCAGCGGCGGCGCCCCCCACCAGGAGGCAGGCGGCCTTCACCCCTGAGGTGGGGGCCTTGGGGCCGTGGCGGAGGCAGTGCGGGGAGCAGGTTTCGTGGCACAGGCTGGACCTGGCAACTGGAGAGAGAAGCAAAGGGCAAGGGGTGTGTGTGAGAGAGGGGTAACCAGCCTCATATAACCATCACGCTTGAGTCTAATTAGCACATGAAGGGGTTAATGCCATAGAGTAAGCTGTCCTGCCAGGCTTTGCCTATGACACTTCCTGTCACCTTGGGAGGAAATGGGCAATGAAGCCTTTTGTTGTACTCAGCTTACATGTGGATTCCGCATGTGAGGAGCTCTGACCTGCTCCCTCCAGCTGCATGGCTTTAACCAGCCTCGTTCTTCCAGACAAGGATGGAGTCTGAAACTCCAGCCTTTTCCCTATCTTGATAGTTTAGGAACTTTTACCGTTTTCTCACCAAGCAACGTTTTACTGCCTGTGCAACTTTTTATGACTGCTGTATAGAAAAGCACATGAATCTGACCTTCGAAGAGTTTTGTAAGTAAACCGTTTCATAGCTTACCAAATGGGTGGTCTAGGGAATACTTTGGGGTTCCACTAGAAAGGGCATATTTTTAAAGGTTTTTACAGCCAAATTCCCATGCTTTCCTATGCTGCCTATTTTATGATTGTTAAATCGCTGGAGAGGTTCTCTCACCAAAGATTGCTTGCCCCAGACCTCCTGGGTCTTGGCACCTGCAAGGAGACTGTGAGACCCAGGAAAGAGAATTGGAGGAGAGTTAGCCTAGCTGGGCAGTTGTGGTGGATGGTTGTTGTGGTAGCACCCAGAAGGTGCTACCAATGGGAAACCCCTGAGCAGGATCCGAGCACAAGAGCCCTCTCCAGGTTTCCAGCAACTGGGATGCAGATGCGTTGCTGCCTCTAACAGTGGAGGGCAGAGGACAGCCATCCTGGCTAGTATCCATTGATAGTCCTCTCCTCCATTCAATTGTCTTAAGCCATCTGGTTTGGTAGCCATCACTGCTTCTTGCAGAAGCGAGTTCCACAAGGAAATGGAGATACGGCTGGGCTGGCTGGGACATGTTGTCCCAAACATCTGGAAGGCACCAGTTTGGGGAACGTAGAGCAAACCGGCTCCCTCTGTGTTCATTATGGTTGCCACCCCTCCAGCTATTGCCATCTGATTGGCATCTCCCTCGCCCTGACCCAAGAGGGATGCCCATATGTGGCCCACTGGCACCCCACACAACCCCTGGAACCGCTACCTTCTCGCCTCTCCGTGCTGGGGCTGGGAGACCCGCTGCGCCCAGCGCCTTTCCGGCAGTGTTTTCTCACCGGCGAGTTGATGTGGAGCTTGCAGCTGGAGGGGGATCCCTGGGAGAAGCTCTGCAGAGAGAAGCCGAGAATCAGTCGGAAGAACCCCAGAGGGTCATCTAGATCAGGGGTAGGCAACCTAATGCCCGTGGGCCGGATGCGGCCCAATGGCCTTCTCAATCCATGTTTTTACATGAGTAGAATGTGTCCTTGTATTTAAAATGCATCTCTGGGTTATTTGTGGGGAAGAGGAATTCGTTCATTTTTTCCCCTTTCAAAATATAGTCCGGCCCCCCACAAGGTCTAAGGGACAGTGGACCGGCCCTCCTGCTGAAAAAGTATGCTGACCCCTGATCTAGATGCAGGAATCCAGCCAGGAAGAGCCCACCCACACCCTCTGAATGTTTAGCCAAATTCTGCGTCGCCTTACCACATGGAAAGATGGACATACAGTCAAACCTCGGTTGTTGGACGTAATCCGTTCCGGAAGACCGTTCGAATTCCAAAACGTTTGACAACCCAAAACTGAAATCGGAAGCCTCAATACAATAGGGAAACTCGAAACGGAAAGTGTGTGGCACGTTCGGCTTCCGAAAACCGGAGCAGTTAATTCCGGGTTTTCAGCTTTCAGGAGCCGAAACGTTCGAAAACAGAGCCGTTCAAGAACTGAGGTTTGACTGTAATTACAAAAATTACAACCAAAGTCATCATAGGTGATAAATATAAACGCCTCAAAATTTGCATATCAAAATTAAACGATCCCCACATAAGCCGTAAGATCTGAAAACAAATGTTTATATATCCATAACTGCAAAATTAACAAATCTGGAACTGAATCTTGACCACCAGCAAACACCCCTAAACAATTAATTGCACCCCCAATGCCCTTACGGTTTGTCCCACCTCTGCCAAAATCCATAAGAAGAGTCTGCTGGATCAGGCCAATGACCCATCTCTGTCAGCTGCTGGGAAGGATTTTAAAACAGCAACAAGCCTGCTGTCGCCCATGATTTCTGCATCGGCAGGAATCACGCCATGCAGGAATCGCAGCTAAGAATATACGAAACTGCCAAGGAAAGGAAACGCACAGAACAAGGACGGGGTTTGCTGGTGAGATTTTTTTTCTTTGAAACCAATATCCAGTTAGCAAACCTGCAGTAAGAAGCATGACGTTGCTGGGCAAACTGGTAGCTGCCTCCTGCTCTTTCTCCAGCACAGGGGTGGGGAAGCTGTTGAGCCTGAGGGCCGCATTCCTTCCTGGGAAGCCTCCTGGGGGGCCGCATGCCAATGGTGCTCCCAAAACTGGGAGGAGGAGGAAGGGGGCAATGGATGCAACCCCAATCCTTGTCCAGGAGGCTGCATTCCAGCTGGACAAAATCGGAGATCTGGGAAGCCGTGGGGGTGGGCAGGGCAGGGCCAGGGAGGGGGTGTGGCTTGGGGAGTGTCCCAAGGGCCGCCTGGTGAGGTCTAGAGGGCCGCATCCAGCCCCACCTCCAGGCCTGAGAATCCCGAGCTGTGCTCTAGAGTTTCCATTTCAAATCCTTACCTCTTTGACTTTTCTTAAGATGTTGAGCCAAAGTCTGCAGGAAAAAAGGAAAACAGGATTTTGTGTTATGGGTGTCTTTGTGCCCCATCGTCTACTCTGCCCCTGCAAGCACCACTCCTTTGACCCATCTGGCATCTTATGGTGCCATAACTGTGCTGGGCAAGTGGCCTTGGCCTAAGGGTTAGAGTGTCAGACCAGGACCTGGGAGAGACCAGGGTTCAAATCCCCCCCACTCAAGGCTTATCTACACTTGCTCATTCAAGGCAGTCTGTGCTTTGAAGCTCAGTGTCCAAGCAGCCCCCCCATTTTTCATTCTGGAGCTTTCCCTCCAGCGTAACCTGCTCTTTAAAGCAGGCAAATGGCCACCCGTGGAAAACCCAAATTGACATTTCCTCCAACTGAGTGCTAAAGTGCAGGTTTTCATGGGGAAAGTTCTGGGGCAAAGCCAAGCAAATCGGGCACACATCCAAGCTAGAGCCTAGGATAGCTCAGTTGCCTAGAGCACGGTGCCGATAACGCCAAGGTTGCAGGTTCGAAGCGGCTTATTCCTGGAATGGATGGTCCTTGGGGTCCTTTCCATCTCAACAGTTTTATGATCCTATGTTGCTTTTAAGCGCACTCATGTGCCTGGGGCCTAAAGTCAGTGTGGTGAGCCCTCAGCCACGAGGCTCAACTGGGTGACCTTGATTGAGGCCAGTCGCTGCCTCTCAACCTAAACTCCCTTGCAGGGTTGTTTTGAGAATAAAATGGGGAGGTGGAGAAGCAAGCACAACACTTTGAGCTCCTTGGGGGGGGGGGGAAGGTCGGATATAAATGTAAGAAATAAATACGCTGTAGGAAGAGGAAGAAAAATAAGACTGCCAGTTTTGTTGCACCTTTATGCAATTTATTATTGTTGGAATGCTTAGGAATGTAGATGAGGATATATTGATTAAGATATCCTATCCCAGCTTGTGTTAACAAGCTCCAAACTTAGCAGAGTTGCATTCCCTTTCTAAAGCACAGCAGAAACGGTTGCACAGGCTTGCTAAAGCCTCAGAATAACATATATATTCCTGGTATATTCCCCTTCTTCCCTCTTAAAAGTAAAGACACAACACAGTGCTCTTTAAAAGTATTAAAAGAGTTTACTCACAGCTTTCATCGTGAGTTACAGTACAGGCTAGTTTAGATAAATGTATTTATGTGTGTGAAGCTATCTCCATAAGGGAGAAGGCTTCACCTGGCCTCTTTTGGCTGGAAGCCAAGGGAGCATCCTTGTTCCTTGAAGAGACAAATCCAAAAGAGAGATGGCGTCTGGTCTCAAGAGTTTTGTATACAGGTGAGACCACACCCACCTCTAGTTACACAAGAAGTTATCTCACTCCAGGTAAACAGGAAGTTTTGGATGGAGGACTGAGATACCCTTCATGTCCTCTCTAGCAATTGTATGTTTTGACGGCTCTGTGTTTACATCCCACAATTATTATTATTATTATTATTATTATTATTATTATTATTTCACAAATATGGAGGACAGTTTTAAATAGTAATGAAACACACGGTGTAAAGTTGGCACAGAGCCTAGAAGCATTTTATTCATACCAATGTTGCTCACATTTTCGGATCAAAACTTGATTTCCGTATGCAGCCAATATGAAAAGGAAATTTAGAATCATAGAATCCTAGAGTTGGAAGAGACCCCAAGGGCCATCCAGTCCAACCCCCTGCCAAGCAGGAAACACCATCAAAGCATTCCTGACAGATGGCTGTCAAGCCTCCGCTTCAAGACCTCCAAAGAAGGAGACTCCACCACACTCCTTGGCAGCAAATTCCACTGAAATTTGTTCTTTTGAATTTGTTCTTTTTTTGAAATTTGTTCCACTGAAATTTGTTCTTTTCATGTCTCATGCACTCAGGTGCATCTTTTTATGTCTTATGCATTCAGGTACAGCTTATCGTGCAAAAATACAGCAACACATAGCAAACATATTTAACTCCTGGGCCACTTTTAGTTGCATCCATTACAATATTGACCAGGACACCCTGAATGAAATCTATTCCTGTGCAAAACACTCTATACCTGAATATGCACCTGAAGACACAAGGTCTGCTGTCAATCCCGATGATGGCTAAGTCACACGCAACACTATTACGCAATTGCATGGTGTGCAACACTGCTAGGACTGTTGGAACTCCCCTCCGCAAGTTGTAGTGACGACCACCGACTTGGGTGTCTTTAAAAGGGGATTGGATGAATTTGTGAAGGCCTCTCCCCAGCTACAGTCCCCGGTGCGACGAACCCCCACCTCTCAATTACTAAAATCGTGTCCAAAAGGGTACAGGGGTGAAACCAACCCCCCTCCACTTGGTTCGCCTCAAAACAAACCCCTCTTACTTCAAGGGCTTAATAGTAATGAGAGTCTTTTTCCAGCTTTCGTGGCCTGGTATCCTCACTACTCTGGGTTACTTAAATGAACAACCTCTTGCCTACAGTAAAGGGCCTCCCTCAGCTCGGATCCCCAATGTCTCGATTTGCTTCCCCACTCTGGCAACGTCGTGGAACTCTAGGTTTCCCCCATCTAACGCTTTTGGGCCATTCCATTGTCACGGGTGGGACACTTTGACCATGTTTTTTGGTATTCACACATGTGTAACAATGTAAATATACATAAAAATTAACAACCAAAATTTAAACTATGTTCTTAATAAGATACTGAACATTTTACTAATTTTTTTATTATTTTTATGGATATTTTTGACAATTTTATTAAATGTTAAAAGTGTTGTCACGGGTGGGACAAAAAAAGGACATGGAGCTTGAGATAAGTTTGATTTATGGAAAAACTCTGTGAGTTGGGAGGTGAATCAATGATAAACTCAGCATATCTGTTTAAATCAATGTTTATTGGTTACAACTATGCAATCAGGAATTAAGTTTAAGAAATTTAACGATACAAAATTAAGGAAAAAATGCTGTCACGGGTGGGACAATCATCAGAAAACTTTTAACTTGAACACTTCTGTGAAGACTACGTGGGTGGACTTTTGAAAAGAAGGTCCATAAAATAAACTTCTTTTGTCTTTAGCTTTTAAAAAAATGGTTAGACTGCACGTTTGGAATCTTCCTCACCAAAGTCCAGCGCTCATCTAGCATTCTTATCAGGCTCATTTTTCATGGAATGGCCCTTTTCTGTGTGACTCTAGGACACAAACTATCACCTCCCTTTCCTCAGGTAAGTTTTGCCCTTTCTTGAGTCCACACCTCTGTGAGATTTGATACCCTGCTGGACCAATAATGACGATTCCTCCTTGGCACCAAAAAGAACTGAACTTTATTTTCTTGAGAACATAGTTGTTTTAAAGATTCATGCATTCACAATCTTAGTTGTAGTAATACAGAAACATCTTTCGATCTATAGTTTCATGTTAAACTAATCCTAACCTAAGCAAAATCGAAAATTCTTTCCAGTAGCACCTTAGAGACCAACCGAGTTTGTTCTTGGTATGAGCTTTTCGTGTGCATGCACACTTCTAAACCACCACTATCCTGCACCCACACCCTTCTTCCTCCCTGTCTCCACACACACCCTCCCTCTTCTCAACTGTCAAAACCGGCTGTTCCCTCCTTTTAAACTGGGGACCGCCCCGCCCCCAAAGGATGAACTGTCAGTCAAGATGAAGGTGGATTAACTCCTTCTGAGCCGGGAGGTAATAACTCCTCCACCCTAGGGCCAATCCGCCACACCTGGCACCTGTCATAAACTACAGAAGGAGGGCAGGCCCACCTGCACACTTGGCCGTCAGGGGCGAGGAAGAGGAGGAACTTGCCGTCGCTGAGACTCAGCCCCAAGCAACTGTCCGTCTGGGCCCCCAGAGGAAGGCGCGGCAGGTCGCAGATCTCGCTGCCCTCCAGGATGGCCTCGCAGCTGGTGCCCAGGGAGATGCCCAGCTCGGCCGGGGAGTCGGCATCCGGGCAGATGAGCAGGCTGCCGTCCAGCGAGAGGACGAGGAACTTCTCCTTCCACTGCTTGAAAAGGAAGCCTCCTGCAAAGGACCACGTGAGGTCAAGGTTGGCAAGGAGATAGAAGTCAGAAGCGTGAGAGCATGTGCTTTGGCTCAAGGCAGAGGAAGAAGAGAAGAAGAAGAGTTTGGATTTGACATCCCGCTTTATCGCTACCCGGAGGAGTCTCAAAGCGGCTCACATTCTCCTTTTCCCTTCCTCCTCCTCCACAACAAACACTCTGTGAGGTGAGTGGGGCTGAGAGACTTCAGAAGTGTGACTAGCCCAAGGTCACCCAGCAGCTGCATGTGGAGGAGCGGGGAAGCGAACCCGGTTCACCAGATTACGAGTCTACCGCTCTTAACCACTGCACCACACTGGCTCTCAGCCAACCGGCTTCAAGGAATCTCAGCCGACTGGCTTCAAGGGTGGAAGGCGTGACTTGCAGGCGGACATGAGCCCTGGGACCTTTCCACTGGCAACCCAATCCGGTTATAGAATGGTAGAGTTGGAAGGGACCCCCAAGGGTCATCCAGGCCAACCCCCCAGAACACCCTTGCCTCTTGGGGACTAGCAACTTCCTCTGCTCCCTTTTGAACAGGAGCGGGGATTATGCCTCTCTGTCCCTGTCCTCCGCTGTTCATCAGGCTCTCTCATTACTGAGTGGACGGATGGCTCGTTTATCCCAGAGAGTAATTTGCTACTAAGGAGATTCCGTTTCCATCAATCTGTCGCTGGCCGACGACGGGGCAAACATCATGCACAGCAACAAACAGATTAAAACAATGATTAAATTCTCTCGTGGGCGCTTTGGGATTAGGATTCAATCAAATGCTAGCGGCAATAATCCAAAAAGGCCGGGGGGGGGGGAGGCAGTTTCATACCCTGCAAAAATTTCTCCGATAAAAATAGGGATGTCCTATGCCATAGTACTACTACTAGTAGTAGTAGTACTACAAATAATTTTATTATACAGGTGAAACTCAAAAAATTAGAATACCGTGGAAAGGTTTATTTCTTTCAGTAATTCAACTTAAAAGGTGAAACTAATATATGAGATAGACTCATGACATGCAAAGCGAGATATGTCAAGCCTTTATTTGTTATAATTGTGATGATTATGGCGTACAGCTGATGAGAACCCCAAATTAACAATTTCAACTTTGGGGTTTTCATCAGCTGTGCGCCATAATCATCACAATTATAACAAGCAAAGGCTTGACATATCTCGCTTTGCATGTCATGAGTCTATCTCATATATTAAACTCCAGTAGCTAATGAAAACAATTGCTTACATAAATGGACTTTTCCACGATATTCTAATTTTTCGAGTTTCACCTGTATATACCCTGCCCATCGGACTCGGTTGCCCCAGCCACTCTGGATGGCTTGCGACATAATAAAACATTAAACATTAAAAACCTTCCCTATGCAGGGCTGCCTTCAGGTGTCTCCTAAAGGTTGTAGTTATTTATCTCCTTGGCTCAGACCCTCCAACGTTTCTCCGATGAAAATGGGGACGTCCTGGGGGAAAGCGGGACATTCCGGGATCAAATCAGAAACCGGGACAGCTTCTGTAAATCCGGGATTGTCCCTGGAAAATAGGGGCACCTGGGAGGGTCTGCAGTTGCCAGTGCGCAGCAGAGCAGCTCAGATATACCAAGAGGACTCAAGCAGCGTTTCTTCCCTCTTGCAGAGGGTGGGGGGGAAAGGTTCCTCTTTAGGGTTGGCAGTCCAGTTTTAAAAGCTCCTCAGGTTGTAACCGGTAAGAGCTATTTATTTGTTTATTTGTGCAGGCCACTCAGCAGCACATCTGCCCTGGAAGGCACATGCAGAAGAAGGAACAAAATGCAACATTCCGATATCACAGAACGATAAAAAGCTTTATTATTTCCTTTTGCAGCCCAGGAAGATTTACCCAGCTGCCCAGAGGGCCTGGGGCAAGCCAGTCATATGGACAGAGTACAAATAATAATAATAATAATAATAATAATAATAATAATAATAATAATAATAATAATTACTGTGCTAAATTACTGGTGCCTGCGGTACCCTCGTCATCAGGGTTCGGGGTGAGCTGGACCTTTTGCACAGCTGGGAGACCTGGCGCTTTGGGTTTAATCAACTAAACTATGCAATTAATTAATTAAAGCTCTAGGAGCAGATTTTTTTTTGATGTAATTTTAAAAGCATGCTGATTGACCTAGAAAGTTGGTGGGGGTTTTTCCCCCCTGCCTGGTGAGAAAAACTCTTTTTTGTTCATCTCCCTAAAATCCTCCCTGTGAGAAATGGGACACACAACAAGGGCAAAATCGGCCAGTTGCATCCCTTGCCTTGTGGAAGGAGGTGCAAGACTGGTGGGATTATAAAGGAATCATGTCCCACGGTGGGGGGTTATTTATTTGTGCTGGGGCTCAATCCTGGCACCTGCTTCCACTCCAGTAGCAGGAATGAGCCCTGGGGTGTATGAAAGAGGAGCCGTCCCTGCCTCTGAGCAGGTACAGAGTGTAAATTGCTCTCATTGAGGATGAGAGGGAGCGTTCACTACATTCTAGAAATTTAGTATCTGCCACAATGCAAAATTAGCCCCTCTGTTGGGTGGAAGCTGCCTAGGTGTGAATTTTTTTAGACATTTAAAAATGAAGATGAAATAACCCACAAAGTGTGGCTGACAGAAATTCAACAGGCACAGCTCATCACTATAACCATTCTGCTCCACCACCATCCCGCAAGGCTGAAGATCCAATGATAGGCAACCTCCACCTGTTGAATTTCTGCCTGCATAGCTGCTGGCACAACACAGGAACTTGCTAGGAGCGAGGGGCTGTTCCTTGCCCCGCCGACTTGTTTACACTTAGCCAGGACTTTAGGAAGCCCTGGAGTCTGGGAATCCCAAAGGGCAGATTCAAAGGGAAGGGATCTCTTCTTCTTAATCTCAGTTCCAATTCTGAATGTGCCCCCAAACGCTAAATCAACAAACCACCGAACCTCCTTTCAGGGCTGGGCCTGAGCACAAGTCTCCCCCAAAAGGCTGAATCCCAATAGCCCCATTGCTCCTTTGCTTGCTTGCTTTTGTATATTGATATATTTACAGAAATATCTGTATACCGCCTTCTCGTGAAATATCAGGGCCGGCGGGACAACAATAAACAGAGATGACCGGGAAACTTCGTGACCTGAGGGAGGATGCGGTGGAAGAAGATTGGAAGAAATTTAAATTGTATTTAAAAAATTATTGTATGATTGATAGTTAGATATAACTAGGAAGGATAGCTAAGCTGTAGATTTTGAGTTAGGTTAAGTGTTTAAGAAAAATGAATTTGAGTTAAGAAAACAGTTAAGTTTAT
Organism: Lacerta viridis; assembly: GCA_900245905.1. NCBI lineage: Eukaryota > Metazoa > Chordata > Lepidosauria > Squamata > Lacertidae > Lacerta > Lacerta viridis. The sequence continues at coordinate 57,870 of OFHU01001369.1, read as the reverse complement.
ATGGATAGATATTTTTTATAGTAAATATGATTTTGCAAGATGTTTAGAAATTACTAAAGATGATAGACAAGGAACGCCGGAAGAGGAGACAGGAGGAAGTCAACTGGCAATGTGAGATATAATTATGTTAAGAATTGAGTTCTTTGTTTTATGTTTTTTGTTTAAGTTGTTTTTTCTTCAATGCTGATATATGTAGGATTGGAATGTTTAATTAAGGAGTATTAGTTTGTTGTCTGTTTAGGTTTTGTTTTGTTTTGTTTGTAATTGTTTTTTGTTTTATAAAAACTCAACAAATATATTTTAAAAAAATAATATACAGAACAAAACTCATTAACAGCAGTACAGAGCAAGCATCAGAATGACCGGCTACTTGGGAACATTTTAAATGGCTGCATAGGACTTTCAGCATTAACACAGCCGACTTGGGAAGTGGGGTCAAGCACATAAATTAGCCACGATCCATAACAATCACGTATCTATCCTCTTCTTTCTTGCAAAACGCTGCTTTTGGATGTGCCCCAGCCTCCAAAAAACACCCCTAGCTTTGATTAGAATTGAGAAAAATTTGCACATTTTAAGCTGGTGATTTTTACACAGCCTGAGCACCTGGCTTCTGGTTGAGAAGTCATTGGGAAAAACGTGATGAACTGCTAGGAAAGATGAATGGGCCCTTTGAACATGTGCAGAGCGCTGTTTTTGCGAAACCCTGAGATCCTACACAGCTGGGATTAGGGAATGAAGCGGGCATATTCTGGAGCAGAGAGGGTTCTACTTCCAGCTACTTTTGAGTCCCACTCCCCATAACTTTTGTCCCAGCGATTTCTCAGGGCTGAAAAGAACACCCAGCTTGCTGTAGCATTTGCTTTTCCCCGTGTACCTTAATCTAGACGGGGACTTTGCTAGCAACTCAAAAGTCCCACCGATTTGCATACCCGCACGCACACATTTATGCACAAACACTGGTATTTGAGCCAATTAAGCCGGGAAGTGGCTGTGGGTGCCTAGTGGTTAGGGCAGCCACTCGCTCTCAGCCTAACCTCCCCCACAGGGCTGCCGTGAGGATGAAATTGGGGGGGGGGGAGAAAAGAAAACAGACCACCTTTGCAGAACGCTCAGCAACCCTGCAAGCAAAAGTGGTTTCTTTCTTTAAAAAGTTTGTAAGAGCAACAACAACAGCAACAACAACATGGATTCTTGCTCCCCCCCTAACAAGATGCCAGGGGCAAGGATGGTGCATTTCTGACCTGATGGAGCAAAGTGCCAGGGTCGGCGGGGGGTGGGGAGTTGGGGTAACTCACCGTATTTGCGGAGGTAGCCCCGATGGATCCCGGTGGGGATCCCCGTGGTGGTGCTCATCCCGCTCGGAGCCACCCATCAGAGGCCAGCGTGGCGAGGAGAGGGCAGGCACAGGCGGGCAGAGGCTCCGAAAACAAGCTTTTCCTGCTCTGGAAGGCTGACCGTCTAATCCCGGAGAGGGATGCTGAAGCAGCATCCCTCAGCCAATCAGAGCCCAGCTGGGAGCAGCCTCTTCACGCACCTATCCATGGAAGGCAGGCTGTGTGTATGGAGGGCTGCCTCCCACTTCACCCAGTCTGGCCACTGGCTGGATTCTGCCTCTGTGTGTTGGACCAAAGCAAACAAGATGAATTTTAACAGGGGTAAATGTAAAGTACTACACTTGGGCAAAAAAAAAAATGAAAGGCACAAATACAGGATGGGTGACACCTGGCTTGAGAGCAGTACATGTGAAAAGGATCTAGGAGTCTTGGTAGACCACAAACTTGACATGAGTCAACAGTGTGATGCAGCAGCTAAAAAAGCCAATGCAATTCTGGGCTGCATCAATAGGAGTATAGCGTCTAGATCAAGGGAAGTAATAGTACCACTGTATTCCGCTCTGGTCAGACCTCACCTGGAATACTGTGTCCAGTTCTGGGCACCACAGTTCAAGAAGGATACTGACAAGCTGGAACGTGTCCAGAGGAGGGCAACCAAAATGGTCCAAGGCCTGGAAACGATGCCTTATGAGGAACGGCTTAGGGAGCTGGGTATGTTTAGCCTGGAGAAGAGAAGGTTAAGGGGTGATATGATAGCCATGTTCAAATATATAAAAGGATGTCATATAGAGGAGGGTGAAAGGTTGTTTTCTGCTGCTCCAGAGAAGCGGACACGGGGCAATGGATTCAAACTACAAGAAAGAAGATTCCACCTAAACATTAGGAAGAACTTCCTGACAGTAAGAGCTGTTGGACAGTGGGATTTGCTGCCAAGGAGTGTGGTGGAGTCTCCTTCTTTGGAGGTCTTGAAGCGGAGGCTTGACAGCCATCTGTCAGGAATGCTTTGATGGTGTTTCCTGCTTGGCAGGGGGTTGGACTGGATGGCCCTTGGGGTCTCTTCCAACTCTGGGATTCTAGGATTCTATGACTAGCACCTGGAAGAGACCAGGGATGCATGCCTCAGTACATGTGTGGGGTGAAGAGGGAGGAGACAGAGCCTTTTCTGTGGTGGCTCCTCGCTTTCGCAAGGCACTCTGGAAGGCACCCTCACCCTCACTGAGGCACCGGGCAGGGCCATTTCTACTCCCTGCTGCTGGTTCTACTCCCTCCCCCCCTTTAAAACATTTTATTTGATTTATATCCCTCCTGCTTTCCTCCAAAGGAGCTCAAGGCCCTGCCTCTGTTTTATCCTCACAACAACCCTGTGAGGTAGGATAGGCTAAGAGGCGGTGATGGGCCAACAAGGGCACGCCCAGCATCGGAATTTGAACCCTGGTCTTTCCCGGGTCCTAGACGTGCCAAGCTTTAAGTTTAACCACTACAACACAGGTAGGTAGCCGTGTTGGTCTGCCATAGTCAAAACAAAATAAAAAATAAACAAAAATTCCTTCCAGTAGCACCTTAAGTTTGTCTCCAAGGTGCTACTGGAAGGAATTTTTTAATTTTTTATTTTGTTTTCACTACAACACACTGGCTTTGCCAACTCGGTTGCCATTTTAGTTTGCTGTTTTTAGGTTTGCTATTAGTTTGTATGGGGGCGGTGGTGGCTGTTATTATCCTGGCCCCCTGCCAGGGATACTTTAGCTAAGATCGCAGGGGCACGTGGGTGTCCCTTTCCAACTCTGCAATTCCCCGGTTATGATTCCAAATAATAACAATGATGATATTAATTTTATTATCTCAACCCTGCCCACCTGCACCCGTGCAATTGCTTTTCTTTTTCTACTTCCTTCGGTCTTATCAGCCAACCCAGGAACAGCTGGAGTAGCTCAGTCCTGGGAGCATGAGACTATCAACCTCGGGGTCGTGGGTTCGAGTCCCACGTTGGGCAAAAACATTCCTGCATTGCAGGGGGTTGGACTAGATGACCCTCCAGTTGGATCCCATTCCAACTACTTACTGTATACGATTCTATGAATGAGTTAGCAAGATTATAAGGAGGGGCGCGGAGCGGGGTCGGGGCAGGACATGGGCAGCCTGAGGATACGGCGGGTGGTCGCTGGCCGACGCCTTCCGCCTCTCGCCTGGGAAATCCACGCGTCGGCGCTCGCGTAACGTCGGAACGGTCTTTGTACACGTGAACGGGGCGCCGCCGGGACCCCTCCCTCCGCCGCCGCTCGCTCTCTTGCACGTGCCTCCCCGCCCCTCCCTCCCGTCAAGGCGCCCGGCCCCGCCCCCGCACATGTCTCCGCGTTCTGTCCCCGCCCCGTCACGTGCCCGCGCACCGGGCTCCTCGCCTCGCACGTGGCTGTCGGGGCCGTCCGGGCGGCCCGGGCGCCTGGCAAGAGCCTAGCCCATTGGCTGGCGGGGCCGCCGCTCAGAGCGGAGGGGGCGGGGCTACGGCTGCCGCCGCCGCTGCTGCCGCGACCTTTGTGTCGGGGAAGGAAGGAAGAGCGGGCAGGAGGGCGCAGGTAAATACCCCCCCTCTCGGTATCGGGTGCATGGCTCCGGGGAGGGCGCGGCGGAAGGGGGCGCTTGCAGGGGGGGGGACGAGAACCGCCCCCGCGCCGTGGGCCGCGATTGCACAGCCCCCTCCCTGCAGCATCCTCAATGAGGGCTAGAACCGTCCCCGTGTCATGGGCCATGATTTGAGATGCGCGCCCCCCTTCAGGATCCTCAATGAGGGCTAGAAGCACCCCCCCATGTCATGTTCTGTAATTTGACAGCCTCCCCCCTTCAGGATCCTCAATGAGGGCTAGAAGCACCCCCATGTCATGGGCTGTAATTTGACAGCCTCCCCCCTTCAGGATCCTCAATGAGGGCTAGAAGCACCCCCATGTCATGGGCTGTAATTTGACAGCCTCCCCCCTTCAGATCCCTGAGGGCCAGAACCACCCCCGTGTTGCGCAGCCTGATTTGACAGCTCACCTCCAGCATCCTCAATGAGGGCTGGAAGCACCCCATGTCACGGAGTCTGATTAGACAGCCTTTCTCTCCCCCTCCCCGTTCACCCCCTTCAAAGAGTGTTAGAACCACCCCATATTACAGGGGCTGATTTGACAGGCTCCCCCTTCGAGCACCCCATGTTGTGGGCCCTCCTTTTTTGACAGCCTCTCCTCTGTTCATCCTCGTGGGGACTAGAACCGTCCCAGGTTAAAGGTTCTGATTTGACAGCCCCTTCTTCACCAACCTCAGTGAGGACTGGAGCTACAGGGTCTGGTTTGACAGCCCCCCCCGCCCCGCCCTGCCCCACGGACTCCCTCCAAAGGTGGTGGGCCTTCCTTCCTTGCCTGTTTTTAAGCAGAGGTTGGGCTGCCACCTGGCAGAGATTCTTTAGCTGCGATTCCTGCAAGGCCGGGGGGGGGTTGGACTAGATGACCCTTAGGTCCCACCCTCTGGATTCTATGATTCACCTTCCTCCATGAGGACTAGGGAGCCCACCTGCTCCCCCGCTGCTTCCAGGGTGGGGCAGAAAAGGGGGCTGCTGGCTTTGCACCATTGATGGACAGACCATTCCCAGGGTCAGCTTCCCTCTCAGGTCTCTTGCCTTCCCCCAATAATAACAGTTTTCCGAATGACCCCCATCAAATCCATCTTCTGCCCGTCCCTCCTGGATTGAGATGCTGCTGCTGATGCCTGGCATTTGGACCACGACACCCCCCCTTCCTCTGCCTGGGTCCCAGCCCCCTCCCCCTGTTCCCCACCCCCCTGCTGCCTTTATTCCCCCTTACCCCAGATGTCCCCACTGCCGTTCAGCTAAATGCCCCCCCTTGCCCTCCCTGTGCTCTGGGAGTGGTGGTGTTCCGGGAGGTGACCCCAATAAGGTTTTTTTGGGGTGTGGGGTGTGCTCGGTGGTTGTTCCTGGTTATAACCCTGGGAGAAGTGTCCGCTCTGTGGCTCAGGGCTGGGGGAACCTCTTATGGGAGGGGGCAGGTGAGGGCACCCATTGCGAGGACCCCTCAGTGGTGGTGGGCGGAAGCAGGGATCATGGATTTAAAAAGAAAACAAAACCCATAAAATTGTAGAGTTGGAAGGGACCCCAAGCGGACATCTAGCCCAACCCCCTGCAATGTAGGCATCTCAGCTAAACATCTTATAGAAGCATCTGTCCTTGTCCCAGGGTGACTGTGCTCTCCTGCCTTCCTCCGTGACACCCAGGACCCTTCCAGGTCGGTAGGAAGGAGGATGGAGCTCTGGGGCAAGCTTGTTTCCCGCTGCTCCAGAGGGCAGGACCTGAACCAGTGAATTCAGATTGCAAGAAAGGAGATTCTGTCTAAACACCAAGAAGAACTTTTTGAGGGTAAGAGTTGTTCAGCTGTGGAATGGACTCCCTTGCAACATGAGGGGATATTTGAAGGTGGCTCTCCTATCTCCTCTCAGTCTCTTCTTCTCCAGTCTAAACATACGCAGATCCTTCAACCGCTCCTCACCAGGCTTGCTTTCCAGACCCTTGATCATCTTGGTTGCCCTCTTCTGCCCACATTCTACCTTGTCAACATCCTTCTTAAATTGTGGTGCCCAGAATTGAACACAGTACCAGGTGTGGTCTGACCAAGGCAGAATAGAGTGGGACCATTGCTTCCCTTGATCTGGACACTAGACCTCTGTTGATGCAGCCTAGAATCGCATTAGCTGTTTTTGCTGCTGCATCGCACGGTTGACTTGGTTGTGGACCACCAAGACCCCTAGATCCTTTTCACATGAACTGCTAGTAAGCCAAGCGTCCCATCCTATATTTGTGCATCTGGTTCTTCCTAGCCAAGTGAACTTTTCTCCTTTCTTGAGGAATCCTACTCGGAATAAGGGAATTTCCCTTAAAAAGGGGGAAAGTAATGGTTCTTCCTGCCAACTGTGCAGAACCTGACATTTGTCTCTACTGAAACTCATTTTGTAAGTTCTCCAATCTGTGAAGGTCATTTTGAATTCTGATTCTGTCTTCTGTGGCATTAGCTAACCCCCCCGCCCCGGTTTGGTGTCACCTGCATCCCCTCAGCTGCTTAACTGCCCCCACTATTTTATTCATGTTGGCAGGCACCCCTGTCCTTAAGCTTTTTGAAATAAGCCTTCTGAAAGCGCAGAGTGCGTGCCTGACTACACTACACTCCTCTTTCCCTTGCTTGTGTATAATGATACCCAAGAAAACATGATCACTTCCTCCCAAGGTCCCCAGTGCTTCCACCTCGTTGATCGGTTCCTCTGTGTTGGTGGGGACCAGGTCCAAGATAGATGACCCCCTTGTTGCTTCTTCTACCTTCTGGGAAATGAAATTGCCAGCGAGGCAATGGAGGAATTTGTTGGATCTTACATTCTTAGCAGAGTTTGCGTTCCAACATATATTGGAGTAGTCAAAAGTCTCCTATGACTACAATATCTTTCGTTTTTGAAGTGTTTGGTAATCTGCTCTAGGAAGGCATCATCCAAGTCTCCAGTCTGGCTTGGTAGTCTATAGCAGACACCCACAGTAAGATCACTGTCGTTTCTTTCTCCTGCAATTTTTACCCATATACTCTCAATCTGCTTTTCATGCTCCAGGTCATGGATTTCTTCACAAGTGTACACATCCTTTACATATAATGCTGCTACTCCTCCCTTCCTGTTGATCTCTTTCTTTTGAGCAGGTCATACCCCTCAATTCCTACATTCCAGTCATGAATTTTAAATGTATTTTAATATTTGATGGAAGCCGCCCAGAGTGGCTGGGGAGACCCAGCCAGATGGGCGGGGTACAAAAAAATAATAATAATAATAATAATAATAATAATAATAATTATTATTATTATTATTATTATTATTATTATCATTATGAGTCTCATCCCACCAGGTTTCAGTAATGTCTGTTATGTCATATTTGCCAAACTGTAGTAAGTGATCAAATTTGTCTTGCTTGTTTCCTATACTCTGTGCATTAGTATAGACCAGAGGTCTCCAAACTACGGTCCGAGGGCTGGATACGGCCTGAGGGACTCAATTATCCTACCCACAGCAACCCCCGCTACACATTGCCGCCACCCGCTCTTACCAGCGCGGGGCGGCTGCCCACTTTCGGGTCGGAGGAGCACCGGAAATAGCTTGTGCGCATGCGCAAGCGTCATTTCTGGTGCACCTCCGGGTCGGAGAAGGCCCGTGAGCATGCGCACAAGCTATTTCCGGTGCTCCTCTGACCCAGAAGTGCGCCGGAAATAGTATGTGAACATGCATATGGGTGCGCGTTCCCCCGCCCTCCGGCCCGCCGCGTGATTGGCGCTGGAGGCACCGGCCCGATGCGCGGTAAGTTTGCTGACCCCTGGTATAGTCACAGCTGAAATCATGAGTCCTTCCTCTGCACACTGCTGCCTCTCTCCTCCTCAGTAAGGAGTCACCTTTTTCTGGGGAGCAGCAGGAAGTGCAACCTTTGTTTGTTCTGGGGTTTGAAACGTCTGTTCTTGCTCTCTTTTGGTCGAAAACCGGTGTCCGAGGTGAGGGCATGGAATCAGTTTTGTAGTTCCAGAGACTCAGCCAGGCTCCTGACAGTTTTGGTTTTTGGTGTCACATTCCTCCAGGACTGGGCGATCTTCTTTCTCCCTAGGGGCACCCCACCTGCGTCTCTTTTCCAGGTCAGTCCATTCCTGTCTAGTGAGAATTTCGTCATCTTGCCCGGTGGCTCGAAGTGTGAATAGGTGGGACTGAAGTTGCTGTGCCTTCTCTTCCAGGAAGGCGACCAGATTGCACTTGCTGCAGGTGCGGTTTTGCACGCTCTCAGGCAGGAAGACAAACATGGCACACGGGTTGTGCATGCCACAAGCACCCAGATTGTCCTCCGTGCACCTTTAAGGCTTGGTTTGCAAAAAATCAACAGGTGCCCCGTGAATATTGCTGAGCTTAGTGTCATTGACAGTATGGGATCAGACCTGTTGTATTTTGTGTCCTAGGCGTTTTGCATGTGTTTATGTATGTATGTGCCTACACACCAGTCTTTGCCCACCTGGCGCCCTCCAGGCATTTTGGACTACAACTCCCATCAGCCCCAGCCAGTGCGCCACGATGGGAATTGCAGCTTCCGCGAAGGGGTGATGCGTACCCCTTGATTCCTTTACCTCTGAATGTGTGAATCTGCTCTGTGTGTATTCAGGGTGATGTGAGGTTAACACCCGTGCTGCCCAGTTCACATGTGGAAGTTGATGTTTCTCTTTGCAGGCGCCCAGTTTTGGAGTGTGCACGGATCATGGCCATTCCCCGACCGCTCCACCCCCCACAGTCAAGGTAGATGGATCCACACCCTTCCTTAGCGTGTGGGGCTGGTGGAAGCCCTGGACTTTTCTTCCCAAATGCATAGCCATTCATCAGACCGTGTCTGTTTCCCCAGCTCTGCATGTGGGCCAGTAGCCCAAGGAGTGCCTTTGCCAGCCGCTTCTGCCGTGTCTGATCTCGCACTCATAACCAGGGTTGCGTCATGTGGGTTCTGTTTAGTGGAACCAGTTGAACCAGAAGACAGCTTTTGGGCAGGGACGAGCCCTGGGCAAGCAGAAGGAGGTTGGAGAAAGTTCTGGGAACCAGACAGGCAGCTCTCACGTTGACTCCAGGACTATTTTAAATTTCTCTGTTTAGCCTGCTGCAAACCGGAGGTATCTCTGGTGTCCTCAAAAGGGACATCAAAATGATTTCCATGCCAGACCGGTCAAGGCCCTGATTAACACCACTGTAAGTTGGCTCTTTCCCCCAATGCATATGAGCCCCCCCACCCCACCCCAAATGCTCCAATCCTTTTCAGCGACGCAGGGGGCTGGACTAGATGGCCCCTGGGTGTCCCACCCAACTCTACGATTCCATGATTCCGTGAACTCCTGCCTAGATTCTGAGTTGCCGCTTTGTGCGATCGGAATAGCCCCGTGTGGCTCTTCTCCCTTTCTCGCGGTGAGGTCTTTTGGGTGCAAGGCCACAGACGTTTGTCGTCGAGCGGAATAAGAAGTTCGTCGCAAGGGGCTGTTGTCACCTGCTCTGTCCTTACACAGTGCATAGTTAATCTGTGGAACTCCCTCCCACAGGAGGCAGCCGTGGCCCCCAGCCTAGATGTCTTTTAAAGAGGATTGGACAAATATCATGGAGGAGGAGAGGGCTATCGGTGGCTACCAGCCACAATGCCTTTGCTCTGCGCTTCGCAGTCAGAGGCAGCAGTGCTTCTGAATCCCAGTTGCTGAAAACCACAGGAGAGTTGCTCATGTGCTCGGATCCTGTTTGCGGGCTTCCTCTTGGGGCATCTGTTTGGTGACTTGGCGAGTGCGTGTGCGAAAGGCCTTTGTTGAGTGGAAAGCTCTCAGCTTGAGGTGCCATGATTCCTCTGCTTCACGGAAGCTATTAGGCTGGGATATTTTATATTTGCATTGCCATAATCATTATACCACTATATTCCGCTCTGGTCAGACCTCACCTGGAAGACTGTGTCCAGTTCTGGGCACCCACAGTTCAAGAAGGATACTGACAAGCTGGAACGTGTCCAGAGGAGGGCAACCAAAATGGTCCAAGGCCTGGAAACGATGCCTTATGAGGAACGGCTTAGGGAGCTGGGTATGTTTAGCCTGGAGAAGAGAAGGTTAAGGGGGGATATGATAGCCATGTTCAAATATATCAAAGGATGTCATCTAGAGGAGGGAGAAAGGTTGTTTTCTGCTGCTCCAGAGAAGCGGACACGGGGCAATGGATTCAAACTACAAGAAAGAAGATTCCACCTAAACATTAGGAAGAACTTCCTGACAGTGAGAGCTGTTGGACAGTGGAATTTGCTGCCAAGGAGTGTGGTGGAGTCTCCTTCTTTGGAGGTCTTTAAGCGGAGGCTTGACAGCCATCTGTCAGGAATGCTTTGATGGTGTTTCCTGCTTGGCAGGGGGTTGGACTGGATGGCCCTTGGGGTCTCTTCCAACTCTAGGATCCTCTGATTCTATGATTTCCTTTAGCTTATCGATCTGCATGGATGACCCCGGAGTGTTGCTCTTTGCCGGCTCCTTGGATATTTCGAATTTCCTCTTCTTCTTCTTTTTGCAGTTCTTGTGAGATTTGGGTTCAGATCCTCCCTCTGCCGTGGTTTGGGTTTCGTGACCCGGGTCAATGCTGCATCGTGTCAGCCTCAAGTTTCCTTTCTGTGAATTATAGAAATGTGTTGTGATGTTGCGGGAAGGAGCAAATTCCATAGAGGTTAAAGGAAAATGCTTTGCAAATGGAAATTGCTGCATGAGGGATTCATGACAATGGGCTGGGCTAGACTTTGCTTGTTTTTTTCTGCGCTGCATTTCCCCTCGCCCTGGATTTTGGGTTCCTGCTGAATAGCTGGCAGCAACTGGGTACTTACTGTGCCTCTTTCTGCGCAGACTCAGAGTAGCCACACACCTGCTTATGCTGGGGGCGGGGGGGTAGGGGTGGTAATGGCCCAGAGCTGACCGAGCTTAACAGAAGCTCTCTCAGGACAAAATCCTCTTTCTTGCTCCAGGAATAGTCCGGGGCGGCAGAGTGCCGTTCCGTACGTGCTTTCTCTTCTTAACAAGTTGAAAGGCCAGCCCAGAAAAGTTGTCCACGTTGTGGGGTGGGAAAACACGGCGTTGAAAATGCAGCTTCAGCAAAAAATGGTGGAGTCATGTTCAGATATATAAAAGAATGTCATATAGAGGAGGGTGAAAGGTTGTTTTCTGCTGCTCCAGAGAAGCGGACACAGAGCAATGGATTCAAACTACAAGAAAGAAGATTCCACCTAAACATTAGGAAGAACTTCCTGACAGTAAGAGCTGTTGACAGTGGAATTTGCTGCCAAGGAGTGTGGTGGAGTCTCCTTCTTTGGAGGTCTTTAAGCGGAGGCTTGACAGCCATCTGTCAGGAATGCTTTGATGGTGTTTCCTGCTTGGCAGGGGGTTGGACTGGATGGCCTTTGTGGTCTCTTCCAACTCTAGGGTTCTATGAATTCCGGACACAGCTACATTCACTGTACGGTCTGGGGGCTGCAAGCTTGGCCCGGGCTTTGCTTTCCCGTACCTCCAGATCACACCTTTCTTTCCCCAGAATATAATAATAATAATAATAATAATAATAATAATAATAATAATAATTTATTTATACCCCGCCCATCTGTCTGGGTTTCCCCAGCCACTCTGGGCAGCTTCCAACAAAATATGAAAAATACAATAAAACATCAGACATTAAATACTTCCCTAAACAGGGGCGCCTTCAGTTGTCTTTTAAAAGTAAAATAATTGCTTATTTCCTTGACATCAGACGGGAGGGCGTTCCACAGGGCAGGTGCCACTACCAAGAAGGCCCTCTGCCTGGTTCCCTGTAACCTCACTTCTCGCAGTGAGGGAACTGCCAGAAGGCCCTCAGCGCTGGACCTCAGTGTCCGGGCTGAATGATGGGGGTGGAGATGCTCCTTCAGGTATACAGGACCGAGGCCGTTTAGGGCTTTCAAGGTCAGCACCAACACTTTGAATTGTGCTCAGAAACGTACTGGGAGCCAATGTAGGTCTTTCAAGATATATAACATCTTTCATTCAATGTTATAGGGTCTCAGTGGCCACTCCCAGTCACCAGTCTCGCTACCGCATTCTGGATTAGTTGTAGTTTCCGGGTCACCTTCAAAGGTAGCCCCACGTAGAGCGCATTGCAGTAGTCCAAGCAGGAGATTCCTAGAGCATGCACCACTCTGGCGAGACAGTCTGCGGGTAGACAGCTGCCCTGGACACAGAATTAACCTGCGCCTCCATGGACAGAATCTGACCCGCGGCTTTGCATTTTGCTTTTGCTTCCCCGTTTCAAGCATAGGAGCCCACTCCTAAGGGCTGACCCCCCTCAATAGAATATTTGAGCCTTCCTCCCCGCCCAAGTTGATGGCAATTGCCATTCAAATGGTGTGTACCTTGTTAGCGATTATGCAGGGTGGGGCTTACCTGCCCCCCCCATATTTTATTCAAGTTGGCACTGCTGGTTTCAGGACAGGACAGGTGAAAGGAAATACTTCTTCCTGCAGCGCATAGTTAAACTCCCTCCCGCAGGAGGCAGGGGTGGGCGCCATGCCAGACGGAGGAGGCAGCAGTGCTTCTGAATACCTCCTGACTTGTAGGAGGGGAGAGGGCTCTTGCGCTCGGATCCTGTTTGCAGGTTTCCCACAGGCGTCTTGGTCAGGACGCTGGACTAGATGGGCCCCCCTTGGCCTGATCCAGAACGCTCTTCTTAGGATCCTGGTGGAGGAACTGTGGATATACACAGCTGGCCCAGGCTTTTCTCTGGGAATTCCCAGCAGCAAGAGGGACTGGCCCCAGAAAAGGCACTTCCTTCGCTGCATACCCCCCCAATCCTGTTAAAGTACCTCTGTGCACCGTGTTGTGATGGGGGGCTTGATTTTGTAGGTGCCGCGGGACACTTGTTTTTTCGTGCCAAATCTTCCTTGGCTTCCTGATGGAAGAAGTTAGATGTTTCTGCCTGGAGGCTTTTCCTAGAGAGAATCGAGAGTTTTCACTTCCCGTCGGTGTCTCCCCATAGAACCCTCGAATTGCAGAGTTGCAAGGGACCCCCGCGGGTCATCTAGTCCAACCCCCTGCAAGTGCAGGAATCGCAACTGAGGCACCCACGGAGGGTGGCTACCTGATCCCTGCTTAAAAACCTCCAAGGCAGGAGAGCCCAGCACTTCTCATGAGAGTCTGTTCTGCTCTTGGAACAGCTCCTTCGCAGCCTTTCCCTTTTTCCAACGAGCTTGCAACTCCGTCAGAAAGAAACAAGGAAGGAAGGAAGGAAGGAAGGAAAGAAAGAAAGAGAAAGAAGGAAGGAAGGAAGGAAAGAGAAAGAAGGAAAGAGAAAGAAAGAAAGAAAGAAAGAGAAGAAAGAAAAAGAAAGAAAGAAGAAAGAAAGAAAGAAGAAAGAAAGAAAGAAAGAAAGAAAGAAAGAAAGAAAGAAAGAAAGAAGGAAGGAAGGAAGGAAGAAGGAAGAAGGAAGGAAGGAAAGAAAGAAGGAAAGAAGAAAGAAAGAAAGAAAGAAAGAAAGAAAGAAAGAAAGAAAGAGAAAGAAAGAAAGAAGGAAAGAGAAAGAAAGAAGGAAGGAAGGAAGGAAAAAGAAAGAAGGAAGGAAGGAAGGAAAGAGAAGGAAGGAAGGAAGGAAAGAAAGAGAAAGAAATGAGAGATTCGTTTGGCAGTGCTTGGTTTTGTTTTCAAAGAAACCCATGCTGGGTTTTCTGAACTGTTTTATTTTTTTGCTCCTGGAACAACACAAAACTGTTTGGACCGGAAGCGAAAGCCGGAAGATGTTTTTGCCTTCCCCGTCGGGAGGGAAGGGGGGCTCTGTCCTGGCTCTCCACCCCCCTTCTCCTTTGTCTGCCTGTGTCTCATGCCTGGTCCAGATTTAGTTCTGCCTGCCTGGGTGGGAGGGAGGTGTGGCATGGGTGCGTGCGGGGCAAGATGATGAATGGAGCGCCCTCTCTTCCAGCTGCGCCTCGCGCGCGCGCGTGTGTGTGTGTGCGCGCTGCTCCATGTGACGCCGCACTTTTAAGCTGTGTCCATATTTAGACAGCGGAGTCTCTGCCTCCCCCCCCCCCGCCATGTGCAGGCACGCATGAGAGGGTGGGCGCCTCTCTCCCCTCCCCTCTTCCACAACTTTCCCACGGCCGGTCGGATGGCCCTGCCCCCCTAGACACCTCCCTGCGCCCAGTTATGGCGGAAAGGTTATTTTCTCCCCGGCTTGGCTGGAGAGGGGAGCTGAGCCCTCGCCACAGATGATGGAGAGACGAAGCCTTTGAGGTGGGGGTTTTCGACGGCAAAGGTAGGTAGGTGGGGCTCCGTCGAGTGAAGGAGGGGAGGCTGCTGGCGGCTTGTGGGGTTGCGATATCGATGGCACGGCTGGCTGGCGTCGTGGGCATGCCGCCTTCCGTCTTCGACATCTCCTTCTCTTTTGCTTTTGCTGATTCTCACTGCGGCTTTTGGGAATTCGTGGGGTGCAAAGGGGGGGCAACCCAGACACGCACATCCTCCCGGCTGACCCCCCAGGTCTCCTCTTCCTCTGCGTCGTCAGCTGGAGCCCACGGATTTTTTAATTTAATCATTGCATTTATATGCCAGCTTTTATTACCTCCATTGAACCTTCATGCCTCCCCCCCATTCAACCCCTGCAACAACAACCCTTTGAGGTAGGCTAGGCTGAGAGGCAGTGACTGGCCCACAAGGTCGCACCCAGTGAGCTTCATGGCCGAATTGGGGGGTGGGGGTGGATTCGACCCTGGTTTCCCATGTCTCAGTCCAGTGCTCTAGCCATTACACTAGACTACCTTACCAGATCTTTGCTCCTAGAAGCTTGGAGGTGTACGGGAGCTCCGGGTATGGTGTTCTTGTCGCCATTTCTTTTGTTAGACGGACAATGGGGCGGGTCCGTGCCAAGTTTCTGTGCACCTGCCTCATAAATATCACCCCCACAATTTAGGTGCGACTTCGTTCCTGGCGCCCTGGAATTGTGGCGGGGTTCCCAGGACGCCACAGGGTCTGGGAGCACACCCTTGGCTTGGTGAAATAGGGCAGCCGGTGAATTTTGCTTTTTAAGGGGGGTGGGGGGTGCGAGACAAAAGAGGCGGAACTCGTCTGGGAGGTCTGCCCTGGTGGTTTTGGACCAGGTTTTCCGCCTGCCCTCCAGGAAACAACCTGAGCGCGCACACCTGCCTAAACCAGCTGCCGCTTTCCCGCATTGGCAAAGGGGTTGGACTAGATGACTCTTGGGTGTCCCTTCGCAGCTCTGCAATTCCGCGGCACGCCTCCACCCCGGCCGTATCCGTAAAATTATAACCGTGGCACTGACGCAGGGGTGGGGCAGAGGCTGAGCCCCCTTGGTCGCTGCTGGCCAGGCTGAGCCCCACATAGTGCAGCCTCCCTCCCTTCCCCCAAGGAAGGCGGGGGGGGGCGGGGCAGGGACAGGGACACACGCCTACTATGCGCGAGGTGCGTGTGGGTCTCCGTGTACTGGGAACATGCTGTACACCATTGCGTAATCTTTGGCTCTGCTTGGGAAACGTAGTAGTTGAGCCTGCCTCTCTCCTCGCCCCCCCTCTGGGCGGGGTGTAAACAAAAGCACATGGCCGGCCAGCTGACTGCCTGGCGGAGGAACCCTTGGCTGCAGGAGGAAGCATGTGGACTGGAGGGAGGAGCACTCTCCCCACTTGATAAAAAGTCCGTATCATGGTTGAATTCTGCAGGAAAGTGGGGGGGGGGGGGAAAAAAGGGCATGAGGTTTTAGTTTTGCTAATAATAATAATAATAATAATATATTATTTATACCCTGCCCATCTGGCTGGGTTTCCCCAGCCACTCTGGGCAGCTTCCAACAAAAGATTAAAAATACATCAAAACATCAGTCATTAAAAACTTCCCTAAACAGGGCTGCCTTCATCTATAAGGACTTAAGGGCAGACTTGCTCAAAGATTTAATTCTACCAGCTGACAGGGTACTTGATTCACTTTCCTCCTTTTATTTTATTTTATTTTATTATTTTATTTTTATTTTATTTATTTATTTGTTAATACATAAATAAATAAAGGTAAAGGGACCCCTGACCGTTAAGGTCCAGTCGAGGACGACTCTGGGGTTGCGGCGCTCATCTCGCTTTATTGGCCAAGGGAGCCGGCGTACAGCTTCCGGGTCATGTGGCTAAGCATGACTAAGCCGCTTCTGGCGAACCAGAGCAGCGCACGGAAACGCCGTTTACCTTCCCGCCAGAGCGGTACCTATTTATCTACTTGCACTTTGACATGCTTTCGAACTGCTAGGTGGGCAGGAGCAGGGACCGAGCAACGGGAGCTCACCCCGTCGTGGGGATTCGAACCGCCGACCTTCTGATTGGCAAGCCCTAGGCTCTGTGGTTTAACCCACAGCGCCACCTGCGTCCTTATTTATACATACATACATACATACATACACCTCGCTTTCCCCCCTAACAGGGACTCAAGGCGGTTTATGAATAAAATAAAATAAGATCAGCTAAAAACATAGAGATAGAATAAAAATAATAAAAAAAACAATTAAACATTAATACAATTAAAACTGTTTAATATATAAATAATATGCACATATAAAATATATGGAAGTGGCATTGCAAGGGCTTGGACTAGATAGCACTTGGGGTCCCTTTCCAATTCTACAATTCTTTGACTCTATGAAAATATAATTGCAAGAAATAATAATAATAATAATAATAATAATAATAATAATATATTTATATCTGCCCCTCTGACTGGGTTGCTCCAGCCACTCTGGGCACCTCCCAACAAAATATTAAAAACACGCTGAAACATCAACCCTTAATAACTTCCCTGAACAGGGCTGCCTTCAGGGGTTTTCTAAAAGCCATCTGAAAAACAGCACAGCGGCAGCCCTTTCACTCAAACCCGCCTGTTCCCTCTTGGAATAAAAGAGTTTTCACCTGCTGGCGGAAGGAAAGCGAGGAGGGAGCCGGTCTGGCTTCTCTTGGAAGGGAATTGCGAAGGTGCCTGGGAGCAGCCACCACCAAGAAGGCCGTATCCCGCATCCCCACCAAGGGCACCTGAGAGGGTGCGGGGACTGAGAGAAGGGCCTCCCACGAAGATCCCCAAACCTGGGCAGGTTCCTATGTGGGAATAGGGTCTTTCAGGTAGCTTGGACCTATGCGGTATTAGGACTTTGTAGGTCATAAGGAGCTCGAAAAGTTAAATCCTTCAGGGAAGCAATTTTTTATTTGAGCGAATGCATAATTATTTTAACTGTGCAATTCTTTCTTTTTGTTGTTGTATCTTTGGCAACACGGATTAATTCATTAATTAATTAATAAAGTATTGGTGCAACACTGCAGGGGGGTGGGCTGGATGGATGTAGGCAGACTTAACGCAGGCGCCTCTTAGAAGCAGTTTTGGCACGTGCTCGGGAAAGTTGTCCTACCGGCTACCAGTGCCAGGATCGCATGCAACTCGAGTCCAGCGTGAACCCCGTGATTCATGCATGGCAGGGGGTTGGACTAGATGACCGTTGGGGGTCCCCTTCCAACCCTCCCCCCCCCTGCAGTTCTGTGATTCTGTGAATCACCATCTTTGGCGGGGAAGTGTCTTCTTCCTCTGATTCCTCTCTGAGAGTCTATTTATTTATTGCGTTTCTATCCCACCTTTTTCTACAAGGATCTCAAGGAGGTGAAACATGGGTTTCCTCCCCACAACAGGCAGGGACTGTGGCCCAAGGCCGCCCAGTGACTCAGCTTAATTTGTTTATTCTTTGTTTCATAAAGCTTATACACGGATTGATTTTTTTAAAAAACGAAACGAAAAACCCTGAAACCAGTTTTAAAACTGGTTTGGACTGGGGTTGGACTGGGTGGCCCTTGTGGTCTCTTCCAACTCTATGATTTATGATTCTAAAAAGGTAAAACAGTAAAATCAAGAAAAGAGAACGACCCCACATTGAAGCGTACAAAAGACAAAATACCGAAACAAATTATTCATGGCCGAGTGGGATTTGAACCCTTGTCTCTGCCAGTGCTCTGACCACTATGCGGCACTGCCTCTCTTAGGTGTGCAAGGGAAGCTTGTGAGCAAGATCCCTTGCGCATTCACCTGCACAAACCCCCTTCTTACAGGCGCTGAATGTGTGAACGCTTGCATGTGTTTGTGTCCTCTTGAAACCAAGTTCCCTATTGTGTTAGGAACCATCTTGCGTGTGACAACCCTTTAGCTACATGATAGACGGAGAGGAGGTACGCTGTCACATGGAATTTGGATCACGCTTGTTTCCTGCTGCTCCAGAGGGTGGGATCTGAACCGAGGGATTAGAACGTCCACAGAGGAGATTCCGACGGGACATTAGTAAAAACTTCCTGACTGTAAGAGCTTGGGGGAGCCGTCTGCCACGGGTACTTTAGCTGTATTAGATGCCCCTCGGAGGTTCCTTCCAACTCGGCTATAACACAAAGCGAAGTAGGGGTTTCTGGTGTTAAATCGGGGGGGGGGGGAAGAGTCGGGTGTCCGAACGTGGCGCAGAGCAGAAGGGTGCAAGGGACAAATTTCAGGATCCACAGAAATGGGTGCCCACGTACGATGGCATAGCAAGGTGTAAAAAAGTGAAAAGACGGACTCCTTGCGACAGGCTGAAATTAAAACGTGCCCATGTGCCCGCCCTCCCCTAGTCCCAGAGCAACCCTTCATTTCACATTGCTAGCCAGGAACTTTCTCCTGCTTAGATTGAAACTGTGGCGCACCCTCTTGGGCCCGGATCCTGCTTGCAGGTTTCCCATTAGGGGCAGCCACCGCGAGAGCAGGATGCCGGATTAGGTGATCATCAGCCGGGCTCTTCTTATATGGAGCTTCCAGGTCCAGAGGCAGTCTACCTGGGCCAGTCACTTCTTGAGTTTGTTTGGCCAGGACGCTGGACAGGATGGGCCCCCTCGGGCCCTGACCCAGCAGCCGGGCTCTCCCCCCACGTTCTCAGCTGCGTGCTCCCTACGCAAGCAAGACACTTGTTTCCTCTTTGCTTCCGGGGGGAGGCTGTGTGGCCAAGTCCCAGAAAGCACCCTTCCGGCTCTGGGTGCGAGGCTCTGCAGCGGCAGGAGCCTCCTCCTTGTTATGTAATATCCAGCCCTCCCTGCAGCTGCTTCTAATCTGCAGCCTGCTCCCGCTTTCGGGTTTTCTGCCGCCTGGCCCTTCCTTCCGCGTGTCCTCCAGCACATGGCAAGGCAAGAGGCGGAGGAGGAGGAGGAGGCGGCAGACACATTGTGGGCCGTGTGCTCCGCTGCCCCTCCCTCCCTCCCTCCCTCGCTGGCGCTAGCAAAGGTGGAACTCTGCACAGATGCACAGAGCCAAAACCAGCTTGCTGTGCTCACCCTGGAGAGCAGGCAGAGGGTGTCGAGGCGGCAGCCAAATGCTGTGTGTGCCTCTTTAGAATCACCGTATTGTGGCGATGGAAGGGACCACGAGGCAAACCCTTGCAAGTCAGGAATATTTTGCCCAGCCCACAGCCCTGAGATTAGGAGTCTCATGCTCTACCAATTGAGCAAGCCATGATTAATTAATTGCCATTTGCATGGCTCTCTCCTCCCCTTTTCCTTTTAAAAGGTAAAGGGACCCCTGGCCGTCAGGTCCAGTCGCAGACGACTCTGGGGTTGCGGCGCTCATCTCGCTCTATAGGCCGAGGGAGCCGGCGTTTGTCCGCAGACAGCTTCCGGGTCATGTGGCCAGCATGACTAAGCCGCTTCTGGCGAACCAGAGCAGCGCACGGAAACGCTGTTTACCTTCCTGCCAGAGTGGTACCTATTTATCTACTTGCACTTTGATGTGCTTTCAAACTGCTAGGTGGGCAGGATCTGGGACCGAGTAACGGGAGCTCACTCCGTCATGGGGATTCGAACCGCCGGCCTTCTGATCGGCAAGCCCTAGGCTCTGGTTTAGACCACAGCGCCACCCACGTCCCTCCCTTTCCCTTCAAACCACCACAAAAGTGACAACCCTGCGAGGTAGGTCAGGGCAAGAGCAAGTGACAGTCCGTTGAGCGTATGGCCGAGTCGGGGATCTGAACCCTGGTCTCTCCCGGGTCCTACTCCCGTCATCCTAGCCACTATGCCACGCTGCTTCCATTTAGCCCCGGAGGTCACTAGGCACCACCTCCCTGCCTCTTAGGCCAGCCTACCTCGCAGGACTGTTGTGAGCATAAGATTGTGGTGTTTGCAGGATGGAGAACAAAGTTCAATGCGTTGAGTTCCTTGGAGGAAAGAATAATGAGTAAATGCTAAGCTTGTTTGTCTAGTGTACTCCTGACCCTTATCTGAATTCTCCCTCCTCCCAGTTTCAGCCTGTTCTGGCCTGCCTGCAGGCAAGGGG
Organism: Lacerta viridis; assembly: GCA_900245905.1. Lineage (NCBI taxonomy): Eukaryota > Metazoa > Chordata > Lepidosauria > Squamata > Lacertidae > Lacerta > Lacerta viridis. The sequence continues at coordinate 37,619 of OFHU01001369.1, read as the reverse complement.
AACAATAACCCCCCCCCCGCCTCTTGCCATACTTTCTTGGCAGCAGCACCATCTGCAGCCACTCTTGATTTCTCTCTCAAAACAGCAGAGAAGGAAGTAAAGAAGCCTGTTCCCGGAAGGCCTTTTGTGACAGCTTGCTCCTCCGTACAAAATGAAATCTGTCAGTAGGGAAAAAAACCATGGGGAGCGAAAGGGATCCAGCATAGCCACTTCCCCCATCGCGCAAATCTTCTGTGTGCAAAGGGGTTGGACTGGATGACCCTTGGGTTCCCTCCTGACGATACCGTTCTGTGATTCAAGGAGTGTTTGGTCCTGGGAGCACACGCATGCTCCCAGCTTTAAGTGCCAACCAATGAATCATAGAATCATAGAATCCCAGAGTTGGAAGAGACCACCAGGGCCATCCAGTCCAACCCCCTGCCAAGCAGGAAACACCATCAAAGCATTCCTGACAGATGGCTGTCAAGCCTCCGCTTAAAGACCTCCAAAGAAGGAGACTCCACCACACTCCTTGGCAGCAAATTCCACTGTCGAACAGCTCTCACTGTCAGGAAGTTCTTCCTAATGTTTAGGTGGAATCTTCTTTCTTGTAGTTTGAATCCATTGCCCCGTGTCCGCTTCTCTGGAGCAGCAGAAAACAACCATTCTCCCTCCTCTATATGACATCCTTTGATATATTTGAACATGGCTATCATATCCCCCCTTAGTTCCAGTTACAGGTGGGTAGCCGTGTTGGTCTGCCATAGTCAAAACAAAATCAAAAATTCTTTCCAGTAGCACCTTAGAGACCAACTGAGTTTGTTCTTGGTATGAGCTTTCGTGTGCATGCACACTTCTTCAGATACCTGAAGAAGTGTGCATGCACACGAAAGCTCATACCAGGAACAAACTCAGTTGGTCTCTAAGGTGCTACTGGAAAGAATTTTCGATTTTGTTATATCCCCCTTAACCTTCTCTTCTCCAGGCTAAACATACCCAGCTCCCTAAGCCGTTCCTCATAAGGCATTGACCTCCTCCTCCTCCACCACCACCACCTCCTCCTTCCACAGTTAAACTATGGAACTCCCTCCCACAGGAGGCAGCGAGTGCCACCAACCTACATTACTTTAAGCGAGGATTGGACAAATTCCTGGAGGAGGAGGAGACGGCTATCGATGGCTGCTAGCTAGGATGACTCTTCCTTCGCAGTCAGAGGCAGCAATGCTTCTGAAGGCCAGTTGCTGGAAACCACAGGAGGGGAGAGTTGCTCATGTGCTCGGATCCTGCTTGCTGGCTTCCCATAATGGGCACCTGATTGGCACACTGTGAGAACAGGATGCTGGACTAGATGGGCCCCCTCTTTTGGCCTGATCCAGCCTCGGAGCTCTTCTTAAGTTTTCCACACCTAGTTTCTTCTTCTTTAATGAATAAGGCTGGTGGTTTCCCCACGGTTAGTGAATCTGCAGATCCCTAAAGCATGGGTAGGCAAACTAAGGCCCGGGGGCCGGATCCGGCCCAGTCACCTTCTAAATCCGGCCCACGGACGGTCCGGGAATCAGCGTGTTTTTACATGAGTAGAATGTGTGCTTTTATTTAAAATGCATCTCTGGGTTATTTGTGGGGCATAGGAATTTGTTCATCCCACTCCCCCCCAAAAATATAGTCCGGCCCCCGACAAGGTCACAGGGACAGTGGACTGGCCCCCTGCTGAGCTCTGCGACTCCCTCAAGAGATTGTGGCCTCTACTTCCTTGGAGGTTTCTAAGCAGAGGTTGGGTGGCCATCTGTCAGGGGCGTGGACTGGATGACCCTCGGGGTCCCTTCCAACTCGACAGTTCCATGCTTCTAAGTTCTTCTGTTCTGCTAACATCCTGCTTTTGTCTCTCTGCCCCTCAGGAGCCCAGGAGAGCCTCAGCCATGCCTTCGGACAAGTCCTCTCCGCTTGTGCACCCTTCTAAGCCAGGGAAGGAGAAGACCACCCTGCCTGGGTCCCTGAAGGCAGCCAGCTCCAACTCTGAGGGCCACATGGGGCAGTCCAAACCCACGATGACGAGAGGCTCTGGCCGGAGGCCTCGCCCCCCTGCGAGCGAAGGGGAGAAGGACTCTGGATTTTCAGGTACAGACCCTCCCAGCAGCTGCCCCCTTGCTGTCAGGCTGAGAGCCGGACCGTGGGGCGGCAGTGTGAGCAGAAAAGGAGGCCCTCGCCTCCCAGCAGTTGCTTCAGCTCTGGCATCTGAGAGGCCTCCTTGTCTAGCTCCTTGCAGCCCAGAGACAGAGAGACTGGCTACTCGAGAATGACAGCATCCTCCTTGGCCGACATTTTTTTATTTGTAACTTTTTTGCACTGCTTGAGTGTAAAAATACAGACAAACCTTAAAGCGGTTTAAAAGAAAAGATGAAGCAGTATACACTTGTCACCGAGAAAAAGCAACGCAACGACAATTTAAAACTTTCCAAAAAGTTAAAATAACGGTAAAAAGAGATTGGAACTCTCATCTGGGTAGGCTTGCCCAAGTGAGAAGTTTTTTAGCAGGTGCCGAAAAGTGCACTGTGAAGGCACCTGCCTAATATCATGAGGCAGGGAATTCCAAACTGCGTTTGTATGTGGCTCCCACCCGCACGTCTCAGCCTGTGCACGTGCAGAAAGGGGGCGGCCAGAGACAAGCCCCAGAATGAATGTCACTCTGGAGCCAGTGTGGTGTAGTAGTTGAGTGGTAGACTCGTAATCTGGTGAACCGGGTTCGCGTCTCCGCTCCTCCACCTGCAGCTGCTGGGTGACCTTGGGCTAGTCACACTTCTCTGAAGTCTCTCAGCCCCACTCACCTCACAGAGTGTTTGTTGTGGGGGAGGAAGGGAAAGGAGAATGTTAGCCGCTTTGAGACTCCTTCGGGTAGTGATAAAGCGGGATGTCAAATCCAAACTCTTCTTCTGGAATTAATGGTTTGGTTGCTCGATGGCCTGCTTCTAAGGAGAGGAAGCTGAATAATTTGAGCGGGGAGTGTTAGTTCATGTTAATATCAGCTGATATTTACTTGAGAAGGGGGTGAAGGATTTCCCTGTCATCCTGCAGCACTGAACTGAGACGGTGCCACTGTCTAGAAAAAGAGAGAGCAAGCAACTTCAGCAATTTACACCAAACACCATGATCTGCAATTGTGGGTGCTATTCGTATTGCACCCTTTCCAAAGCTTTTGTTGTCTGACCAACATGTTTTGCATAAACCACACAAGTGCAGCTGCAAATCACAGGTTTCCTTTCGCAGCTTGGTGCATTTGGTGCATTGCTAAGAAGAGCGGTCCTCTCCAGTCTCAGAGGTTGGATTTGGCTGGTGTAACGATATTTGCAGGGATAACCTCTGCTCGAAAGAGAGTTTCATACTTGAGACGCTCTTAGATTGGCAGCCTCCTTAAGTTAGAGCAATTCCACTTGGGCCACAGGAGTTGCTCAATGGGTAAATGGCGATGAGGATGTGTCGGAGCAAAGTCTTAGATTTGGCATTCCGGTCTGTCGACTCCCCTTATAATGTAGCACTGGATTTTATTTATATCTGACATTGACATCGCATCTTCCCCAGCGAGGAGCCCAAGGTGGTACAACGTGGTTCCCCATTCAGCCCCCACAACAACAACCCTGCGAGGTGGGTTAGGCTGAGAGGCAGTGACTGGCCCAAGGCTTCATGACTGGGTGGGAATTCAAACCCTGGTCTCCCAGGTCCTAGTCCGGCACTCTATAACCACTGCACCACACTGCTTTTCCAGAGATGATGAAAAAAGGCAACACGTAGACCAATGTATAGGGCAGAATGTTTCTTGTAATGTCAAATAATATACAGCAAACTTTTATAATGTCAAATAATATGCAACGAAGACAGCATTCCGCGTAAGTACACTGTTTCGGTATGTCTTCTTCAGTTCATAACTTGACAAACTTCTTGCGTGGAGTAGTGGTCATGGCCGTGTGTTACATGTTTATCAAGTTATGAACTGAAGAAGACATGCCGAAACAGTGTACTTACCCGGAATGCTGTCTTCGTTGCAGATTATTTGACACTAGTGGTTTAAGCCCATTAAAATAATGGGTGCTAGAACATATGTGTAGACCCGCGTTGCTTGGGGGGGGGGCGAGCAAAGAGAAAGGCTGCCGAGGCTGCCTCTAGTGTTGCATTTTCTTTCATCTTTCCCCCTTACAAAGTAGTCCTGTTCTCTTAACAGCCAAGAGAACATATTTTACTGTCTCTGCACTCTGTTTCTTGCGCCAGATCACTTCTGTAAATGCGATGTCCCTACGAATGTTACTTCCTGCACCAATCTCACCAACAGCTGCAACTACAAAACCAGGAAACAAAACATTTAGAAAACACCACCACACAAAGCACCTTGCAGTCAGGCTCTCTTCCTTGCTTGAAACAACTCAGCCAAATGCAAACATGAGCTGCTTGCTGCTGCTACCACCAAAAGCACCAGGGGTTGCCAAATGCTGAGTTAACAAAACTGTGAATCTGCACTGAACCAAAAGTAATAGGGAGTGCGTGGCTTTCTTTCCACACGTTCTCAGTAGCCTGACACTGTTGTACCCTGAACAGACAGGCACGTAACTTTCTTCTTCTTTCCGCAAGGGCAGACGCAGATGTGTCAGATATTTTAAAAAACTGTTGAAAACCAACGCATTTGTGCCTCATTCAAGCGGATCCCAAGTTACATATGCTACTCATTACTCGGGGAGGGGAGGGGAGGGAATAGATTTGAAAAAGGTCTGAGTAAGCTGCAGGAGACCTTGGCGTTGGTGTCGTCATTATTATTATTACTATTGGGGGGAGGGGATTGAAGGAGTAGACCAAGTGGGCATACCCTAAGGCAAAGGGATCTGGCTCCCATCATGGCTTTTAATCTTATCTAAGTCAGAACTACTCCTCCCTCCTCCCTGAGCAAAGAGAGGGAGAGGCGTTCTGCTCCTTCACACGCGCGTCCCCTTGCAAATAACATCTCTTCCGACGACGTTCCATCAGCTACGGTGCCTCCACGGCGCGGGGAGAGCCGGCTAGCCAGGGGTTAAAACCGGCAGCACCTCGGGCGCGAACTGCTTGTGTGAGTGCGCGAGTGTCGGATCCCCGGGAAAAGAGCACGCCAAACGCGTAAACCCCGGTCTAGAGGGTAAACAGGGCGCCTGCCAACGCCGTGGCTCTTCTTACGCAGCAAACCTGCGCTCATCTCCATAGCACCCGCTGCGCGCGGGCGGGGCCGGGTGGAGAGGCGACGCCGCCGCCTCACCGCGACCCACCGCCCAGCCCGCGTTCCCTACGTGCGTCCCCACCGCCCCCGAGAGGTGGGTGGCAGCCGGCTGGCTCCGTTCCCCCTGCGGCGGCGGCCCCGGGCAGACGTTGCCGGAGGCTCCCACCGCGAGCAAGGATGCTAGCTGAGGTAAGAGAGCCGCAGCCAAGACGGACCGGGCAGCGGGGGAGAAGAGAAAGGGGCCCAGAGAGGGGCTGCTCTTGGCCGAGGCTCGGCTTTCAGTGGCGAGAGCGGCAGCGTGACCTCCTTCCTCGGCCTCCCCTCTCTTTTGCAGCGTCGACGTTCCATTTCAACCGCCCCGCTTCAACTGCCGACGCTGCTCGCGGCCCGATCTCTCTCCATCCAATCCCTGTGTCCCTGGGGCACATGCGCAGTAGCGCAAACCCAGAGACACACGGACTGGACGCAGAGACACTTGCATTTTATATATATAGATTATAAAAGTTTGCTGTATATTATTTGACATTACAAGAAACATTTTGCCTTGTACATTGGTCTACGTGTTGCCTTTTTCATATTTTCCAGAGATTAGACAGGTGCCTCTCCTCCGATCGAAACCGGGCAGAAACGTATCTGTTTCTGCCCAGTTTAGATCGGAGGAGAGGCACCTGTCTAATCTCTGGCAAAGCCGTCCTCCCTCCTTGGGGGTTAGCGCAGGTGCTTCTCAGCATGCAGGGGTGAGGGAATGGGGAAGGGCTGCCAGCTGCTGCTGAGGGTTTAATGACTGTCCTGCTTCCCCCTTCCTGACTGCCTTAACCCCTCCTCTCCCCCATTCCCTCTTTGGCAGATGAGAGTTCGGAGCACCTGAGTGCCATGGAGCAGATGGACGCAGAGGACCAGCCTGCCTACCCATTGCACCAGGGGGCCGCGTTGCAACGGGCGGCGCAGAAAGCGCACGGGGGGCTTGCGGGCGGCGCCTTCCCTGGCCTCGCCCCCCTTTACATTGTCAAAAACGTTATCCTCAAACAGGTAGCCCCTTTTCACTTCCACTTGTCGCCGTGGTCCGCTTTGCAAAGTACAGGAGGGAAGGTCCCTGCCTCGAGGGGTGTGCAAGTCATGGGAGCCCCCAGTGGATTATGGGGAGGGACGGAGTTTCATCCACCCGGTGGCCTTTTCCTGACTTTTCGTTCTTTGCTCTTCCTCCTCACAGCCCCACGCAGCGCACCCCACCACCCAGCTTGTAGCCTGGAACGGCCAGCACCCTCTCAGCAGCACCCAGGGCTCCCCCACCCACGTTCTCTTGATCCAGCCGCCTTCGAGACCCTTGAAGCCGCTGCTTCCTGGCCAGAAGTCACCCTCCAAGGAGGCCGCCTACCTCCCCATCCTCAGCACATACCCCAAAATTGCTCCTCACCCGGGCTGTGACCCACAGGCCAAGGGCCTGGGAGGGCATGGAGGGTCCACCCCGGCAGGAGGGGCCAGCAAGAACAAACGCTTCTGCCTGGAGGAGGCCTGGGTGTCGTCGTCTGAAGCCACCACCCCGAAAGTCAGCAGGGAGAAGCAGCGCAAGGAAGCGCTCCCCGCTTCCTGCAGCCAGCTGGCCTCCACCTTCCTCGGCCCGGAGGCGCTTTCCCAGAACACGGTGTCGTCCTCCACAGGACTGGACTCGGCTGAGAGCAGGATGATCTCCAGAGCCTCCAAAAAGCTGGGCTGCAGCAGCTCGGGCAAGCAGCGCCGCTTCCACAACACGGTGGAGGTCCTACGGAAGTCAGGCCTGCTGGGGATCACGTTGAGGACCAAGGAGCTGATCCGGCAGAACAACAGCACCCAGTGGGAGCTGGCCGAGCTGCGGGAACACGCCCAGCTCCTGTGCGAGGCCGTCCAGAGCAATGACTGCCGCGCCTGGGCCCGCCTCCAGGAGGCCATGCTCCGCTCTGCCAGCTACTGGGCCAAAAAGGGGGCCAGCCCCTCTTACGCACACGCGTGGCAGCAGAGGCCGGCGGCCGAGCCCACGGGCCCCACCACGGAGAACGCCGGGGAGCCCCTGCCCAGCTCACCGATGAGCTTGTCGCTCACACCGGACACTTCAGTGCACGTGGCGCTGCCTTAGCTCCTCCGCCATCATGCCCTGGGCTGAAGGGTGTTGCTCCGGAAGTAAATCTCTTCGCAAGAATTTGTGTCTTGGCCACCAAACCCTCTTGCCGTTGGTGAAGCTGAGGCGGCCAGTGTAGGACGCCAGATTAGGCCCCTCCTGACTGGACTGCTGATCCTTCATGGGGTTTGTTGGCTGTTGAAGCCTGCTGTGTGCTTGTGGAGGGTTCCTGAGATAATCTTTGGGCTCCGATAAAATAATCTCAGCATGGGGAATTGGGTTGGGCTGGGCTCTGCTGGCCCAGTTTTAGTAGGATTGAAATAGCAGAGGAATTGTGTTCCTAGAGGCCGACAGGGCGAGGCCTTGGGCAGCCGGCACAGAAAAGTGCAGCTGCTTTTGTATCGATTCATCCCATTTGCTCTCAGCTGGGATTTCGGAGCAGCAAATGTTTTAATATTTGAAACAACCAGCCCTGAGAGGGAAGATGGAGAGAGCAATGTGTCCAAGGCCCATCTAAGGAAGTGTTGTATTTTAACTCATGCCACTCTGGTAAGGAGCGCTCTCTCCTGCCCACTAAGTTTGCTACAAAAGGAGTTCTGTTTCCGTCTTGACAGAATAGCCTCCGCTCACCCATTTTCTGGTTTTGGGGGGAGCGATGCAATGAAAGGGTCTAGCGAGCGACATTTTGCCCCATTAGGAGTTCTGCCTCACTCTAAAGCTTGTTTTGCTCCGCTGCCGACAGAAGATGGTCCAGTAATAATAAAGAAGTTATGATGGTGATCCTTGATGATCTGGTGTGTTATTAACTGCAAAAGGTTACCCGCGCCTCTTTCCATTGCTGTTTGTGGTGAGAAAGAGTTTGCTCCTTAGGGGGCTTTCCTCTAGGTCAGGACCCATTGAAACCTGGCAGTCTCTCTAGTGAAATGGGACAGCGGGAGGGTAAGAAGCTGGATTTCTTCCCTCCTCCCTTTTCCAGTGGATGTTGCAAAGAAAACAAATGGGGGTTAGCTTTCCATTTCTGTTTTCACCTTCATTTGTTTGATGCCTAATTGTGATTGAAATCGAATGCAAATAGTGTGTTGTGGATTTATTCAGCCACTACACTGGTCAGCTTTATTATGGTCCGAGGGAAAGAAATGCCTGGATTATCAGTGCTGGATCCCTGATATTGCAAGAAGATATTTGATCCAGTTTTGCATCTAAAGGCAAACCTACACAATTCACCGTTTCCAAAACAACATGCGAAAGCTACGATTTTATGTTTTTTTTAAAGAGATTTTATTATTTTCCAATAAAACAGAACAAAAACAATAAACATAACATTATAACAACATAAAAACATCAACAACATAATACATAAAAAACATAATACAAACTCAACAATACATAACATAAGAAATACAAACCTTTAAAAACCTTAATCTGTTATCTTCTTGTTTTATAACTTCATCAGGGACTTCCCCCGTTCCCTCCACTGCCTTTCAAATTATATATAGTGTTTAGGTAGCTATATTTCTTTTCCATTAACTTTTTGCAAAAAACCTGAAAATTTAATATTTCTTACTTAATAGATCATGTCTTAAATATTATATCTTATACTCATTTTATCATAAAATAAAACACATCTAAATTTCTACCGTTCAAAATTTCTAACATTAATCTGCTAAAGCCAATCATCTGTATTACTCTGCACAAATATTCATACATTCAATTTAACACATTTCAGTAAATAGTCCTTAAATTTCTTCCAATCCTGCGTCACCTTCTCCTCTCTCTGGTCTCGGATTCTAGCGGTCAGTTCTGCGAGTTCCATATATTCCATTAACTTCATTTGCCATTCTTCCACTGTTGGTAGCTCTTCACCCTTCCAGTTCCTTGCCAATAAAATTCTCGCTGCTGTAGTGGCATACATAAAAAATACTCTATCCTGACTGGGTATCTCTTCATTGGTCATGCTCAGGAGAAATGCCTCTGGTTTCTTACCAAAGGTAACTTTCATTACCTTCTTAAGCTCATTATAAATCTTATCCCAGAAGGCACTTACCCCTGGGCACAACCACCACATATGAAAAAAGGTACCTTTTGCAGCTTTACATTTCCAACACACATCTGACATTTTAGAATTCATCTTTGCTAACTTAACTGGTGTCAGATCCCCTTTATTATTCATTACGGTCCTGGAGGTCCTTTTAAATATGATACGAAAGGACAAACAGATAAAAGGAATCAGGGTGGGAGAGAAGGAATACAAATTACGCGCCTTTGCAGATGATTTGATGCTATCCCTACAGGAACCCGAAAATAGTGTTCCCAAAGCCCTAGAAGTAATTGAGCAATTTGGACGGGTTGCCGGCTTCAAATTAAATAAACAGAAAACCAAAGTTTTAAGTAAGAATATGAGGTCAGAACAGATACAGAGATTACAAGAAGGCACTGGACTTAATTTTGTAAAAACTGTAAAATATCTAGGTGTCAACCTTACAGCTAAAAATCTAAACCTGTACAAAGACAACTACGAAAAGCTGTGGACTGAGATAAAGAAAGATTTGGAGATCTGGACAAGATTGAAATTGTCGTTAATGGGAAGAATAGCAGCGATCAAAATGAACGTTTACCAAGGATGCTGTTTCTATTCCAAGCCATACCAATTTTGGACAAAATGGATTGTTTTAGGATATGGCAAAAGGACCTATCGAAGTTTATATGGCAGGGCAAAAAGCCTAGAATTAAATTTAAGATTTTGACAGACTCTAAAGAAAGAGGAGGATTTGCCCTGCCAGAGTTGAAGATTTATTTTGAAGCAGCGGCCTTTTGCTGGTTGAAAGACTGGTTTAAATTAGAGAATGTGGATGTGTTGGACTTGGAGGGATATGACAATATGTTTGGTTGGCATGCATACCTTTGGTATGATAAAGTTAAAGTCCACAAAACTTTTAAAAATCACATAGTTAGGAAAGCTTTGTATCAGGTTTGGATAAGATATAAAGACTTATTTGAGAGAAAGACTCCTAGATGGATTTCACCAGTGGAGGCCAAGGCTTACAAGAGACCGAATATGTCTGCAAGTTGGTTAAGATACATGGATATATTGCAGCAGGAAGGCGACTCAATTAAGTTAAAAAGTTATGAGCAAGTTAAAGATCAAGTCGCCGACTGGCTGCAATATCATCAAGTCAATGAACTATTTAAATTAGACAAAAAGATTGGTTTTCAAGTGGAAAAATCTAAACTGGAACAGAACTGATTGAATCAAACTCTAAAAACCTTTCCAAGATGTACAATTTGTTGCTAGAGTGGCATACGAAAGATGAATTGGTTAAATCGGTGATGATTGATTGGGCGAAAGATGTTGGACATAATATTATGATGGATGACTGGGAGAGACTGTGGCAGAAAGGTATCAATTTTACTGCTTGTAATAGTTTAAGAGAAAACATAATGAAAATGATATATAGATGGTATCTGAAAGCTACGATTTTATGGCATCATAAAACCTTTCAAATGTTTGCAGTGTGGAAAGAGCTTCACCTGGAGTAGTCACCTCTCTAGACGTAACATAACTCATACAAAGAACAAACCTTACAAATGTTTGGAGTACAGTGGAACCTCGTGTTATGGACGGGATCTGTTCCGCAGGCCCGTCCGTAACACGGAAATGGCGCAAGCTGAAGCACTGCGTCTGCGCATGGCGCGATTCAGTGCTTTTGCGTATGCACGAGCGGTGAAACCCGGAAGTAACCCGTTCCGGTACTTTCGGGTTGCCGTGGGACACAACACAAAAACACGTAACCTGAAGCGGACGGCAACATGAGGTATGACTGTAGTGTGACGAGCTTTCATCACAGCAGCTCCCTGACTAAGCATCACAGAACTCGCAGGAAAACATCTTAGAAGGGGTTGGAGTGGGGAAAGACCTTCAGTCACACCAAGAGCACCTACAATAAGCAAACCAAAAATTACTTCGGTATCTTTGATTTTAATTTTGCTCACCTCACTCTTTTTTAAAAATCTTAGGCTTTTGCTTGTTCTGAGGCCTTTGAGTCCAGTTTGCCTCCAGGCCGCCAAATGTAATGCAGGTGGAGAATATTATTTTTCATTTCATTTCTATACCGCTTTATATTTTGAAGAAAAATCTCAAAGCAGTTTAAGGTAAAGGTAAAGGGACCCCTGACCGTTAGGTCCAGTCATGCCCGACTCTGGGGTTGTGGCGCTCATCTCACGTTACTGGCCGAGGGAGCCGGCATACAGCTTCCGGGTCATGTGGCCAGCATGACTAAGCTGCTTCTGGCGAACCAGAGCAGCGCACGGAAACGCTGTTTACCTTCCCGCCACAGTGGTACCTATTTATCTACTTGCACTTTGACGTGCATTCGAACTGCTAAGGTGAGCAGGAGCTGGGACCGAGCAACGAGCTCACCCCGTCTCGGGGATTCGAACCACCGACCTTCTGACTGGAAACCCCTAGGCTCTGTGGTTTAACCCACAGCGCTACCGACGTCATTTTAGGTTGTCTACCTCTGGGCTAATGGGTGAGCCAGCCCTGCTCTCCTTGGGTGGAGGTTTTTCAACAGAGGTTGGGCAAACACCCGTCAAGGTTCCTGCATCGCAAGGGGGTTGGACTAGATGACCCTTGGGGGGGATCCCTCCCAGCTCTAACCCTGACCCAAATGGCCGGGTCAGCTAGTAGAAATAATAAATGATTATGTTATTTGCACCCCTCCCTTCACCTTAAGGTCCTAGAGCAGGTTACAACATTGGAAACTTGTCCAAAACAACCTGCAATCATAGAATCATAGAATCCTAGAGTTGGAAGAGACCCCAAGGGCCATCCAGTCCAACCCCCTGCCAAGCAGGAAACACCATCAAAGCATTCCTGACAGATGGCTGTCAAGCCTCCGCTTCAAGACCTCCAAAGAAGGAGACTCCACCACACTCCTTGGCAGCAAATTCCACTGTCCAACAGCTCTTACTGTCAGGAAGTTCTTCCTAATGTTTAGGTGGAATCTTCTTTCTTGTAGTTTGAATCCATTGCCCCGTGTCCGCTTCTCTGGAGCAGCAGAAAACAACCTTTCTCCCTCCTCTAGATGACATCCTTTGATATATTTGAACATGGCTATCATATCACCCCTTAACCTTCTCTTCTCCAGGCTAAACATACCCAGCTCCCTAAGCCGTTCCTCATAAGGCATCGTTTCCAGGCCTTGGACCATTTTGGTTGCCCTTCCCTGGGGAGCTGCAGTCATAAAAGCAAGGTGGGTCCTAAAGACAGACCTAAAGTGACAATAGGCCAGGGTAAAGGGGTGGGCATCTTCAGCATCCCCTGGAAGCTGAAGGTGCCAGATGCAGGTACCATCCTATGTTCCTCAGAAGGGACATTTCTTATCCCCCCTCCCCACACACAACTGACCCTATTCGACCCTCTCATTTTTTGTCCCCCACCAACAGAGCATTCCCTATCAGAACGGCATGTGCCACCAGCACTACACCAATGGGACAGCTCACACGCCCTCCGCTGTCCAGAGAAAACCCCTTAATCCTGATTTTATTTCACTTTATTCTTTGGTAGATTTGCAAGAAGAAAAACGCACACCAACAATTTGGGGCATCACGTGGGCAGCCGCAGCCTCTCCTCGTCCAGTCTCCAGCAGCTGCCCCCAAGCTGTCCAAGGGAGGAGGCTGACAGTGGTGCCTAGGGAGAGGCAATGGGAAGCTGGCCATTGGATCTGTCCGGGTAGGAAGGCATAGAAAAGGCTCCCCCCCCCGCCCTGAGCCTCCAGCTGAGCCTGGTTTAAGCAGTGAGGTCTTCCTGGGCTCTGGCATGTTTATGCGTCTTTGGTTAGTGTTTGATTCTGAATTTCTCTTATTTGGCAGTGACCACTGGCTTGTCCCAGATCTCCTGGTTCCCCTCAGTCTGCTGTAATCATGTAGGCGGGGGCAAATCTACTCTGGAACTAATGGAGCTTAAGCTTCGGGGGCCCTAATCCTGGAGAGGCCCCAGAAGCGACTTCATTCCACACTGTTTCAAAACTTGGGGTCTAGTAGACCCAATTTGAGTCACACGACTCAAATTGATTAATTTTTTTGTTGCATATTGTCAGGGAACTGTCCCCGACTCAGCGCAGAGTGGAGAAAGGAGTCGAGGCTCTGGGGATGCACTAGAGCCCCAGCACTCACACAGTTCTGTGGGCGATACAGGGGGTGCGCAACTTCCATCGCCCCAAAGATGTCGTGGGGGTGAAACGAAGAGATGGGAGGCGGGGTTTTCGTATCCCTAAGCTATTTTGTTGGGGTTACAGGTGGGTAGCCGTGCTGGTCTGCCATAGTCGAAACAAAATAGAAAATTCTTTCCAGTAGCACCTTAGAGACCAACTGAGTTTGTTCTTGGTATGAGCTTTCGTGTGCATGCACACTTCTTCAGATACTTTTGTTGGGGTCAGAACTGGAAGGGACCATTCCCGGATTCTGATGCCGTTTGATACAGACATGAACTTTTTAGCTCTGCACTGTACATAGTTTGCACAATAAAAACCTTAAAGGAAACAGCGGAGTTCTGGCTGCTTACTCATGAACAACTAACTGAGAACCTTACACATATATTTCAACAATCCCAAAGTTTGAGAGTCAGATGTTGTAAAGGTGCCGTGATCCAAGACCATTCAAGTTTCAGCGGCCCCAAAATGTAGGTCTGCTGCCACATGTAGGAACGTTTCTGAGATAATGTTTCATAATGCGGCCCCGACAGGAATACTGTCACAAATTGATTGGTGCCCTCTCACCATCTAAAGCAAGCAGTGAGAGATCAAACACCTTCAAATCATTTTAAAGTTGCATCACACCACGAAAGTAAAGAATAAGGAAGAACAAGCTATTCTTAGCTTCCAGTCTCATATGACTTCTGATTGCTTCAGGTCTCACCCTCTGCCTAGTTTCCCCTCACCTTGTTTGCGAGCCCACATGCTAAACCAGGGGTCAGCAAACTTACCACACCTTGGGCCGGTGTCTCCAGCGCTGATTGCGCAGCAGGCTGGAGGGCGGGGGAAGCATGCGCACATACGTGTGCGCACATGTTATTTCCGGCGCACTTCCGAGTTGGAAGAGCACCAGAAATAGCTTGTGTGCATGTGCACGGGCCTCCGACCCGGATGTGCACCGAAAATAAAGCTTGCGCATGCACACAAGCTATTTCCGGTGCTCCTCCGACCCAGAAGTGTGCAGCCGTGCCGTTCCACGCCACTCCGGTAAGAGCGGTCGGTGGCGGTTGCCGTGGACCAGATAAATGAGTCCCACAGGCCGTATCCGGCCTGCGGGTCTTAAGTTTGGGGACCTCTGCACTAAACCTTGTCCCCGGTGCCCACCACACCCCCAAGAGATGAGACATGACAACAATGTATGGGTTTAAATTAGGCCACAACTTTATTTAATAATTTCAGGTATAGGAACCTTGGCTTAGGCCTTGGAAGGTATCCCTCTCGTACCCGACGGGCTGAGGATGTGCAGGGCAATCAGGTGTTGTGGGAGGGGACTGGAAAGCGTGAACTTACCCAGCATGCCCTCCCACTTCACCTAGCCGGGAGTTTGACCTATATGCCGCCGCTGTAGGGCCAGTGAGTCCCACAATAAACCCTTTAATGAGCCCTGCAAATGATGCCGCATGGGGGGGTGTGCATCAATATGCTGCCCCCGACTCACAGATAGACTATAGAATACCGACCAAGGCCTAAAACCGCCACCCAAGACCCTAAATAGGGTCTTGCCACCAAGATACCTACAGCTGAACATCGACTAGACCCTGACACCCACCAATCCCTGAGGCCCTGGTGAGTTTTGTGGCCTATCTAAGCACTGCTGGGGGAGGAGTTCGGACCATAGGATGGCCGTTGCCGGACTTAGGGCATATCCCTCCAGGTCTGCCTTTGCAGACCTGCGCCGCTTGGGCATCCGTGCACCCCATCGCATGCCTCGTCATCAAGGTTAGGCCCCCAGACATGTGAGGCAACATGAATTGTGCCCAGTGAGCGCTGCCATGCCCTGTGACCCAGACATCTGTGCTGGGCACACCTGCAACAAAGTCAAAGGGAAAACAGTAAATGAGAATCAAAGGGTGACCTGAGAGTTCCCTTGTATTGCCGCCAGAAGCCACGCTGGCCTCAAGGAGGAGTTTCTACACTGCCTCTAGTGCTAGTTCGCGGAAACGCTCCATCACCGCATGATTGTCCAACCAGATGCGAAGGGCAACGGCTTTGATTGGGGAAGGGGGGGGGTCTAGAAACAGGCCTTCTTTGCCTCGGTCTTCTCCAAAAAAGAAAACAATGCCCAACCTGAAGAATATGGAGCAGATGATTCAGCAGGGGAAACACAGCCCAGAATAAGTAAGGAGGTAATACAAGAATACTTGGCTAGTTTAGATGTATTCAAGTCTCCAGGGCCAGATGAACTACATCCAAGAGTATTAAAAGAACTGGCAGAGGTGATTTCAGAACCACTGGCAGTAATCTTTGAGAATTCCTGGAGAACAGGCGAAGTGCCAGCAGACTGGAGGAGGGCAAATGTTGTCCCTATTTTCAAAAAGGGGGAAAAGAGAAGACCCAAACAATTACCGCCCAGTCAGCCTGACATCAATACCAGGAAAGATTCTAGAGCAGATCATTAAGCAAACGGTCTGTGAGCACCTAGAAAGGAACGCTGTGATCACTAAAAGTCAGCATGGGTTTCTGAAAAATAAGTCATGTCAGACCAATCTGATCTCATTTTTTGACAGAATTACAAGCCTGGTAGATGAAGGGAACGCTGTGGATGTAGCCTATCTTGATTTCAGCAAGGCCTTTGACAAGGTGCCCCATGATGTTCTTGTAAAGAAGCTGGTAAAATGTGGGCTGGACAAGGCTACCATTCAGTGGATTTGTAACTGGCTGACTGACCGAACACAAAGGGTACTCATTAACGGCTCCTCTTCATCCTGGAGAGAAGTGACTAGTGGGGTGCCACAGGGTTCTGTCTTGGGCCCAGTCTTATTCAACATCTTTATCAATGACTTGGATGATGGGCTTGAGAGCATCCTGATTAAGTTTGCAGATGACACCAAATTGGGAGGGGTGGCTAATACCCCTGAGGACAGGATCACAATTCAAAATGACCTTAACAGATTAGAGAACTGGGCCAAAGCAAACAAGATGAATTTTAACAGGGAGAAATGTAAAGTACTACACTTGGGCAAAAAAAAAATGAAAGGCACAAATACAGGATGGGTGACACCTGGCTTGAGAGCAGTACATGTGAAAAGGATCTAGGAGTCTTGGTAGACCATAAACTTGACATGAGTCAACAGTGTGATGCAGCAGCTAAAAAAGCCAATGCAATTCTGGGCTGCATCAATAGGAGTATAGCATCTAGATCAAGGGAAGTAATAGTACCACTGTATTCCTGCTCTGGTCAGACCTCACCTGGAATACTGTGTCCAGTTCTGGGCACCACAGTTCAAGAAGGATACTGACAAGCTGGAACGTGTCCAGAGGAGGGCAACCAAAATGGTCAAAGGCCTGGAAACGATGCCTTATGAGGAACGGCTTAGGGAGCTGGGTATGTTTAGCCTGGAGAAGAGAAGGTTAAGGGGTGATATGATAGCCATGTTCAAATATATCAAAGGATGTCATATAGAGGAGGGAGAAAGGTTGTTTTCTGCTGCTCCAGAGAAGCGGACACGGGGCAATGGATTCAAACTACAAGAAAGAAGATTCCACCTAAACATTAGGAAGAACTTCCTGACAGTAAGAGCTGTTGGACAGTGGAATTTGCTGCCAAGGAGTGTGGTGGAGTCTCCTTCTTTGGAGGTCTTTAAGCGGAGGCTTGACAGCCATCTGTCAGGAATGCTTTGATGGTGTTTCCTGCTTGGCAGGGGGTTGGACTGGATGGCCCTTGGGGTCTCTTCCAACTCTATGATTCTATGATTCTATGATTCTAAGCTTCCAGCAGAGACAGAATGGCTGGAAGAGAAACAGGGGAGGGGGCTAGGGAGGAAAAAAGGGGTGTTACTTCTGCGTGGCGCCTCTTGAGTGCTGGGCTTCAGCTTCAGCCTTTGATGCTCCTTGGGCCACTTCTGAATCCTTCTGTCCATTTCCGTGTCCTGCTCTGTGAAAGCTGTGAGAAGAGGGCCTTGCCCGAAAACAATCAGTCTGGGGGTGTGAGCCACCGCAGCACTCGCACACATGGTTAAAACGACACCTGTCCCATGTAGAGGAGCTGTTGTGGGCCACTTTTGTAGGGGGCTTGGAGGACTCAACCCCCTGGGCCCTCTTCTCAAAATGCGGAGCTACCACCTCTGACCACAAATCGCTGTCCTTAATGTCCCAGCGAGCCTTGGGGTCCTCCGCGGCCCTAGCGCGAAAATCCTCATCGTAAGCCAAGGCCGCTGCCTCCCCTGCCATCTGTGTAGCCTTGAGAATGATGCCTTGGTTATTACCCAGCCGCCACCCGCTGTCAGGATAGGCAGCTGACACCAGCCCCATGTAAGTGGTGAATGCGGCCATCCAATTGTCAAATGTGCGTTCCACTTCTACCGCCTTGTCTATGACGCGGCGCTGACTTACATTTTGTGCTGCGTGATGATGCCGGAGAAAGCAAAGAGAATAAATCTATGAAATCACCACTGAGGATGCGAGCACGTACCTTCTTCAGACAGATACCTGGAGGCTGGTCCGTGCACTTAAGGTTGGACATGGACCCTCCCCCTGGCACCCAGCCCATCCTCACCGCATGGCACAGTAGCCCCAAAGGCACAGCGATGTTGCCAGGTTCTACGTTCCCAAATATAGCTTGGAAGCCCAGGCAACTTGTGCGTGGTAACCCAATACCCTTTGCAGCGTTCCTCCGGCTCACAACTGGAGGAATCACTCGTACTTGAAAGATCTGAAGTGTCTGATGAACCTCTCTTCATCATGTGGTGTATTGGTTAAGGGCGGTAGACTCGTAATCTGGGGAACCGGGTTCGTGTCTCCACTCCTCCACATGCAGCTGCTGGGTGACCTTGGGCTAGTCACACTTCTTTGAAGTCTCTCAGCCCCACTCACCTCACAGAGTGTTTGTTGTGGGGGAGGAAGGGAAAGGAGAATGTTAGCCGCTTTGAGACTCCTTCGGGTAGTGATAAAGCGGGATATCAAATCCAAACTTCTTCTTCTTCTTCTTCTTCTTCTTCTTCTTCTTCTTCTTCTTCTTCTTCTTCTTCTTCTTCTTCTCTTGCACTTGCAACCATGTTTTCTAGAGTTGCACGTTCTCTTCTTCCTGCGGTGCACTCTGCATGAGTCGGGGCTGGAGGAACTGCTGGAAGAACTTATTACCGGTGACCTATGCTTACGCCTACCGATGCGAGAGCAGTGGTGCGGGGACTTATCCAAGTGAGCCTCAACCCTTGCCAAACGCTGCTATAAGCGGCGATTTATACGCTTAAAAGTCGAGAACTTCCTCCCTGCTTGACTGAGAGGCGCCACCCTCCAGGCTGCGGCAGCCAGGGGGGACATCAGGTGCCAGATTATTCCTCCGACAACGGCCGGTGGCACGGCTTCTTAATTGGACAGCTTTTCTTGCCAGGCCCCACACCTAAGGTAGGGCGGCCATCTAGCAAGACGGACTTCCACTTGCCCCTAGCTGGGGCCCACAAGGTAGGTGAGTAGGAGCGTGATGGACTATCACTATGTCGGTGGTGAGTGGCCGCCCTCTTGGCTAGCTGGCCCTTCTTGTTAGGCCCAGCCCCCGCCAGGTGTGGGCCATCTAAGGAGGTGTCATTGCCCTTGGGCATTGCGCGTGGGATGGGGAGCCCCTTCCTGCCAGTAGACAGGACCCTTTCCTTGGTCTTACTTGCTGCCTGCACGGCACTGCTAGGGGTGCCCCTCACTGTACACCTACGTGTGTGGGGAGGCGAGGTGTCCCCATGCTCAGTTGCCATAGCAGGAGGCATGATGGCATAAGCAAGCAAAAGAATATGTTAGATTCCCGCAAACTCAACGCTTGGAGCCAAAACTGCATCACCCAAGCCGTGTGCTGGTGGCCAGAACTACCGGTATAGACAATCTCGTTTCCTCCAGTTTCTGTCCCTAGATCTCAATCTCCCCCTAGGCAACATATTTTTGCACAGCTCCCTACCCTTTCCTGTCATGCACACGAATATATTGTGTAATCACATTCTCCAGCACAACACATTCTGCAAATCTACCTTCAATCTGGACACTTGTCAGCCTGCGCTTGTAAAAATTTCTGAGCTAAGCATACCGATGGCTGAAATTTGTCTTTATAAGTTTGAAATCTTGCCCAGGCATTTTCTGTGTGCTTTATTTCCGATTACATTGCAAGTTCCTAACTGCTTTCAGCTACGATTCTGTGTTAGCCTCCTGATTCTGTGTCTCTATGATTTTGGGTCCTCTCGATTTCCCTTCTTTATTTACTTCATAAAATTTATACACCACTTGATTGCAAAAACAAAACAAGACACCCAACAACTCTCTCAAAGTGGTTTACAAAAAAGATAAAACAAAATTATCAGTAAAAAGGTTGTTGTTGTTGTTCAGTCGTGTCCGACTCTTCGTGACCCCATGGACCAGAGCACGCCAGGCACGCCTATCTTTCACTGCCTCCCGCAGTTTGGCCAAACTCATGCCAGTCGCTTCGAGAACACTGTCCAACCATCTCATCCTCTGTCGTCCCCTTCTCCTTGTGCCCTCCATCTTTCCCAACATCAGGGTCTTTTCCAGGGAGTCTTCTCTTCTCATGAGGTGGCCAAAGTCTTGGAGCCTCAGCTTCAGGATCTGTCCTTCCAGTGAGCACTCAGGGCTGATTTCTTTAAGGATGGATAAGTTTGATCTTCTTGCAGTCCATGGGACTCTCAAGAGTCTCCTCCAGCACCATAATTCAAAAGCATCAATTCTTCGGCGATCAGTCTTCTTTATGGTCCAGCTCTCACTTCCATACATTACTACTGGGAAAACCATAGCTTTAACTATATAAAAAGGTAGCAACGATAATTTAAGATTTTCAAGATAGCAATAGACTGAAAACAGGATTAAGCCTGTTGTGTCATGGGTTCTGGTAGCAATAAGTCCAGCAACGCTTCTTAGTGAACAGCTCTTTATTATAGGGATAGGACAAGACTGGGGAATAGGGGGTATGGAAAGCTCTATTTATAGACACATTGGGACAGAGGGAAAAGATACATTTTAGCGGGAACCAATAATATTCAAACTTTCTGGCGGGACCCAATCAGGCTGTGGATTGTGATTGTACTCTTTAAATTGACCAATAACATAACCTTACCCGGTAGACAGAATATCTTATTTAATACACAACACTCCCCCGCACCCAGTTGATACTATGCACGTAATCTTTCAAGTGTTGCGGAGGTCTTCGAATCCTACCGGATCGCCTAACCCCCGGTGTGTCACTCCTTGGACTATCCGTGGTCAGACTTCTCTCCCCATTAACATCGGGTACCTCAGCTGGAACTGTGTCACTAGCTGACTCCCTAGGCTGACTAGTTGTCACCGGGTTGGGTGCATCAGTGGTGATCTCAGCTTCCTGACTCTCTGAGCCCACAGCTTCCTGACTCTCTGAGCCCTCCACCACCTGTGGCCCGGAGCCATCCTGGCCAGACTGCTGCGATTCACTGAACGCCGGCAGAGTTGTGCGCGGCTCCTCCCCACTCGAGCTTCCCCTGCTTGGAACCCGGCGCCTTAGCTGGTCAATGTGGCGGCGCATTACTCTGCCATCCTCTAACGTCACAAAATACGACACTGGCCCACTGGGTCGGGTGACCACCCCTGGCACCCATGCTGGTCCCCTTGCATAGTTCCGGACCCAAACCAAATCCTCTGTGGTCAGGTATCGGGTTCTATCAACCTCGGCAGCCGGTGGCTCTCTTGCATCGCGGCCCGGCACCTTGTCAGGGTGGACGTAGTCTAGAATTGTGGCTAACCTCCTCCCCATTAATAACTCAGCTGGGGACTTGCCTGTAGATGCACACGGTGTTGTGTGCTGCAGGAACAACATCCTCGCAATGCGAGCTGACCAATCCCCTTCCAAGAGGCGTGCTATTGCACCCTTGGCCGTGCGCACCATCCGTTCGGCTTGTCCGTTCGAGGATGGATGAAAGGGAGCTGAAGTTACCCCTCTAATGAAGTTATCGGCCAGGAATGCCCTGAACTCTTGGGACACAAAAGCCGCCCCGTTGTCTGATACAATGGTCTCGGGTAACCCATGCGTTGCAAACAAAATGCGAAGGGCCCTGATTACAGCAGCTGAGGACATGTTAGGAACAATCGAGACCTCCAGCCACTTCGAGTAGGCGTCTACTACGATTAAGAACACCTTTCCCTGATACGGCCCTGCAAAATCTACATGGAGCCGGCTCCACGGGTTCTTAGCCCGCTCCCACCAATGCACTGGTGCCCTGGGCATTTCTGGGTGCACCTCCTGGCACGCTCGACAGGTGCGCACCCATTGTTCAATGTCCTTGTCCATGCCAGGCCACCACACATAGCACCTGGCTAAAGATTTCATCCGAACCATGCCCGGATGACCCATGTGTAATGTGTCTAACACCTCATTCTGTAGAGACCTTGGAATAACCACCCTATCGCCCCACAATATGCAACCCTTATGGAGGGACAGCTCATTTTGTCTTGCCATGAAAGGTCTAAATTTCTCTTCCTGAGTCCCACTTGGCCATCCCCTCCCCACCCACACAAGGACACGGGCGAGGACGGGGTCCCTTTTTGTTCTCGCAGCGATTTCGACGGCAGTCACGGGTGGTCCGGGAAGTGTCTCCATCATCATGACGTGCTCGGCCGGAGCTGGGTCGTCGTCAGCTGCTCCAGGTAATGGTAGACGACTCAGCGCATCCGCATGGCACAACAGCTTACCCTTCACATGACACAGTTCGTATTGAAATCCATTCAAAAAGATGGACCATCGGAGCATGCGTGGAGACAAAATTTGAGGCGTTTGTTTATGCGGGCTGAACAGACCCAACAAGGGCTTGTGGTCCGTTTGAATTGTGAAAGGGCGGCCGTACACGTAGTCATGGAACTTCTTGATTCCTGTGACTATAGCCAGTGCCTCCTTATCAATCTGGGCATAGTTCCGCTCTGTGGGGCTCAAGGTTCTGGAATAGAATGAGATTGGACGCTCCGACCCGTCCGCCTCCCTGTGACTCAAGACAGCCCCCACGCCATATTGTGAGGCATCACACGCCAGCACCAATGGTTTAGCGGCATCGTAGTGGGCAAGTGTACTTTCCTTTGACAGCACGCCCCGCAGCGTTTCAAAAGCTCTCTGTTGCGGTTGCCCCCAACGCCATGCACACTTCTTTTGGAGTAGCCGATGCAGTGGTTCGGCTATCGATGCCTTGTGTGGCACAAAGGCGTGATAGAAATTGACGAGGCCCAAGAAGGACTGCAGCTCAGCCTTGTTACTAGGTGTCGGTGCTGCGGCGATAGCCTTAACCTTGTCTTCCATGGGGTGGATACCAGCAGCATCAATTCTGTAACCTAAGAAGTTCACAGCTGCTACCCCAAAACTACATTTCTCTTTTTTTAGTTTTAACCCCGCATCCCTGAGTTTGCATAGGACCGTCTGGATGCGTCCCAGTAGCTCTTGAGCATCCTTGCCCGCGATTAACACATCATCAAAATACGGAAGGACGCCTGGCAGGCCCCGTAACAGGCGCTCCATAAGACTTTGAAATATGCCAGGGGCCACGCAGACTCCAAACTGTAGCCTATTCACCTTAAAAGCGCCCTTGTGCGTCACAATTGTCTGGATTTCTGCGGACGCTGGGGTCACTGGAAGCTGCTGGTATGCCTGTGCCAAGTCAATCTTTGCAAACACCTTGCCCCCAGCCAGCTTCGCTAATAGTTGGGACACTACTGGAATTGGATACGAGTTGCCCCTGATGGCCTTATTAATCGTACATTTGTAATCCGCACAAATTCGTATTTCCCCATTAGCCTTCAGAGGTGTGACAATGGGTGTTTCCCATTTAGCAGAGTCCACTGGCGAAAGCACCCCTTGCTGTATTAGTTTCTCCAATTCAGTCTCTATTTTAGGCTGTAGTGCAAATGGCACCCGCCTGGGTTTGAGGCGGATAGGCGCAACCCCCGGGTCCAGTTCTAGGTCAATTGGCGGCCCTTTATAACATCCTAACTCTCCATTGAATAGCTCCCCAAAGTCCTTGTACAGGGTGTCAAATGTCTCGGGAGCTATCTGGACCGTGTTGAGCCCTGAGATTCCCAACCCTAAGGCCGGGAACCAGTCCGTGCCCAGCAGGCTAGTGCGCTTCCCTTTTGCGATCACAAGCTTTAATACGGCCTCCCTCTCGCGGAACTGTACGTTAACTGCGCACATGCCCATAATGTCTATGCGGCCAGCAGAATAGGATTGTAGAGTGGCCGGGAAGGGCTCCAATCTAGGAAGCTTACCTCTAGGGAATAACGATCTGGCCGTGTCCTCCGAGACTATGGAAAATCCGGATCCGGAATCCACCTCCATGTTACACGGCTTCCCTTCTATTAGGACCCGCACAGCTGGTTTTCCTTGGGCTGGAAATGGCACAGTTTTGCCCTCGATTTGCGTGAGATAGTTGCAATCGTCGAGTTGATGAGTCGCTGTGGACGTCCTCTGACCCCTTGGTATCGCGGACTCCGACGTGCCATTCGACCTGCAGACCCTTGCTATGTGCCCCGTTTTTCCACAAGCATGACACGTTGCTTCACGGAACCGGCACTTCCTTCTCTCATGTGATCCGCCACAGCCAGGGCATGCCCCCCGACGGTCTTTCTTTGTCGTGCTCTCCAGTCGCACCATCTCTATTCCCCGCACCGGGCTTTGGTTAGGGCTGACTTCCTGGTCGTCCACGGTGTGGGTTGTCTCTCCAGCTCTCTTTTCGGCTCGCTGGCCCGGGTTTTGCTCCTCTCTCTCAGCACTTTCTGTAGCGATGGCCTCACGGAGCGCTGTCGTGAGATCCATGTCTTGTTTTGCTGCAATCCGCCTGCGGCCCTTGCTGCTGCGAAGACCGCACACAAACCGATCCAGCAGGGCCTCTTCCAAGTTGGCGAACTTGCAGTGTCTCGCCAGCTTCCTTAATTCGGTGAGAAAAACTGCTACCGTCTCTCCAGGTCGTTGTTGTCTCTTATGGAATTCGATGCGCCATGTCATCTTCGACGCTGTAGGATTAAGGTGCTTCGAGAGGTGTTCTGTAATACTCGCGAACGACGCCTCCCGCAGTGTTGTGGGGGCCAGGAGTGCCCGAGCCAACTCAAAGGTCTCTGCCCCGCAGCAACTCAGGAACAACGCCTTCTTCTTATCCTCATCAGTGACCCCTTTAGCAGTCACGCTGAATTCAAAACGCTCGAGGTAAGCATCCCACGCCTCAGTTGCTCCGGGATGAAATGGTTCCATGAACCGTGACGCTGCCATCTTAGTGGACTGATCTGTCCTGTCAGTCACAGGGAGTCTTGTCGCCAGAATCAGGTCGCTAGGGTCAACCCTCAGACGGCCTAATTCAATCCCATCCTCGTCGCCAGTATGTTGTGTCGTGGGTTCTGGTAGCAATAAGTCCAGCAACACTTCTTAGTGAACAGCTCTTTATTATAAGGGATAGGACAAGACTGGGGAATAGGGGGTAGGGAAAGCTCTATTTATAGACACATTGGGACAGAGGGAAAAGATACATTTTAGCGGGAACCAATAATATTCAAACTTTCCGGCGGGACCCAATCAGGCTGTGGATTGTGATTGTACTCTTTAAATTGACCAATAACATAACCTTACCCGGTAGACAGAATATCTTATTTAATACACAACAAAGCCTGCATCAATTTTCTCAACATCTGGGTAGGCTTGCCTAACAAAAAAACAAAAAACATTTTTAGCAGCTCTATAAATACCGGTATATGAATGTGAATATATGCACATAATAATAGTCCTACACTATAACCAAGCCCTGACACTGTGACCCATTGTCCATCTGGATTAAGCCTCCATTTATCAGCCCACATCCAATCCATTACAGGGTTCACAAGTTCCAGTGGTTCTCTGATATCACATCTGTATGTTGATGGCACCGTTAACTTCAGATCCCGAGATTAATTATCCCAGCAGTTTTATATAGTTGTTAAAGGCATGGGGGACAGGATGCAACCCCAGGGTGGGAGGAACACCTTGGGATCTGCTAGTCAGATGGGTTGAGAGAGCCACAGCGAAGTGAGGCCTCAACCACACAGAAGAGTATATAGACAATTTCTTGTTAAGGCATGGTCCTGATCTAGGGGCCCATCTTACTGTTTCGCAACAGAATGCAAAATGTAAAATAATAACAGAAAACCAAAACATTCGCAAAAGCAATAAAGGTTCTTACAAAAATTTTCTGGAGCTTTAGAAGCTGCCGAAGCGAATATTGCCATTGCTAAATGAATTCCATTTCTTTTCCTATTCCCTTTCTGTGCTGGTTTCCCACTTAAGGAATGCTCTCCCCGGGGAGTCTCGCCTGGCACCTTCACAAATACTCCTGAAGCAAAATAGCTCAGAGGCAAGCTAAAGTTTAAGAAGAGATGGGGAAGAACAAGTTCCTGCTCACAAGATAGAAAAAACTACTCACTTAGCATGCAACTTTTCCCATCCTAATTCTTTCCGTTTCTCTTATAGCAAAACTGAGTCAGGAAGACGGCTTCACAACTCCATATTCAACATTTTTTTTGCATCTAGACCAGGGGTCGGCAAGGCTTACCGGACATGGGCTGGATCACTTCCGTGGAGATCTCCCTTCCTCATTCATGGACAGATGAGAGTCCCATAGGGGCATGTAACTTTCTAGCAGTATTGCCCGTAAATGCTTGTGCAAGTCGAAATTCCCCTGAATTACAGGTTTTTATTCTTTCTGCTTGCACATTTACAGGAAAAATTGTCCATCTCTGTGAGGGGGGTGAGGGGGAGGCTCCTTGGATTTATAGGCAGCGCTTGGGATGCCCATCCACTTCTTTGCAGAACCAAAGTACCAGGAGCAACAAAGTCAACAAGGGCCGTCAGCTCCCAAATGGCTTCTTCGGAGTGTTGCCTTTCTTGCTGGTCTCCTGCATCACCTTCTTGCTTATCCTAATCTGGAGGAGAGATGCCACAAAGGGCAAACTGCCCCCGGGCCCCACCCCGTTGCCTTTGCTGGGCAACTTGCTCCAGTTGAATATTCGGGACATCGTCACGTCTTTTAAGAAGGTAAGTGTGGGTCTCTGCTGCGTAGCCAGTGGCGTAGGTAGCTCCACATGCGTGCTACGTAGCAGGTTGCTGTACGGACATTGCCGGGATCCTCTGCTCACGGCTGCTGATTTGTATTAGAAGCAGTTCTATACATCTTTGCTAATTTCACCGGTGTTAAATACCATCTATACATCATTTTCATATAGTTTTCTTTCAACGAACAGCACACTGCAAATTTTAAATTTTCCTTCCATAGTTTTTTTCCAAGACTTATGTTGAATGTTATGTCCTATATCTTGTGCCCATTTTATCATTACTCATTTGACTTCTTCATCTTTTGTATGCCATTCTAGCAACAATTTATACATTCTAGATAATAGTTTTTCATCATTTTGCAATAATTCTTTTTCAAACCTTGAACATTCTGTACTGAATCCTCTTTTCTTATCTACTTTAAACACATCATTTATTTGGTAGTCGAAACAATATAAAAAATTCGTTCCAGTAGCACCTTAGAGACCAACTAAGTTCGTTATTGGTATGAGCTTTCGTGTGCATGCACACTTCTTCAGATATTCTTCAGATTTCATGTGCATGCACACGCAAGCTCATACCAATAACAAACTTAGTTGGTCTCTAAGGTGCTACTGGAACAAATTTTTTTATTTTGTTTTGACATGGCAAATCAACATGGCTATCTACCTGTAATTACATTTATTTGGTAGTATTGCAACCAATCTGTGACTAGCTGTCTTATGTCTTCCATATTTTTAAATTTCAATTGCTGTTTTTCAATGAGCAGCTCTTTATAAGCTGCCGATTCCACTCTTGCATTAACTTTTTTAAAGGATATCACTTCTATTGGTGAGAGCCACCATGGGGTTTTCTGTTCTAACAAGTTTTTATACTTTCCCCATACACTATAAATTGCATTTCTTATTACATGATTTAAAAAACCTTTATGCACTTTGGTCTTCTTATACCACAAATATGCATGCCATCCAAATCCGTTATCATGACCATCAAGGTCTTAAATATCTGGTCTCTAAGGTGCTACTGGAAGGAATTTTTTATTTTTTATTTTGTTTTGACTATGGCAGACCAACACGGCTACCTACCTGTAACTTAAATATCTGTGTTTTTCAAAGTTATCCATTCCTTTAGCTAGCAGAGACAGGATGCCTCATAATACAATTTTAAATCTGGCAGAGAGAAGCCCTCTCTTTCTTTATCAACTGTTAATAATTTATATTTAATCCTTGGTTTCTTCCCATGCAAGATAAATTTAGTTATATCTTTTTGCCATTGCTTGAAGTGTCCCTCCCCACAGGCCACAGGTATTGTCTGAAATAAAAACAACATTCTCAGCAATACATTATCTTTATAACAGAAATACTTCCCCAAAGATTCCTCTTCATCTCTTTCCAAGTTGTTATATAATTACCTTTAAAAACATTTATATTCTTAACAGTTTGCCATACACCCAAATATTTCACCTTTTTTTAAAAGGATAATTGCATTGCTAGTTGTAATTCATTTTACTTTTTTCAGTCATATTTGTAACCATTACTTTTGTTTTATTTTTGTTTAACTTAAAACCTGCTACATGTCCAAACACATGTATTTTATCCAACACCCTAGGTATACTCACCAATGGGTTTTCCATTACAAGGTCATTTGTAAATGTTCTTAATTTATATTCTTTGCACCCACTTTTTGTCCAAATTTTAAGAAACTGAGGTGTGATTGATTGGTCTCTTGGCAGCTCCAGAAGCAGTATGGTCCAGTCTTCACCGTCTACATGGGCTCCCGGCCAATTGTGGTGCTGTGCGGTTATGAAGTCATCAAGGAAGCACTTGTAGATAACGCAGAAACATTTGGAGGAAGGGGACAAATACAGTCCTTGGATGAGTCCTTGTCGAAATACGGTGGGAGAAATTTTGCCTTGCAATGTTAGAGGAAGGCTTTTAATCTATCTATCTATCTATCTATCTATCTATCTATCTATCTATCTATCTATCTACCACCCTAGACCCCTAAACCTCAGGATAGTTCAGGAAGGGTTGTGGTGGAGTATCTGCTTTTGCATGCAGAATGTCTCAGCTGCAGTCTTCGGCATTTGCTCAACACCCTGGAGAGCAGTTGCCAGTCAGTTTGCTGAGTTAGATGGACCAGGGGGGTCTGAGCCGGTGGAAGGCATTCCTGCATTGCAGGGTGTGGGACTAGAAGACCAGGGGGATCCCTTCCAATTCTATGTATCTAAGGCAGATTCCTATGTTCCCTTTCTTCCTATTATCCCTTTCTGGCTTTGTGAATGTGCCGGGAATGATGGGAGACAAGGGTGAGGCTTAAAAAATCACGAGCAGTCCAACGAGAGCTGCAGGATTGAATTTGTCTTGTTCGGTTGTGCAAACTCCAGGGGTAGCACTACAGGACTTGGTTTCCTCTGGATGACAGAAATCAACTGGCTCAGAAAAGTTGCTCCGCCTTCTGGTAGTGCTACAGTGCCTTGAAGTGAAAGTGATCATCTGCCCTGTTCTCCATCAGCGTGAGGGGAAGGCAGAGCCTCACAATCGGCTGCTTTGAGGCAACCAAGATCAGCAGCGTTATTGGTATATTGCTGCACATTGCCAGGTCAAAATGATTATTTCAGTGTGATTTCAAAACTGATTGTGGCCAATATATTGAAAAATTGCACAGCGCTAAAACAGTCCATAAAATTTGTTATGATACCATGCAAAAATGGCATTAAATTAGTTTGGGGGGAGGCAAGGGATGGTCCGCAGTCTCCCTGGGTACGTTCCGCAGACCTCCAGTGGTCCCAGAACTCCGAATTGGGAGCCACTGTTCTATG
This sequence comes from Lacerta viridis, assembly GCA_900245905.1. Lineage (NCBI taxonomy): Eukaryota > Metazoa > Chordata > Lepidosauria > Squamata > Lacertidae > Lacerta > Lacerta viridis. The sequence continues at coordinate 8,240 of OFHU01001369.1, read as the reverse complement.
AGATTCATTCTATTAACAATTGCACACAAGCAATGTATGTTGGATGCAAAGAGGCACCTTCATAGCAGGCAGCAAATTCTCTGATCTCAGGAGTGGAGAACCCCTTTCAGCCTGAAAACTGCATTCCCCCATAGGGGGAACTTTCCAAGGATGTTCATGATACTCGTCTCCCAACTCGTTCCATCCTTACTCTTCCCCTGATTCACGTCCACCTCCTTTATTTCTCTTATTTTACTGCTCTGCTGCTCCTTTCATTCTCTCATTTTACTCTTCTGGTGTCTTCCATGTTGCCTTCTCTGATTTGTGGAGCGTCTCTCCATTTCCAGGAGTGGTTCCAACCAATGGGGAACGGTGGAGGCAGCTCCGTCGCTTCTCTCTCATAACACTGAGGAACTGTGGGATGGGGAAGAGATCCATCGAGGAGCGGATCCAGGAGGAGGCCCAGTTCCTGGTGGAAGCGCTGAGGAAAACGGAAGGTGAATATTCTGGCCACTCATCTATACTTTCCCTCAACAGGGTGAAAAGGTTTAATATTGCCGCAGTAGCCAAGAGAAGGATTGCTCTTTTATTTCTAAAAAAATCAAAATGGAATTCTGCTCAGATTTGGCGAATTTCCCAGATACAACATGTTTGCCTTTTGATTCTTTTTTTGAATCTGGGCTGGCACTCTTAATCCTTCCATCTTCCTAAAACTAAGGCTGCCACATACCTGTATTTTCCCGGACACAGCTGGGATTTGGTCAGCAGAGTAGCGTCCAGGCAGATTTTTTTTGCGAATTGGCAAAATGTCTGGGAAAACCCAGACATATGGCAAGGGGGGTAATTTTTTTAAAAAAAAAATCCATAGAAATTACCAAAATTCAACAACTTTGTCTGGATCTTCACTTTGGGGAATATGGCAACCCTACCAAAAAGCCCATTCATGATTTTTAACTGAGTTGAGTTTTAGGTGCAGAATGTTTGTGTGTACACACAGGCTGGAATGATTTCAGTTAAGACCCAGAGTCTGTGTTCCTTTGGAGAATTGAGACACGGCGCAGACCATTGTAGCTTTAAGGAAGTCCAGATCTTGCAGCTTGATCCTTTTAAGAGGGGCATGCCCAAATGGATCCGAGTCTTTCTTCTTCCTTCTTCTTCCCAGCAACCCTTGCTGAAGTCTGCCTTGTCCTGTCGCCTCACACCCAGTTACCCTGCCCATTGTCCATATCCCCAGTCTCTGTCCACACCTCAAGGCAAGGGGTTGGGGGCAGTTCTCTTGCATTGCTAAAAGCTCTCAATGGCCCTGTATTATTTCTTAAGGCCCTGGCTTGGCCAGGTCATTTTGCATAGGTTAGCCCTGGAATTGCTCTGCAACTTGTATTTCTCCCTTCATATCCCAAATAATCAAAATCCTACCATTTATTAATTTGTACCCCCCAGGGACGGAGCAAGGGAGGCGATGGGAGCGGTCTGCCCCATGTGCCACCCTGGAGGGGGGTGACACTCGGCGCCAACCCCCGCAACTCCCAAGCCATGCCCCGTCACCCGGCACCCCATCCATTCGGCGGTAGCTCGTAAGTTTGTGTGGCAGCCCGGACAGACTGCGCTTCATAGCGTGCATGCGCCATTTCATCTCGATGCACGGCGCATGCGTGCTGAGGAGTGACACCCAGCCCCGGGGGGTGCTCCTACATTTGCCGCTTGGCTGGCCGTTCGCCACTGCCCCCTCCCAAATCTATAACATTTATTTGAAAGCTGCTAGTTTCTGTGGGATAAATGGTTGAGAGGTTTGCCAAGGCTTTGTTGTTGTTGTTGTTGCAAAGCTACTAGCCACAAGATCATTTTCTCCAATACATTTGAAGGATGGATACCAGGGTGAGGTAAGCCTGGCAGGACAGCTTACTCTATGGTCTTAACCCCTTCATGTGTTAATTAGACTTATTCATGTTGGTTATATGAGGCTGGTTATCTCACAACCTTGTTATGTACTGGACTGATGCAGATATCTGAACAGCCAGAGTTCGCCCACTCTGCAGCAGCCATTTTCCAGCAGAAACCATGCAGGGTCGGAGGGAGGGAGAGTGATCAGATAAATCAGAGAGTAGTAAGGATTGGACAAATCCGCTTTTGCTTTGTCTCTCTTTTCCTTGTTAGCTGCAGCCATTTCAAGAAGAAACTACGGAGGGGTGGGGGCCAGAGACACTGGACACATCACAGATCAGAAATGATCCCATAGGAAAGAACGGAATTTTACAGCCCATTATGTGAACATTCGCTTAAGGAACTATTTCTGGGGAATAGCTTTGGTTTGGAAATCGGGACATTTGTGTACTAAATATTGTCTATGAATGGTTTTATGAAAAGTTAAGTAAAAAGGAGGCTGGCCACGGAGCACAAAAATGATCCCATAGGAAAGAATGGAATTTTTCAGCCCATTATGTGAACACTCGCTTAAGGAACTATTTCTGGGGAATACCTTGGGTTTGGAAAGCAGGATATGCATGTACTAAATATTGTCTCTGAATGGTTTTACGAAAAGTTAAGTAAAAAGGCGTGTATTAAATATTGTATCAGAACGGTTTTTGGAAAAGTTGAGTAAATAGGAGGCTGGCAGCGTCTAGATACGGCAGACACAGGCCTCAGAAGCTACCCAGTAAATACACACTCCAGCTGTACCCCTTTCCCCCTCCACAGGGCACCCATTTGATCCAACCATTCACCTCAGTCATGCCGTCTCTAACGTTATCTGCTCCATTGTTTTTGGCAACCGGTTTGAATATGAGGACAAGGACTTCATCTATTTACTTGACACGATTAAGAAAGCCTCATCAGTTATGTTGTCCACCTGGTTACAGGTAAGGAAGTGGTGGGAGGGGGGGTGCAAGTCCTAAAACCAATCTCTTGGATGTCACTGGCTGCTTTCTGTATTGTGACAGGAAGTAAGGAAGAGTGTTAGCTGGTTAATGCCCTCAGCTGCCTCTGCCTATATTTTTCGTAAGCCGAATTGCTCATTTTGCTTCTGGAGGATGGGACATGGTTCAGGAGCTGAATATTAAGGTCCAGACCATGGGATGCATGGCAATAAGGAAGGATAGGTCTTGATGGGGCTGCACGTCCTCTTTCTTCACAGATCTGCAATTTTTTCCCAAGCTTAATGCGGATCCTCCCTGGGCCTCAGCACAAAATGCCCAGGTACATGAAGAAGTTAACAAACTTCATCTCTCAGAGGGTCAAGATGCACCAGGAGTCCTTTGATCCAAATTGCCCTCGGGACTTCATTGACTGCTTCCTGGCCAAAATGGAGCAGGTAGGAGTATTTTGGATTTGTATGCTAATACTATTGTTTTCTGACATTGTTGTGTCTTCCTCTTCTCCCCTGTGACTCGAGGACCTTTGTGGTCCCTTCCAACCTTACAATTCCATGATTCCCTGGGATCTGCCAAGCTCTCCCTAGCTCTCATTTCTTTTGTAGAAGACACAACTGGGGAACCAGCAGAACATCCTATATATGCCCCCAAACACCTGCCATCGCTCTTTGAATTAACACCTTCCCTGCTCAATGGCTAGGTTCTACCTGAACAGTTGTCCACTTGCTGTAGTTTCACCTGGTTCCTGGGCTTGTGAGCTTCCCATTGGCATCTGGTTGGTCATTGTGAGAACAAGATGCTGGACAAGATGGGCCAACAGGATGCTGCTTCTCATACCTCTGTAACTCAGCGTTATTTTTTACCAGTCTATCCTGTGATACTCTGAATCAGATTGGAAAGGAAAACTTGCCCGTCAGCCTTCCATAAAACCTTTCTGTAGACGTAAGAATTAGCCCCAGGTTTGATAACATTGCTCTTTTCTTCTTCTTCTTTCCGTGTCAGGAAAAAAGAAACCCAGCTTCAGAATTCATTCATGAAAACTTGGTTGCTACAGTTCTCAACCTATTCTTTGCCGGGACAGATACAACTGGCAACACCATCATACAGGGGCTTCTTGTCCTCCTGCGATACCCAGAAATGGAAGGTAAAAAACAAGGTCAAATCTGTCTCGCCCACTCTTGTTTCCTGTCTGTTTGGATGGCTGATGGGTTCCCTTGCTAAATAAACCAGGACTCTCTTTTTCCAGCCCCAAATGATGGGATCTTCTCCCTTCAACTGGGTCAAAACTCCAGTTCCTTCCTTTGATCACTTATAGGAACCAACGTGACCTGAACCCCCCAAAAGGGGTTACATCACTGCCAGTTTTTAACTCTGTGAGTAGATCGCAGTCTCTTGGGAGTTGGCCACCCCTTGATGTAGTGTTACACCTCTAAACTACTGAGCCATGGTTCCTCCTCCTATAACTATATCTAACAATTCCTAATTGCCTGCTAGCTCTAATCCCACGGTATTGTTTATAGCAAACATCCAAGAGGAGATTGAGCGGGTCATCGGGAGGAACCGCAGCCCCTCCTATGAGGACCGGAATCAGATGCCCTACACAGAAGCCTTCATCAATGAGATCCAGCGGTTTCTAGACCTCTCCCCAGTGGCAGCTCCTCATTCAGTCACCCAGGAAGCACATTTCCGAGGGTTCACCATTCCCAAGGTAAAGTGAGCCGTGTGGCTAACAGAAATATTACTGGTAGTTCAGATTTACGCCTGCAGCTTAGGGTTTATCCACACTCACCTTTTGCCCCACTCTTTCCAGACACACACCTGCGTTTAGAAGCTCCGTGTTTGGGTTTTGTTGCTTTTTGCTGCTCAAAAACCTCTTCTTTGCCGCTCAGTTGGAGCAAACATCAATTTGGGTTTTCTGTTTGTTGCCATTTGCTCTGATTGAGCTTTAAAGAGTGGGTTTTCACATGGAAAGTTCCTGAGCAGCAACAACAACATGAAGAACAAGAACACAGCACTCAGACATGGAGCATGTACCTTGCCTGGGAAGAGCGGAGGAGAGGAAAGTTTGGACAAGACCTTAGAGATGGGGGTGTGCGCATCTGCTTTCCAAACAATAGCCAGGTATTCACATCACCATGAGTTCAAAATCTACAATGTCCCAGATGTAGAGGAAGCAGAAGGAGGAAGCATCTAGAGGAAGAAGAAGCTGTCAGTTTGCAGCACCCAAAGCACTAAGTGGAGAGTCAAGATACTCACAGTTCAGATTTCCCCATATTGCCTAAAAGCAATCCCTCATTCCTCATATGGGGACACGGGGTGAGCTCCCGTTGTTTGGTCCCAGCTCCTGCCTACCTAGCAGTTCGAAAGCATGTCAAAGTGTAAGTAGATAAATAGGTACCACTCCAGTAGGAAGGTAAATGGTGTTTCCGTGCGCTGCTCTGGTTCACCTAAAGTGGCTTAGTCATGCTGGCCACATGACCCAGAAGCTGTCTGCAGACAAACTCCGACTCCCTCAGCCTATGGAGCAAGATGAGCGCGCAACCCCAGAGTCATCTGCGACTGGACCTAATGATCAGGGGTACCTTTACCTATACCTTTTAATCCCTCATCAGTAGGAAAGGATTCTAGTACGGCAGTGATGTACATCAGTATACATCAGTACATCCTGTAATAATTGCACTAACCTACCTTAGATAACTTCAGCCATCTTTACTCCTATATTTTAAGTAGTTTGAACTAAAGTAATGCTAGTATTTTAAAGGAAACGTATGAAGAACCTGCTTGATGAGGTCACAGGCCCAACAAGTCCAGCATCTTCATCCCACAGATGCCCATGTGAAGAGTACAGGAAGAACTGGAGCATAAGAGCCCACTCATTGCGTGTGTCAGCCCAGCCACTGGTGGTTTGAGGCCTGCTGCCTTTGACAGTGGAGGGAGTGTTGGGGTGAGCCATTCATTCCCAGAAAGAACATGCAAAGTTGATAAAGTTACTGGAAGTTTCCAGAAGCCATGGGGATGCTGGTTTGTTTACACCAGGGGGCACGGTCATCACGGTGAGAACTGTCCCTACACATGCACAGCTTCTGTGCTGGAGAATGAGAGATTGGTTCATTTGTACTCAACTCTCGAATTGGAAGGATGTAATCCAGAGAGGTGGGGTCCTGCAGCTACCCAGGGCAAGGCATGCAACGTTTTAACTGAACCTCTATCAGAGCTCCAATAGAAGCTTGTTTCCATGTATAGTTCTGTAACTGTTACAGTTTTCGAACGGTTTCAGGACTTGAACGGACTCCTGGAACGGATGAAATTTGAGAACCAAGGTACCACTGTATGTCCCTGGCTCTTGCCAAGCCATGAGACTATTCCCAGACCACATGCTGAGGTTCATTTAAATTGAATGATTACCTATGGAAGGCACCATCTCCTAATCAACAGAGCATTGTCCAGTCCTTATAGAATCATAGAATCATAGAATCCTAGAGTTGGAAGAGACCACAAGGGCCATCCAGTCCAACCCTGCCAAGCAGGAAACACCATCAAAGCATTCCTGACAGATGGCTGTCAAGCCTCTGCTTAAAGACCTCCAAAGAAGGAGACTCCACCACACTCCTTGGCAGCAAATTCCACTGTCGAACAGCTCTTACTGTCAGGAAGTTCTTCCTAATGTTTAGGTGGAATCTTCTTTCTTGTAGTTTGAATCCATTGCCCCGTGTCCGCTTCTCTGGAGCAGCAGAAAACAACCTTCCCTCCCATATGACATCCTTTTATATATTTGAACATGGCTATCATATCACCCCTAACTTCTCTTCCCTTAAGGGATTTGAATTAGTGATAAAGGCAGGCTAAAGAGGAAATATCTGAACTGGGTCGCTTGCAGTAACCGTTGCCTCCGGGTCTCTGTCTTTCCTCTGCAGGGCACCACCGTTATTCCTTTCTGTCAACCATCATGAAGAGCTCCCAGTACTACGAGACACCCAGGAAGTTCAATCCTGGCCACTTCCTGGATGAAAACGGGGCCTTCAAGAAGGTGGATGCCTTTCTTCCATTCGGAGCAGGTGATGGACCTCTGTTTTATGTGTCCAGAATGGAGAGAGGGGGCGAATGGGAGGGCTGGCTTGGCTTAACCTTAGGGGGAATCTAAGGATCTGTAGTGGGAAAGAGAGGGGGATGCAAAAGAAGAGCAAAAAATGTTGGATTGTATGGCCTGGGAAATATTGGGTTAGGACTCACCCTGTATATATAAATGGAACTCCTGTTACTTGCTTTTTCCAGGAAAAAGAGCATGCCCTGGTGAAGGTTTGGCCCGTATGGAGATCTTCGTATTCCTCACAACGCTGTTGCAAAACTTCCATCTGAAAACGCTTGAGCAGCGGGAAGAAATAGACATTGCACCAGAAGTCAAAAGTAACGGACATGTTCCACGGCATTATCAGCTTTGCATGGTTCCACGGTGAATGGTCCTTGATACAAGAGAGCTGAGATGTTCGAACACCTTTTGTTTCTCCGATTGGGAGATAATATTGACACAATGATGTCTTGTCTCTGAATAACTGCTTTGAAAATCTCTTTCACCAGAAAACCTTCTGCATAGATTTCAGTATAAACGTTTTGTGGTTGAATAAATGTTTTGAAAATCTCTACGACTAAATTGCCTCATGCATAGATCTCAAGATAAAAGTAGTCTGCCCATTCTGAATTTCCTCTGTTTCTGATTGTTCTCATGGTAGAAAAAGGTATATGGATTATTATCCAGGAGAAGAACGCAAAGATCTTGAAACAGAAAGTGAACTTCATAATTTGAATATCAAAGAAATGACAACTGAGGTAGTTCACTTAAGGGAAAAAGTAGAGGTATTAAATTTGAAACTCAATCAGGCAAATATGGAGAATTTGGACTTATTAAAGGAACTTGATAATCCACAATGTAAACCTAAAAGGTAAAGGGACCCCTGACCGTTAGGTCCAGTCACTGACGACTCTGGGGTTGCAGCGCTCATCTCGCTCTATAGGCCAAGGGATAAGGTGGAAGCTCTTGTACATATAGACTCAGTAATTCTAAGTCAAAGAAAACAAGAGATACAAAGGCAAAAATGTCCTTCCTTAGAACAAGTCAAATGATAATGAAAGGATTTAGGGGAGGGAATCATGGAATGGCCACTCCAGACATCAGATTTACTGAGCATTATTCATGATCTCTGCTCGTGCTGCAATTGGGGTGGTTATATGGGATCATGCTTTCAGTACTGTTTGCTCCTGCAAACACTTACAGGCATTTGTATTTTGTTGTTTGCAAGAGGTGCCTGTTGTGATGGACGAAGGATCCTTCCTTTCTTCTTACAACTTCGTCCTCTCACTTATTAAAAGAACTAACAGGGCTTTCTTAGGTAAAACTAA